>CP097508.1:3217777-3416777 GCA_023547065.1 Musa troglodytarum | reverse complement strand
CAAGATTATATAACTTGCCAATCTACTCATGCATCATGATTAGAACTTGGCCTCTCTTAAGAAATTTAATCATCTCCTCTGCATCAAGATTATATAACTTGCCAATCTACTCATGCATCATGATTATAACTTACAAGTGCCGATATTTTCTTTGATCACCAGGCAGATGTCATAATGGCCCTGGCTGGATCAAGTGGAGGATCATGGTCGACCTCTTACTCCACAGCCATGAACAAGGCTAAAGTTCTTGGCAGAGATGACGCACAAACGGCAATTGTGCCGCCGCTGTCCAACGGCGGAGATCGAAATCATCTGCTTGGCCAAGTTACACAAACCCCAGTTGCGGATCCTCTTTCCGGCCACATATCTGGTACCCGCATGAACCTTCTTGAGCTATATCTAATTAGATTGCTGTCACGGAATTCTTATTCTGGATTGGTTTGGAATTATGGAGTTCAGCAGATCATCGACTCCTGCTGCAGAACCGAATGACCCGTGCGGCAGAACCTAATACAGAAGGCAAATGGATGTCGTAAGTGGTCTCCGATCCAATTTTGTTGGTAGCAGTTAGGAGAGCTCTGGTTTGTGTTGTTGGATTCTCTGTTTGTGCTGCCGATTTCATCAGGTTGAAATGTCGGTCAACTCTGTTGACTTCATTTCTTAGGTCAAGAGAATCATCTGTGGGAAATCTCTCGGTCAAATCCCCCTCTTATCTACTCCGCCGTTGACTCTTCTCGGTGCACTGCCACTCCCCCAAGCCTCTCCGACACCCACCATCTTCTGCGCTGGTGTCTTGCAGTAGCATGTATGGCACTCTAAATGTTGCACTTGTGGCAAATGTATCCAAACGTTGACGGAAGAAGACGAGTAAATAAAGATGATGTTGTCAATAAAGATGCATTTTATGAATTCCACCTTACAGACCTTTTTCCCGAAGCAAAACATGGATACAAGCAACTCTGATCATGGAAGCTCAAAAAGACAGTAAAGATGCTTGTAATGCTTGATAAGAAGATACAGACGGGGCTGACATAGGAGAATTGGGCATCAATCTGTCACTTGACCAACACTGTTTTCTCTTTGCTAGTTGAAATCGTTGTATGATACAACGACCATGTCGATGATCGGAAATTAATCGAATCGCACCCGGGCAAACAATGGCAGACCAAGCAGACCACCAATGAATGGGATACAACACCTGGTTGGTACAATATCTGTTTTAACTTGGTAATCGAGACAACCTAGATAATACAACATGAGATTTCATATCTCACAGAAACCTACAGTCTTGCTCCACGCCACCACCTGATGTCAAACATGAACAAGGAGATCGCAGCCTCTGCAGTTACGTCATGGTCACTTTACAGCAGCACCATCAGCTAGCTCAGAGGTCACTTCCAGAGCTTGACACACTTGTCGTGACTTGCCGATGCTATAACTCCGGTCACATTTGATACTGCCAAGGCTGCAATCAAGCCGTCGTGTGCAGCGAGAGTCAGGGTCTTGTTCTCATTCATGTTCCAGATTTCCAGCGACTGCACAGGATCAACAACTTGGGTTGGCAGTCATTTGATCGTTTCCATCACAGCACAACTTCAAAAGATCAACAAATAAAACATATGCTACGCAAAACGGAACCTCTCCCTAATCATCACTCTACATGCTCTAATTAGGACTATTTCTGTTCCTAAAATTCCGAGGTGATCTCATGCCCATGCTACATGCATACTCTTTTGATGCAAAATCTGCTTTATCAAGGGTGGAGTAGATTTATAGATGGGTACTAAGAATGGTGCAAATTGAATCAGAGTGCTATTTCACCTACAATCTAGAAATCACATGATTAGATGCACAGATGAAAGCGAATGCCACTAGTAGTTAGCAGAAAACTTACCTGGTAACAACCGATAACAAGAAATGATGGATAGCCGGGGTGAAAAACACACGAGTGAAACTTGTTTCCATTGCAACTTAACTCTTTCATACATTCCCCCTCGCTTCCCAAACCAAGCGACCAAACTCTAACTGAGTCTTCACTGACAGAAGCCAGACAATCACCTGAAGAGTTCCAGCAGATGGAATCGACATGTTTTGTATGTCCCTGTAGTTGAACAGTGATGTCAATAGACTACAATGCTGTTTGGATAACACGGTAACAGAAGTTTGAAATGATCAAGAAGACATGGATAGTAAAATGGTGAAAAATCTGCAAAATCTAGAGAAATCAGAAAATAATACTCAGAAAAGCATATACTTGATTCCCAAGCTAGTAACCCTTGCTTGTGAAACTGTCATATGCTTCATGTAACAAATAGATAGTCAAGAAGCTTGATGTACTTCATTGCATACTTGAGGTTCCAGATATGATAACGAACCTGTAGTAAATGTCTGCGAGCTTGTGTCTCAACATCAAGTACGCATATGGTGTTCTCGGCAGCAACAGCAAGATACCTACCCTGACGAGGTTGAAACCTCATTTGGGTTGTTCCACCCTGTGTGCACAAAAAAATTTTGAAATAGCAAGTGGAAGAATCTTTAGATCAAAAAGAACACAAGAAAACCCATTCAAGTGTTGCGTTGGTTACTTTACCAAATAATAAGAGGGATTTCTCAGAATTAATTTGAGCAAAAGCAAAAGACAATAGCACTGTTTCATACCTTAAAAACTCTGGCACAGTTACCATTATTTATACTCCAATAACGCATTTCTCCATCGCCATCACAAGAACAAATGAGATCCTCTTTACTTGGGTGAAAGTCGAGAGACATGACAGATGCAGAATGGCCAGTAAAAGTCCGTAGCGAATAGCCTGGCTGTAGCCAAACAACATGTTAAAATAGCTGAATAAAGATAAAATCAGCAACCTGACAAGAAAATAAAATATCGACATCGAACATGATGGTTAACAAATCACAAAATTCTTCTGCCTCTCCGAAATTCCTTAAGACCAAATTGCTTCAGACTGGTCCAGTCAAGGGGTGTAAGAATTGTTCATTATTCAGCTGGTTTTACAAAAAGAAGTTCAGTACAGCAGTATCATTGTTCAGAGTCAACCAAAGTGAAGATTGTGACGACCAAAACCTTAATAAACAAGGTTCCTAGTATTTTTAATCTGCCTTCGAGGGCAAATTATATGAAGTCTAACCGATGGACAAGATAAATTTCAGATAATTTTCTCCCAATACTAATCCAATATTTACTAGACAGAAGTGCGATAAGGTACTTCTAAGATCTTCTATTAAAGATGATGGCAGTTGTGCAGGAGCGGCCATTTTTTGTCCTGGTAGAGCAACTCGAAGGATATTACACTCCTTGATATGGCTATCCAGTTCCTGGTGCTGGACAATAAGATTCACTGAACATACCAAACGATAGAACTGGAGGGGAAAAAAAATTCTAGCTAACCTTAATGCAACTACTTCCTCGTAACAAGAAAATAACTTAGAAGAAGATTAAGCAACATATTCTCAAGAAACATACAAATGGGGCATCATCTTATCTAGCATTTGCCAACTCATGGTCATATATCTATATTATTCCAATGGGATAACTCCTTGCAAAGCTGTAATATACTTGACATGGACTGATAAACCTCAATAATATGCTGCCTGTAATATACCCATGAGAAAGATGATACTAACATGTGGTTGATCCCACTGTCAAACTTTGCTTATTGACAATTAAGTTACTCTTTTTTATTTCATAACTGTTCATACTTTATAGAAACAAAATTGTATGTGTGGAAGACAATTTGAATGTGCAACCTCAAACACGAACTTTGTGCCATATCGAGTGCCTATTTCTAGCATGCAATAAATTTTCCTTAATAATGAATGCACCAACCCCGTATGCCTAGAAGAAATGGAATCAAACCACTTGTTTACAACTCTTATTATTTGGTACATATTTAAGATTTATAGCAACTGACAAATTTGTGTAATCTAAACCACGTTTCCTTGTGATTATCCAATTTTATGTTTTAGCAACTTCTATCCTAGGTACTATAAATAATGAATTTGAATGATCTTAAATAACTAAGAATATTGCTTTTTACAGAACTTAGTGATAACAAAGGATCCATGTGGTTCATCCCAAATAGTTGGGACATTACAGTTGTTATTGTAGCATGTGTTGTCCTAGTTCTATAAAATTTTCTGTGATTATTTAACAAAGTTTCATCTATAACCGTGTTAGGCACTCAACCATATAGTCTCTATATATCATTAAAAACCACATAAAACAAGTATCATCCTACATCCTCGTTATTGCTTGTTTTTGTTCAACTATGACAAGTAAGAGACATAATTTGTAGTCTAGCAAAAAAAAGAAAAAACAGTTTAGCCCTTTCCTTAAAAGAAACCCATTTTCTCTTTCCAAAGATACCATTTGGCAATATTTCCTTATCCAAAATAACCATTTGTTGATGATCTCAGACATATCTGAAGCTGGATTGTGTGTGGGTCTGGTGAAGTTTGGGGAAGGTGTTGTATGGGTTTTGCCAAGACCAGCTCATCACAGTATGGACCCATGTCAACCAGTGTGCCAATACACACTTGGCAACGCATGAGACAGACCAATGGCCAAGCAGCTGGCTAAAAGAACAGTCAGTATGTCTTGGTATGGCATTCATGTATGTCATGTTCATTGAGTTTAATTACTCACGGTGATCCATTCATACTATCCCTTCCAATAGTATGCTTCTTCCAAGTCAATAAAAATATACTGTGGGTTATCTTTAAACTCCAAACTAAATAGCGAAAATAGTCCTAGCGATCGTTTGTCTAAAATTGCATCCCATAGTTGTACTACAAGTAAACAATGTGAAGGTCCTCCAATAGATAGATACCCATCACAAAGGACAATTTACAAATGAATAAAAAACCACCAATAATATCTATTACCCCCTGGTTGTTGTCATTGACTTAAGAAGGTACAAAACTTTAAAAAGATTTTAACATCATGCTGGAGGAACCACAGGGATAATATAACTATTGTTGACAACATGTGGGAGACCTCAATGCCCTAACATCATTTTAAGCCAAACCATCAATTATTTTCTGTATTCACTAGTTTTAGTATAAAGTATAAACATCGATTCAGGAAATTGGCAAAAGATACTACAACACAACTTAGTATTTATTCCATCACAGAATGCTAAGTTATATGAGACAGATTTTGATAGATTCAGTTATTTAAAGATTTTAACTCAATCTAACTAAACCTACTCGCCTAATAACTTTTACAGTGTCCTAGCAACATGAACCAAATACTATTAAGTGCAAGTTATTACGAGAGGCAACTCATATATTATCATCGTAGATCTTGAAATATCAGAGAGAATGAAATATTTGTCCAGAAAGTTATACAGCATACATACCAGAAATGAAAGTACATGTGTATACATCTAAAAATATTCCTAACAAACCATAATGATGTCCAAATGACGAAACAGATGTTTTTAATAAAAAGTGTTGCATTATAGCATGAAAAGTGAAGCACTTAAAACTAACATTATCAACATCCCAGACTCTCACAGTCTTGTCAAATGACGAGGTAGCTAGGCGTGGCATGCTAGGACTAAAACGAACATCAGTAATCAGGAGTGTGTGCTCCTCCAGTGTTGATTTGAGTTTTAAAGCATCAGCATGCCACAAAACAGCCTGCATGACAAATCAGTCACCTTAAGTAGTAGTACATATTTCACCATCAAGATGGGAGGATCTGACACCTAACTAGTAACAAATGATTGTCGGGCCATCAAATCGCTTTGACCTTTTTATCATGGCCTCCAGTTGCAAGGAGCTTTCCATCTGAGGAGAAGTGGCAGCAAACCACTTTGTTTGTACTTGCTCTGGTTGATGAGATCTCAGTAAACATGAAACCTGAAAGAGCAATTGCTGACATCAGACAGAGCAAAGCGGTCATGACACTTACAAATTTCAACCTAATTCATGTATCTGAGAAACATGAACAAAGAAAAAGATCGAAGAGATATAACACCTTTCGCAGAATCCATAGAGCGACCAACCACATCTCTTGGATCAGCATCATCATGAGATAGAAATGACTCCACATTATCATCCAAAGATGCATCCTCCACAAAACGATCCACGTCAGCCTGCAAGCCAATTACTTTGTCATCTGACCGTCAAAATGGAGTAGTACAAATAGATCTGAGCATGGTGGGATGTCAATGATCGATAAACAACAGCAATATTCCTGGAAAATTACCAACTGGTTGGTTGGAGATGTCAAAGAACCAGGCCCATCACCAAACATAACCAAAGGCTTAGATGAGCCACCATTATGTTGCAATTGTGTCATTGATATCACATCTCCAGGTGTATGAGTTGATGGTGTTGAGGGTGCAGAGCTTGGAGAAGGCCCGGCCGTATTTGCAGTTCCTGAGCTATTGGCAGGACCTGAGGATGACACAGGCTGTTTTCGTTTCCGGCCGCTTTGATTATTTGAAGTCTACAGTCCATGAAAAACTAGTTGCTACAAGTTAGAGAAAAATTATAAACATTTCTATATTTGAATGGATCTGAAAATTTGTGATTCACTTAAAGCAACTTCTTTTCTTTCTCCACACACTCAATAGTAAAAAAAAAAAGGTCAGGACAGCCAGATTCCATAAGTTACTTCTACAATCGAACTGATCTGATCCAACAGAGTAATCAATCATCTAAACAAACTAGTTATGCTGATGATCCAATAATCTAACTGACCATCTAATCTGATCTATGCCTCTGATGTAGGGCAAACTCTTATATCAGTTATAATTTAAGATGAACTGTAATACCAAATCTAACATAGGACAAGTTCATGATAAGAAACTTTCTTCTTTGGGGATACAGAAACAGAAAGACATAGGAAAGAGATAATAATAGTGAAAGATAGTTATAAAAAAAGACAGTTTAGATCAGGGATCACCGTTTCGTCCGGACCGGTATGAAGCACGCAGCATGTACCGGTCCGAGCATTGACTGGTATGCGGATCCACCCCGGTCCAGTCCGCCGAATTAGAGAAGTGGGAAACTCCAATTCCCACTTCTCACACGAGCATCGCAGATCGTGAGCGTCGCCTCCGATGCTGCAATCAATGCTTCTCACGCAAGCGGCTATTAGACCGGGGTGCGATCACGACCTCATTGCACCAGGTAAGTCTTTCTCCTCTTCCTCTTCCACCGCTTCCTCTTTTTCCCTCTTTCTTCCTCCTTCCTCCATTGTCCCTTCCTCTTCTCTCTTTTTTCTTCCTCTCCGAAACATCAGTACTTACCGGCCTACTATGAGTCAATACACTGGTACAGATCGATAAGTACTGGCCTGACGAATCTCCAAGCTGAGTCTGGTACCTGGTTTGGTAAACCCTAGTTTAGATTAAGTCCTACTCAAAAAAAAATCTCTCAACGATTAAAGCCCCACACCTATGTATATCTCGCACATGGATAATTAAATTATATCATCAAGAAAAGAAATATGACCTCATATCACTCAACCTTTCCCAAATAAAGAAGAATACAAGAAAGAAATTGCATCCCATAAATAAGAAAAGAAATAATCATTTCATCTTTCCTTCCTAAAGGACGATGCATTTTCAAATTTTATTTACCAGGCAACCTATCAAGTTTTTGCAGGAGCTGTATGCCAGTCCCAAGCTATGATACAACAACATTAATTGCAAGTGTCAAAGCTGGACCCATCAACATGGAGGAAGATGACCAATGCAGCTCGCACATGATCATCAATTAATCACTCAATACAAGAATTGGTTTTACCAAAAGAAAATAAAGTTATTCTCCCATAATAAGTGAGAGCAATGGTAGTTTCATCATTTCACTGAATAAAATAAATTTTTCAGGGAAAGGAAAATTTGATCAACAATTTGGATTTTTTAGACAAATCTTCATTTCATAAAATACAAAGAAGGGCCTAAACATCAAAGGCAAACTGTTTTTACACTAAAGCGGAACTAACCATGCAGTCCTAACCTTTGATCTTATTAGCATACCACCTTCAGCATTTGTATCATGAGCTCCTATTTTCAGAATTATAACAACATGAGATGCTTAAAGATTCTGTATGTGTTTCATTTGCCCAAAATTTCACAAGGAGAGTAACCAAAAACTGAAAATAACCCTAAGAAATAAAGACAGAAAAAAAAAAAGATATTGACAACCAAGCAATAACAGAAAATCAAGTGAAAAATGTGTCATCTAAGCACGTCAAAATCTCAATATGACAGATCTGCTTCAGACATTATAGAACTATAATTGAATTTTTCACACCAGTGAAAACCTTCACAATCTTTATCTGTCTCATATAAACACTAACAACAGATTAAAAAAAATTATGTCAGTGCCAATATAAGGTAAAAGATATACCTGATCAGTCCCTCTAAAGGAATTTGACATGCTTCCATCAACTGTCATACTGGCTGTTCCAAGTTTTTCCTGATGAAGAAGGTGATTTGAATTTTGTGATTGATGACTTGAAAGAGCATGTTGTTGAAGCTTCTGCTGTTGTTGACTGCTGCTGCTTTGCTGTTGTGGCTGCAACTGAGCTATTTTCTGTTGCAAATACAAAAAGAAACAAGATTTAGACGGTTGAGATTTTTGTTTTATCCATGCAATCAAGTAATGGTGTGAAGAATGAACTAAAATCATTGCAAAAGTAGGGAAAAGCTGTGACCTTTATTAGCAAATCTGAATCGGTCCTGGACATTAGAGGACTTGGAGTTTGCATGGAAGATCCCACATTTGGAATGACATCATTAAAGGCATTTGACTGGCCATCCTTCCCCAAGACCATGTTCCTGTTATGCAGAAGCATTCTTAGCCTTCTGTTATCAATATCTGCAGCTGATGGGGAATTCAGATTTTGCTGTGCCTGAAGCAGTAGTTGCTGTTGATGCGGACTTAGAAACTGGAGTTGATGAAGCGACTGAGGTGATTGCATAAATGACTTTTGCTGTTGCAAAAGCCCTGAACGAATTTGATCTAGACCCTATAAGATGAAAAGAATTAAATGTCACTAGACATATTTTGCATTCCAGAAATATACCCAAAGTCCTAATCAAAGAGTCCTACAAGAGAAACACTAAGCTAAGCTGATCCCTTCATCCAATAAACACAGGAAACAAATAGATGTACAGCCATGCTGCCATGTACACAAATATATAACTAGATCACTGCATAAAAGGTACCTAGCATGTGACCTCAACAGATCTTTAATCTGAGGGCCCTCATTGCAAATTCTCTTTGGCTCCTTTGGAAAAATCATGATGAACATCTACACCGCAACCACCAAATCCAACCGTTCGCACTATGGAAAGCTACTGCTATCGCCAATGATTATATTTCTTCATTCAGAATTCTTAAGAGGATGCAGGGAGGCCTAAGAATCCTTGTAGGAATGATTCACCTGCTAGTTATAGTTTGTTGTTGGAATGTCATGGGTCCTCCAAAACTAACACAAGACCTGCAGGAGTTGGTTATTTTTCCAAGAATCTCCCAGGACAAAAAATAGCAGCTGAATGCCATACTCACAAGGTCCAATCTTCTACACAAGAAGGAAGTTTGGTAGCCAAAGAAGGCCCCTTCCAGAGTTCAGAGAGAAGGATTTGCAACTTGTAGGTAAGGCCTTCTTTCGGAGTTCAGAGCGAAGGATTTGCAACTTGTAGGTAAAATCAGACTCTTCACAACTTATCCACATAACTGACCACTCAAGAACCTTGGTGGTCTTGAAGAGTTTGCTATGGATATTTTCTATGAGGCACAGAATGTTAAGGTTATGCAACAGTCATATTTCTACGTCTTGTAATCAATCTGCTCATGACCTAGTTACCCTACCTAGAACACAGGAAATGCCACAAGTGCAAGGACCTGAAGATGCTAGCAGGTAGCAATCACTTATTTTGGGTTTAAAATTGAACCATGTGTCTTTGATTGAGTGAAGGTTATGTTTTCTTTCTTTCAAAAAAACACACAAAACACACAAGGCAGAAAAAGAAGAACATATTGCATAAATTGTCGAGTAAGGAAATACACATTTTATTTGCAAGAAACAAGTATAACCAACAATAATTAGGATTTTCAGATTCAGATATCACAAAGGCATACTTACACCCAGGGGCCAGCCTTTCAGAGTCAGATTGTTGCCAGCCTGATTAGGCCCTGTTAGAGCAGTGCTTACAATTAGTTCATAATCTCTACAGAAGAAACACTGAGTTAATCTGGAAGAGTTTTAAAATAAATGGTGTTTGGACATAAGTAACACAAATGATCACTTAGAGAACCTAAGCGTATAAATATGTTACTTCTTCACATTACATATTAGAGTCCCTTGAAATTAGCTCAAACAACATATTAAATCAGAAGCATGCAAGTACAGAATCTAGAGATGAAATTAGAGACAGCAACCAAAAAAGCCTTGAAGAATCAACCAAAAGGCACCATAATTAATTTTACAAAAAAAAAAAAAAAATCAAACTTTTAGAGGAGACTACCTGGAACTCCAATTAATGAAGCATCAGGACCTGCAGCTCTGGGGTTCAGAACTGGACTAATCTCACTCTTTATGTCCTGTTCATGTTAGAATTAAAACATTAGCAATACATTGTGAAATGATGTCATGTTTATAAAACAAACCTGTGATGATCCAGGAAGTTGTTGATTCCTAGCCTGAACCTGCGGCAGAGGTCCTGATAGACCACCAGCCGAACCATGCAAAGCATGCCTGAAATGGAAGCATTTCAAGACAGATCTCAAAATCTATTTACAGCACTTTAAATCTAAAACTAAGCACCAGCAAAAGCATGCACAATAACCAGCAAACGGTTCAGAAATGCATCGGTATTAAACAGCACAATTTGCACAAATGCATATCATGACAATATACATGGGTCTTGGTATCATTGACATAGACATGCAATTATCAAATAAAAGTGCAAAAGTCTGCTGCAAACTGAGCACACACTAATTTCAAAAATGTTAATTGAGCATACCCTGAAGGATGTCCAGGGGCTGCAGCTGACTTCAGCATGGAAGCATGGTTTGGGTCCATGACCTGACCCACATTTTCACCAAATCTCTGCAAAAAGAACATAATAATTTCTGTCGATAACAGGGAAGAAGCACATCTCAATTCTCAAGGGAAACAAAACCATCATTCTGGAGTACCTTAATCGATGCCTCATCCAAAGAATCCCTTTGAAGTGGCAACTTCAGCCGTTCCTCGTACATTTTTGTTGCCAAGGCATTAGCAGTTCCAGGATTCTGGCGCATCAAAGGATCAGCACCGACAAGCCCACTGGCATTGCCATTCAAAACCTGAGATCCCTCTCTACGCTGTGGCTGCTGCTGTTGTTGATGCTGCTGCTGTTGCTGTGCCTGCCTCTGCAATAAAAGTTGTATTTGGATTTGTTGCTGCTGCTGCTGTTGAGATGGTTGCTGCAGTTGCTGCTCTCTTGCCTTTAGATGTTGAGTCTAGCAACAGAACCAACATGGATGTTCAGACTAAAAAGATCACAGGCAATCTATTTTATGGACCGACACTTTACATATATACATAAATATATATAGGCCTATATGTGTGTGTGTGCGTGTGTTTGTGTGTCAGGTTCCAGAAGATGGTGGCAGCCATAAGCTGCAACATCTTTCTTATGTCACTACTTGATTGACAACCGTGTGCAAAGTTTCTCTAAAATAGTTTAGTGAATTCCAAATTGTTATTTTTATTGTTCTTGCTGCTAGCCACCCAGACGCTGATGGGAACCTTTTGCACTAGGTTGCCCTCGTTCTTATTGCTTCCACTGTCATTGAGACACTTGCTGTTGTTGCTGCCGTATTTCTTTTAAAACTTGAGTTTGGCATCATAAATTCAACTTAGATGTTTGAATCGATTGCCATTAATTACATTAAACTAAGGGAATACAAACTCTATTCTAAGGATCAACATACAAGCTGAGTTCCAGAGACCGACGGCAACCGTGGCCATCTTTATCATTCCACCTTAAATTTCATCTAAAAAACCACATGGCAAAAGCATTTCTGGTAGTAGGACAAAAACAGGAGGAAACTATGTCTTCCAAATTGAGCTTGCAGAGTCACTGTTGTTAACTGGAATGTTTGTATCAGTCCTCTGACAACAAATACAGACTAGACAGTAACAGAATAGTTGGGCCATGGCCTCGAGTCCCAACATGCTCCAAAGTAGGCACTAGAGACAACAAGATTAGAACAAGCAAAGAGACCCAGGGAAATAAGAGACGCTTTTGTCAGGGCTTCATGAACTTTAAGACAACATACTGGGACGAGAAGTAGAGAATATCACCTCGATGTAAGAGGCAGCGGCATCAGAGTGTTTTTCGTTTGTCCTTGCAATAAAAATATCCCAGAACACAGACCACCACTCGAACAGAAAACCACCAGGAGCATCAATAGCTGAGGAAAGGCCAATCCCAGTATTCAATCTATGAGTGGGAGAAGTCAAAAGCATAAACACCACAGGTTCCATTAAACTCTACGCAACCTACCCACTGGATCCGAGGACACCTTGGCTTCAGCTTGAAAGGACTTTGCAGTCGCATGCAGGTCTCTCTTCATCAAATAATCGTAGATGTACACGTCCAGCCTGGCTCCCCGGTATCAGAAAAACACCAATTTTTTCATCGGTAGATGCAAAGGTGCCCACAGAACAAGAAAAAAAAAACAGATATGGTTCACCATGAAGCATGTCTTCGACAACAACAACTCAGAAGTGCAGAGAACTAAAATCAGAAGAAGCAAATCCATCCGTTGGTAATCGAACAACGAGCAGACATCCAAAGAAAGCCAACAAGGCCGATAAAAAAAGAGTTTTTTTTTTTCCAGAAAGAAATCGAGGAAACACATCACGCTGCTCGAACCCTCAAAAAACCCAAACGAAGGACCGAACAAAGAGGAGCAAGCAATCAAGCAAGTCCATAGCCCAACTAAACAAAACTCACATCTTATCAGCTTCCCAATTGGTCTGCGACATGATTCCAGGACCAAGTCCGCCCTTTTCCGAGGGCTCAAATCTCGCTCACTCCACCGGCAGCGTCTCCGCTCGGCTCTGCTTCCGCAGCGAACGGGAACGGATCAAATCGACAGACCACTCCTTCCCCCTCTTTCTCCTCCCACCCAAGCCCTAAAGACGACAGAAATGATACAAGATAGATTAAGAGAGAGAGAGAGAAAGAAACAAAGGAACAGAAAGGAAGGGCTTAAAAAGAAGTTGAAGCTAAAAAACAACAAAGAATACTATATAATTACATGTAATAAAAAAAAAATCAACTTCCGTGCGAGCGGAGCCGCTCCTCGAATTTTGACATGAACGACGGAAGTCTGATACGCATAGGGGGGGAGGGCATAAATGTACATCAAGGAGATTGACCAGAAGACAATGCTTATTCGCCAAGACCGAGGCCTCTCCGTCTTTGGATGATGGCCGTAGTGGACGACAGTGCGTGCAACGCACCATTCATTGGACTGGGAAGAGTGCGGCCGATGACGCACCCGCCATGCCTGTTCGGAGCGACCGGTCGGTGCACTCACTGTGTGACATTGAATTCTTCTCCTTTTGTGGGGATGAGAATAAATCCTTGGCCTGCGTCGAATTATGTCCCACAACATCTGCCTCTCATGTGGCAAATTACGTGTGTTATGTATGGAGTGGTCCGACTTTGACTCCGTGATGTCTTATCGAGAGAAGTCGTCGTGGTTCTTCTAATTGTTGTCTAAATTAGTGGCTCAGCTCTGTCGCAAGGACAAAGTCACCTGTCAACAAAAGCGACCTGAAACCAATAGTTTTAATGTCTTTAATTATTATTTTTTTCCTTTTTGGGACGATTTTTGCTGGTGAAAGAACCCCCTTTTTTTTTTTTCCTTTTCTCGAAAGGTATCCCAAATTTTTTTTATATTTAGCATCTTTATTTCCTCTAATACCCTAAATGCTCCTTTTTTGATGATGATGATGATGATGAGAGTTATTTGTGGTATTAGAAAAAAAAAAGAGAGATTAAAAGATACTTTTTTCAAGAATTTATTTTTAAAATAAACAGAATAAATTCACGACAGTTTGAGTTCATAATTGAAAATTACTTTCTATTTTAATCCATGACTTCGAACAAATCAGTCCTTCTCACATCGAAATCGACAAACGCTCTGTTGCTATGGGCTCCCTCGACCACGGATAGAGCCGAGCCACCATCCCTCGAACGCTGCCACAGAATCCTTCACTTTGCGATCGCTCACCAGACTATTTTTTTTTTTTTTGGCAGTGATCGAGAATTAATTCTGACAGACATTTTGTAGCAAAATGGCTGCGACGTATACACTGCAAATTTTCATGCATATTTTCCTAATTTTTTAGAGCAATTGGTTCGAGAATATGTCCTGCAGCTTCTTCACGTGTATTTTTCTGTCAGATTGGGACGGAGATCCGAGAGACATACCTTTGACCTTGGCATCTGGAATAAATCAACAATAATCTACGATGAACAACCATCTGTGATTTGTTCAGATTAATAATTTTGCAAGTTCAGGAAGATCAAACACTGCTGCTAACTCCGGTTTCTGCGAACGGAACAAAAATCCGAGCGGCATCTATAAACAAGCAGCTTCGGGCTTTTAATGGCTACCAAGAACAAGAATCAAGCAGTTGCCTCACTCTTTGAAGTCATCTTGGTCATCGGCTTGTTCCTCCGGAAAACAGCAAGAGCACTCCCACCAAGCTGTCAAAATAAGAAGATGATGTATGATTAGTTACCGCAAAAGAAAAGGTTAGAGAGTGGATGCTTGATGAGGTATCGGATTAAAATCATACCGCCATGCAGACAATGCTGACGGCTGAAGGGGCAGCGACAAGAGGATTTGTGAAATGCTTTTGGGCAAGCAGAAATCCAAGTGCGGAACTCTGTGCAAAGACATGAAAAGAATGCACAGAAGATCAATATTTTAAAGAGAATTTTTCAGTAATATTCTCATAGCATTCTCCGTAAAGATCCGACAAAAATCTGTGTTCCAGAATTGATAACAAACGGGAGAGAGATTGTGTTTCTCTTTACTGAAAGCTAACACTAATTTTTCTTGTCACACATGCCGAGAGTAAGCTTATGATATGTGCAGTCGAAGAGAAGCCTTTTGTTTTAAGCCACTAAAGAGATGAAGATGTTTGCAAAATACGCGTTCCCTTTGCACAGGTCTGCTAGTATAACTACAAGCAGAACAAGGTGTCCAAGATAACTGCTGTTACGAGTGTTAAAAATGTTTAGAATATTATTGCTGTAGAATCTTGAATTTTTGTGAATATTGAGTCCTGAGTTGGCACGAGTATATTCATCTTTTGTGCAACTTAACTACAGAAGTGTACCTGCATTCCACATTCTATGGAAATGGTACGAGAAGTGGATTCCCCAAACGATGCCAATCTTGAGAACCAATAGCCAAGAGCAAAGGCTGCAGCATGAAGGAGAGCTACAGGAACAATCAGTCGTGCTCCTTCAGCTTTCAAGACTTCTGAAACTTGTCCAATCTATCGAACAATCAAATAAGAAGTTATCTCTCCAAGGAAAACAGCAATTAAAGAAATACTTCAACTGATGCACAACAAACTATCAAATAAGAAATTATCTCTCCAAGGAAAACAGCAATTAAAGAAATACTTCAACTGATGCACAACAAACTAGGATTTGCCGCATTAAAAATGTTCTCCAAAAAGTCCCTTGTAAGCATGAAATGACTAATGATGCCCTTCCGATTCAAACTTTAAACCAAATTCAGAGTTTCAAATATGTGAACTACTCCATACTGACTTGAATCCACTGTCCCATATACTTACAGGGCTTGCACAGAGCAATGCAGTAAGGATGACCCCGATCAGTGGTGTAAGTGTGATCATTCGCTCGGTGAACTTCGGAAAATACTCATGTGACAGCACTGTCCGAAAAAGAATCCGTTGCGTTAGTTATCAGTTCTGGAAGACTACAGGCATAACGTTTAACAGTAAAACATCTTTTTCTAAAAAGCTATATTTTGAGATTTATCTATGAATTAGACCCGAATACATTATTATGTTTATAAAACTGAATTGATAAATGATGTATCAGCATGAGTGGCTACAGTTTCTATTCAAAAGCACAATAAGTTGTGCGTACACTACCCTCATGATTCTTCCTCTGAGTGGAGATCCTCTACGGTACAAGGCTCTGGTCCAGTGTGAGGAACCATCAGACAGGACTTATGGAGTACACCGTCTTTGATGACAATCCAGAGAATGCACTAAAACCTCTAATTCTAGAAGGATATGAGAGATCGAAAGCTACAGAGTAACTTGACTGTTGTAGAGTGGCAAAGATCAGAGAAGGGAGAGGTACAACAAAGAACATGGACTTGAAAAATAGGGGTGCATGTGGCGAGGAACAAGATTATATTATAAGATTGACATCTTTTCCCATGCAGGTAACTGATTTACCCACTCATGCCGACGTTGCATGTTTAAGCTCTACTTTAAGAATATAATGCTTTTTAGATGTTTCCCAAAAGAGAACTGTTACCTCCAACAATAGTGGGCACCAAAACCACCTGAAAAGTACTAATGGCCAATCCCTGAAGATAAATGTTTAGGTTCTATAATCACACTGTAAATTTGTTTAATACACAATACGACAATTGTTAAAACCACAAGATATGTTGGTATCTAACACGAAGGTAACTTTTCCTTACAGCTGCTTCAACAGGAACAAGCTGACCAGCAAGGAGCTTAGTGAGAAGAGGTGTCATGACTATAGCCCCAATTGTTGAACAACTGAAAGATTTCAAGAGCAACAATTGTTACCATGGTGACCAGATCTTCAGTAAACTTCATGATTTGCAAGAGCAATGTCATCATAGAAAAGAAAACTAAACATGAAATTCAGACTAGCTTGGTGTCTAGAAGTTATTTCTAGGAATGGCAATGTTAACCTGTGTATGAAAAAGATGGAGAATTATCCAAGCATGGAATCCAAATCTTAACACAGGCTTAGCAACACATGATGATAAGATTCCTCATAGAATGCGCCTCCATCGATCAAATAAAAGCATCACTGACTTAGCAGTTTTCTGTACCCTTGAATTGAATCAGTGGGTTATTCAGTCTCAGTCAAAGGGTTGCACTTGTCAGGAACCATCTTGGCTTTTCAAACAGCAGACTATAATTTTTTTTTTCTTCAGAAGAATTTATGACATTGGACAGTTAACACTCATCTTTCATGATGTCTATGTTTCTCGTACAATGATAATCAGCAACATAGGGGTAAAAACCCATACATCATGGGCGCCTGAGATATAATTCCTGATAAAAAAAAGAAACTATTCACTAGACATAAATTCCCTTAAACAATTAACTTACTTTGTTTGAACCAGATACTTGCTTGTCCTGTGCCCACTCAATAATAATCAGCTCATCCAGACAATTATTCAAAATCCTATACTTAATCAGCATGGCATTGCAACTTGTATTTCTCTTGCATGCATGGAATTTAATGAACAAAGAGCAGAGAGTAAAGATAAAAAAGGAAGAAATACCCTCATATAGAGTATTGACAACAAAATACTAAACTTTTTTTCCAAATTTCTCAGTGACATAACAACTTGTATAAATTAATTTTGTGCTGCTCATAGTAGCATCAACAGATATCTTGAGAAAATGGATCCAGTGTCGGACTAAGAGACGATATAGGTTCTTAGATTATTTTGCAGCTCATAATGAGGGTCATCAACATTTTGGTCTGGGTATAAGCTATTAGATAGCAACACAGAAAACTTACGTTGTCATTAGGACAGAAAGTGCAACATTTCCTTTGGATATATAAGTCGTCACATTGGATGCTTGGCCTCCAGGACAACATGATACAAGAATAAGACCAGTTGCAAGAGGAGCAGATAATTTTAATGTCTGCAGCATAAGAATTAGTGGTATTCAGCACACCAAATTTGACGCAGCACACCAAATATAAGACTAGCCAGACCCAATCTGATGCAGGTTTAGTACTACTTTCATGTACTGATGCAGGTTAACCAAAGACACCATTTCAAGTTGCCATTTGTCAGCAACTTTGATGAAGCAGAGGCTATATAACAAAACTTACTTGTGACGCCATTATAAAACTATACTGGTCTTAGCTTTTTGAAGTTCTACCATGTTAAAACGCTTTACGTATGTGAACTGCAATATGCTTGAGAGCTTGCTTAAATAATTTCTTGTAACAAACATTCGCATCTTTCCAAAAGTATTCAATATGATAGATGAGAATAAAGATAAATTTATTGGTTTAAAATGTCCAGGATGGAAGGCTTTGTGAAGGTTTTCATTTCTTGCAAAGCTTGAATTTTCTGAAGTTCCATTTCAACCCTTTATAAGTTACTGTGTTGTTCGGGCCAAACGAAGAATGAGATTATTTAATCTAAGCTACATGCTAACTTTTAGTTGCTTATGTGCATTATTAGAACATGATAATGGCTAACTAGTTCAGAAATCAAGGAAATACACAATATGCTGACTATATGTCTCTTGCTCCAATTCATCTGAGGTTTACTATCAGTTTGCGAGAATGAAACATGAGTTTCAGCTGAGATTGAACAAAAATCTGAAGGATAATCTGCATTTGCATCATCTCTTGGATCAACCTCAATAACTGAAACCATTGCTATAGATGAAAATGAAGAAAGAAAAAGTGCCGTTTAAACTTAAGATTGCCAGAGATAATGTGTCCATACCATAGCAATCGTGAAGCCTAGCATAGGTTTGATTAAATATTGTGCAAGGAATCCTACAACAACCTGCAAATTAAACATAAATAAAAGCTGCGTGATAGTGAACATCGACAAATAATCTCCCTGGAAGAATCCAAGAATTGGAGCATCTTACTGTCCACGGGTTCCTCAAGCATCTCCTGAAATCCTCAAATGTGAGGGTCAAACCCATGGAGAGCATTAGGAATCCCAAGCCCACAGTGAAAAGGTCTGTCTCCAACCAGGTAACCTATAGATGGAAACACAGAGTCAAGCAATTAGAAAGCTATTGTACAAGAAATAAAAATAGGAACATTATACAACACAAAGAACAAAAACTAATCCAAATGCAAATGGCACTAATGGAGGGAATAGATTTTACCATAGATGGCTTGTATATGCCAATGATAGTGCCTAGCATAACCTGTCAAAGTAAAAGGAGTTAATTTTGATAGCTTCACTCCCTATAGCTTCAATATGAAAGCTGAAAGCAAGCTCAGGAATGCAGGAGAGGAGATTGATGCAGTTTTAAAGAGGACAATTAGATCATACCCAAACAGGGAAAAGAGTGGTAAGTAGCTCCATTATCCTCTCATATTGGCTCATTTCAGCCACAGGACTATTCGGCATATCCCCAGAAACATTTGCTTCAGCTTTGCACAAAACTTGTCTGCTCCTGAAATATCAGTTCTGTTAGAACCCTCCGCGGATTCTAAGCTTGGGGTTGATCTCTATAGGGGATCGGCTTCCTTGGAACTCTATAGGGGTTCCTTCCTCCAAGTTGCTGCACAAAGGCTGCTAAAGGATTGATCTATTCATTGATTAAAGAGGATGAATACATGGTTATTTATAGGGCTTCTAAGCCCCAACTCCTAATAGGACTCTTACTCAAGACTCCTACTTCTAACCAACTTCTAATTAGGACTCCTTCTCTAGTAGGATTCCTAATTCTAATAGGACTCTTTCCCTAATAGAACTCCTACTTCTAATAGGACTCTTTTCCTAATAGGACTCCTACTTCTAATAGGACTCTTTTCCTAATAGGACTCCTACTTCTAATAGGACTCTTTTCCTAATAGAACTCATACTTCTAATATGATTCTTTCTCTAATAGGACTCCTCTCCTAAGAAGTAACCTAACCCTAACCTAGCCGGCCTCTTCACCTCTTTAATAAGGGTCGGCTAGATAGGATTTACATGAATGCCCTTATCAATGAAACTAAATTAGGACTCTCATAGCTAGAGTCCTAACAAGTTCCCGATGAAAGTGAAACCCAGCATCAAACAGATTTCTAGATTCTAGACAGCACTGCAGTGAAGCAGCAAAAGAATAATGGTTCAGTTCTGATTTTGCATCTTAAATTGATTATTAGCCACATTATTCATAAGGTGAGCTAGATTAATGTATGAACTAGAATGAAATAGTAATTCTAGTGCAATAGAAATATGCATAGTGGTTATAAATCAAACATATAAAACGTTCTTACAGTCTAATACTTCGAGTATTCCACCCAAAACAAAGATCGAATACATCAATTATTTACTCATACGATTCGATTCACAGTGGGCAAGCAAATTACAAGTCCAACAAATGCCAATTTTTTTATTCCTTAAAACATCTAGAAAGATGCAGATTTTATGCTCCTGCTTTGGCCAAAAAGCCACTAATGTTGTGATATCTTTTTCCCTTCCTTTTGGGCATCCATCTTTGTGCGAGTTGCAGAGAAATAAACGAAAAAAACCGGGAATGTTCATCACTTATCGGGTAAAGGGCACATACCTCAGAACCGGGATGATGGTAGACGTCATCGAGCAAGCAGAGGCATCGTTCCTTCCACTTCCTCCATTCGGCATCGACGACCCACTCACCAAGACTGCTTTTTGTTCTTCTCGGACGATCGATTTGAAACAGAAGAAACATTGAGTACCATGTTGGCCGCAGCCCGAGACAGAAGAAGACCGAGAAAGAGGGACAAGGGAGCGCGTACCACGACGGGGCTGGCGCCTGAAACGGGCAGGGGATGGCGAAAGGGAGAAGCCCTTGGCGCACAAGGCGGGGCGCGACTGAGAACCGCAGTCTCTATGAAGGATCCGGGAGCTGGAGGCAACAGAGGAGGAGGAAGCCGTCGCCGTCGTCGTAGCCATCGATGTAGCGGCCGAGTAAGAGGCAGGAAATCCTTCCGTCTTCTGCGGAAGCAACTAACAGCGAGAGCGAAAGCGAGGAAGGAAGGCCGGAGGCCAAATCAGCGCCTTGGTCTGTCGTAGAGCGAAGAAGGATAACGAGGAAGCCACACGCGTCATGACACGACGGTTACTGCCAGGAAACGCCGTTCGTCTCCTACGGGTTGCGGTGGTGAGAAATTTAGGGGCCACCCCCGTGACCGCCACCGAACGATTGCCACGGTCATGACATGGACTTCGATCTCAGCTGCACCCGCGACGAAGTTTTGGTCGCGCACCAACGCAAGAAAGCCTGCAACACTCATTTCAGCTACGGCCGCATTGATTGAAGTGTTGTGGGCAATGCTTGCACTCTTCGTCTCCTGCAGGAGACCCCGTGCCAGAAGATTGAGCTGGGTAGCAAGGAGGTCCCTGGCCGGCCGATCTCTGCTTCGAAGCTCCATCTCGCCGTCACGGGTCGCACGTCATCAGAGCGCCCCTCACAGCTTGTTCTCCCGTATGTTCATAAATAATACTAATGCACCTTTCATTTTAGATACGGAATTCGAACCCCCACATCCAGTAAAATAATAGACACGGATCCAAATCTTTGCTCGAAGGATCTGTACACCGTGAAATTAGATTGGATTTGCGTTGGATGCCATCCTACTATTAGAAGATGGAAAAAGCGGGGACAGCATATTTAGTTTGCAGAAAAGAAACGGGAAGTCTCCGTTTGTACTACACGTAGTACAAGAACCCCCGGTGTACCGCATGCAGACTTATTGGATATTTTGGAATCCTTCGCGCATCTTTTGTTTCTGTTGACCCCACATGGAAATGGAGTTTTGTTGCAGACGATCTTAAATCCGATACCCTTTTTTTTACTTTATATTTTATGCTTTTGTGATGAAAAAAATATTATCGATTAATAATTGTTCGATATTAAATATGTGTGCACGCTACAGAGAGAAGCAACTGCTTCTGTAATGGACGGATGACCCGATCACAGGGGCAGCCATGTGATGCCCATACGCTACATGCCCATCGGATCTCCGGCCACCGTAAGGCCGGGGAAGGTTCTCCGGCACTATGTTCTCCAAAGAATTCGCGTGCCAGGGTGGGCACCTCCTCTTGTCGCTCCACCGCATCGCCATCCTCACTTCTGATCCCTCCACGGCTCTCAGCTCTCCGGCCAGCACAGTTCCGTCGCCTCCTCCGAGCCCCACGGTGGATCCGATTATGACGCATGCCGCCGTCGCGACACACCGGCTTCGCCAGCTGACCTCCCTCCTCTCCGACCTGCATGCACGCATGGACGTCTCGTTGAGATCAGAGACCGATCGATCCAAGCACATACGAACGACCTAGAAATCATCTCAGCTACTTACCCTGGAGCAACAGTGCTGCTGCTGGTACCCGTCTCGTGGAGAGTTGCGAGCTTGGGAGGAGGAGGAGGAGGTCTGAGGCAGGAATGGACTGAGATGGCCATCGATCCTTCGATCCGTACCTGTTAGCAAGGAGGAACCGCGCGTGTTGCGTGTGTGCGTGTTTATGGCTGGATTTGATGGCTCTGCGAGGTTTCCTTCGATGGTTAAATAGGGATTGGGGACCGAGGACGGGGGAGGTCGACGGTCAGACCACGGTGGGTGGTGGACGCGAACACTGACGGTGGGGTCTTGGCAGACGGCACGTGGCCTCACTCCTCCGAACGGGGACGGCTTCCTTGCTTGCCGTGTAAAAGTTTACCCAATGGCGTGCGAGCTTAGGCGCCACCTCGGATAATCTGGGTCCCACATGTGAGATATTATTTAATCCGATAAAGACGCGTCCCCCGGGTTCGGCATTTCCCCGTGAACTTACCCTGCTCGTGAGTGGAGACGAAGGAAGGGTCCACTGTGGGGTTCCGATCACAAGGCCGGGGTATCCAAGGACGGGCTCCGTTCGCCCAGACCAGATCTCATGGGTTTCCTTTCCGAAGTCGATGACCTTCGATCGCCCACTAGCCATCAGATCATGATCGGACGGTCAAAGGAAGAAAGCGAAGAAACGGTAACCGGTCTTCGTACGCTGGTAGAGAAAGTCCGCACCGAAGACAGATAGCTGCAAGAAAAAAACAGCGAAAATTAAGGCGTACAGTGGAAGGTAACATCGTCGTCGGGCGTGGCGTCTGCAAACAGCTTAGCAGAAGGCTTCTCTCGGAGCCAGGCGAGAAGGCTTGCGCGTGGAACACACCAAGTGGAGAGGCTTGGCCGCACACGAGAGAGTGACTCTGACTTGTTCACCTTACAGCATGGGACGAAGTATAAACATCCTGACCGTCCCTGCAACCATCTAAGATCTCAACCGTCCCTATCCTTTTCAATCAGGAAATGGAAAAAATTATTCTGTGATGACAGCTAAACGAACAGCCCATCCTGCAAAGCCCCAAGCCCAAAACCCAAAGCCCACGAGCTTGCTTTGCCTCCGTCGCAGACCCCGTTTGCCCAGATTCGATAGACCGGATGGGAATCGTAAACTGTCAATGGATCCATCTCGGGGCCGCGCACTCGTGGCCCACGGACGGGCAACCTACGCTGGCTAACTGTCGCTTCCCTTCCCGGATAAGCAGTGGCGGTGGAGGTGCACATAATCTGTCCTCTCAACCACGCGAAGGGTCGTCACCCCTGCTCTTCTTCTTCCTGCCTCTCCCTCGTCCGTTCCCACGGCCATGGCGGGTGACGCTACTACCGACCCCCTGCTCCCCCGCGCCGGAGGCTGGGGGTGGTGCTGCCCCCGCTTCTCCGTCAGGCTGCCCTCCCCGGCCGCCAGCTTCCGCCTCAAGACCACCGTGTGGGCGGAGCTTGGCGGCTCCGTCGGCGACCTCGGCACCTATATCCCCATCGTCCTCGCACTCTCCCTCGTCAACCGCCTCGACCTGGGCACCACCCTCATTTTCACCGGCCTCTACAACGCCATCACCGGTCTCCTCTTCGGCGTCCCCATGCCCGTTCAGCCCATGAAGTCCATCGCCGCCGTCGCCATCTCCGAATCCTCCGCCCACCTCTCCGTCCCCCAGATCATGGCCGCCGGTCTCTCCACCGCCGCTGTCCTCTTCCTCCTTGGCGCCACCGGCCTCATGTCCGCCCTCTACCGCTTCATTCCCCTCCCCGTCGTCCGCGGCGTCCAGCTCTCACAGGGCCTATCCTTTGCTTTCTCCGCCATCAAGTACATCCGCTACGACCAGGACTTCGCCGCCGCCAAGTCCGTCGGTCCCCGCCCCTGGCTCGGCCTAGACGGCCTCGTCGTCGCCATCTCCGCCCTCCTCTTCATCGTCCTCGTCACCGGCTCCGGCGATGATCCTCCCCTCCAAGATCCTCCGACTTCCCGCCGCCATCGGCGCGGCTCCTGCGTCCCATACTCCTCGCGTATCCCGACGGCTCTGCTGGTGTTCGTGCTGGGCGTCGTCCTATGCTTCGCCCGCGACCCGTCCATCGTCGGCGACCTCAAGCTCGGCCCTTCCAGGATCCAGCTCGTTCGGATCACCTGGGACGACTGGAAAGTGGGCTTCGTCCGGGCGGCGATCCCGCAGATCCCCCTTTCGGTGCTCAATTCGGTGATCGCCGTATGCAAGCTCTCTTCCGACCTGTTCCCGTCGCGGGAGCACGAGGTGTCGGCCACAGCCGTGTCGGTGAGCGTGGGGCTGATGAACCTGGTGGGCTGTTGGTTCGGCGCCATGCCCGTCTGCCATGGCGCCGGTGGGCTGGCGGGGCAGTACCGGTTCGGCGGCCGCAGCGGGGCGTCGGTGCTGTTCCTAGGGATCGGGAAGGTAGTCCTGGGGCTGCTCTTTGGTAGCTCCTTCGTGCGCTTGCTGGGGGCATTCCCCATCGGAATCCTGGGGGTGCTGTTGCTCTTCTCCGGGATCGAGCTGGCTATGGCGTCGAGGGACATGGCGAGTAAGGAGGAGTCGTTCGTGATGCTGGTGTGCGCCGCGGTCTCCCTGACGGGGTCTAGCGCCGCGCTGGGTTTCGGTTGCGGCATCCTGCTTTTTCTTCTACTGAGGCTGCGGGAGCTGGCCTGCCTGCCGCCCTCCACAAACAACAGAGACGGCGGAGACGACCGCTGCTAGTGCTGGCCAGTGGCAAATCCAATATTATTATCGAACTTCTTATTATAAACTTGCAATTATTGGAATGAATCTTTTCTCTATTATTGTATATAAATTATCATAAACCTGTGATCATCGAGATTGGTTTTTTTTTTTTTTTTGGGTGTTATCGTATATGAAAATTTCCTTTTGCATCCACTAGATTGCATGGTTGTTTTCATATCTACATGATGATGTGTACTATATGTGTCTTATGTTAGGGATGAATTCATCCCTTTTTAAGCCTACCATCATCTCTTTATTGTAATTCTTAGAATATCCCCATCACAAACAATAATAATAATAATTTTTTTTATCCTACGGATATGTTAGTTGCCCCATGAACGCTTATGGACTTTATTTTTTAAATAGATTTACATTGTTTCGATTAGAATTGTCAAAAAAAAAAATTATACTTCCTATTTCTTTTCTGATATTTATATGAATTTTTTTATTATAAAAATGACTTGATTTTTATTAGGTTTGGATCTATTTGTCTCGATTATAATGTTTTTGAATAACCCTATAGTGTTTTGATGGAGGTGCCACCAATTCGAATATACTATAGTTGATATATATTAGATTATATCTATAAAATATATTATAGATATAATTAGATTCTAATTATGACTATCGATAATAAAAAGGATATAAGATTTTTTAAGAGATGATTTTGATTAGAGTGATTCTCATAATTATTTATAGATCATATAAAAGCTTTGCGAATAATATCGAAAATGTATGCATATATTTCATCCATCATTATTTGATTTTATTTTCTGAAATTAAATTTTTTATAAATAATATGTTGTGATTTTTTATGTTAACAGTATATTCGTATTTGGTTGTTTTTATTCATAAACTAATAATAGTATATGTATTTAAAATCTTATTTTTGTATTAGAATTGTATTCTATTTTTTGATTTCACTTGCCTTAATCATAATATTTTAATGATATTTTGGTGAAAGTATTAAATATATTTTAAAAATATTCAAAATATACTGTAGCTGATATAGAATTATTCATATTTTGTTGTTTTTATTTTTAAAAGACTACCATAATGTTGAAATCATAATTTTGGAGATGAATCGATTTCTAGAACTCCCTGCGGAGATCATCGATTGGACCAAAAGCGTCGCAACTACGCAGCCGATGACCACCGTTATAACTCCCGAGACGCTACGATGTGGAAGCCTGCAATGGTCTTATCAGAAACGTTGACTGCGCCAGCCATTCGGCTAAAGACACGTACAGCGAGCATTACGCTTTCACTGATTCGTGGAAAACTAGCATTGGAGTTGCTCATCCCGAAATCATTCTTTTTCCACGTCAAAAAAAAAAAAAAAAGTTATCCTACCCGTCATGTTAGATCGGGATCCAACAATTTTTGCATAACGACAAGAGGTCGAGAGGATTTTATTGCGAACCTATTAAATGAGAACGGATCCAAGGAATATTCGTCTCGCAATCGTCATGGATGACACAACCTTTGATTGCTACGTCCTTAATTTAATGGTAACCCGCACAGCTTTGTTGGGGGGCCGTTCGCGAGGGCCTGAAGCGTATATTATTCATCATAATTCAAAAATCCAAAATATATTATTCGATCACGTATATGACTGTGCCATATAACAGTGATATGGTCGACACAAGGAGAACAATGTTTCATGTTCAGTGTATCCAGAATCAAGCAGTTCTTATCATAATGCTTGTAGGGTTTTGGGAGCAACCGATCAGCATTGCCATTCTCAACACGAGGCGTAGACCACCGATGAATTCCACCCAGCATGCTACTGCGGATTCATGGCGACACCAAGTTGCCAAATGATTTTTTGCCATCCAGTAATCTCACCCGACGCTTCCACCCCAGCAACCTTCGTCTCTGCAAGAGCAGATTCCATCTTTGAAATGGTGAAATTGTTCGGTGTCCCTGACTGTAATCTCACGGCGAACGAGTTTAGAGATCAACTTAAGAATGCTATGGCAATTCTGACACATATACAAGTTCTTGGTGACCCAAATAGGCATGCCGGGTGTGGTATTGATGAGCCCGAAAGCAACAGCTAATCTCTCACTGTGGCCACAGAAGATATCAGACTTTGATGCTTCCATCTGGGCTATGGATTGGTCCTCAGGCAGAGCGAAGCCTGCCGCCTTTATCCTATCATACAGCCCCTTTAACACTGCATGGATCTCCTTTATCTGCGGGTGCGACTCGTCGGAACTGAGAAATGCATGAACAACCCCCTTTACCTCCACCCAACTGCATCCAGGATCCATCTCTAGCCCCCTCTCCCTCATAACCCTCCTTGCTCTTGCCAGTTGATCCCATCTTCCGCTATCAGCATACAAGTTACATAAAAGCACATAATACCCTACACTTCTGTCATCCAATTCAAAAACATGTTTGGCAGCATATTCGCCAAGCTCAACCTGGTGGTGAATTCGGCATCCATTCAGCAAGGCTCCCCAGATGGCAGCATCTGGCTCGATAGGCATATCATTTATGAACTGGTGCGCTTGCCCCAGGTACCCGGCACGACCCAAAAGGTCCACCATGCAAGCATAGTGTTTTAGGTTTGGCGTTATCGAGTGCCTCCTCTTCATGCTATCAAAATACTCCCAACCTTGAGATACCATTCCTGACCTACTACAAGCACACAAGAGACCCACCATCGTAACCTCATCAGGATGCACACTAGCCTCTATCATTTGGTTGAACAGTGAAACAGCAAGATCTCCACGTCCCTTCCCTGCATAACCTGTCAGCATGATATTCCATGACACTATATCCTTCTCTTTGAGTATGTTAAACTGTGTCCAAGCATATTCCATCCTTCCACACTTGACATACAGATCTAGAAGAGCATTTGGCAGACACCCCTCGTATCCTAATCCGCTTCTTAGAGCTCGGGCATGGATCTCTTTTCCGCACATCAATGCTCCAACCGCAGCACAAGCAGAGAGGGCAGCAATGAAGGTTATGGAGTTTGGCTTCACATCGACATGCATTTGGCGCAAGTAACTCAAAGCCTCGAAGCTCCTCCTGTTGATCCTCAAGCCCGATATCACCGAACTCCAAGTGACCACATCCTTCTCCGGCATCTGCCTAAAAACCTCTAAGGCCTTATCGATGCATCTAGACTTGGAATACATATCAAGAAGTGCATTCCCAACCATGGTGCAAGGCGTGATCCCAATGTTCCTCGCTAGCTCATGTACCTTCGTACCGATATCCAAACGTCCCAAAGAGGCACAGGAGGCAAGAGCACTAGCAATTGTGACCTCGTCTGGGACGACATTGTTCGCTCCCATTTGTTCAAACACTTCCAAGGCCTTATCGGGTGAGCCATTTTTCTCATAACCTGATATCATAGCGGTCCAGGACACGATGTCCTTGGACTCCTGGCGCAAGAAAATTTTTTCAGCTTCCTCCAAGCCCCCGAGAGTGGTGTACATCTGAATCAACGAATTATGCACCGAAACATCAGTTAGAAAATTCATTCTTATAGCATAACCATGAATCCCCTTCCCAAACTCCCTGTCAGGCAACAGACCAGAAGCAGAAATCACGCTAGTCATTGTCATAACATCTGGCTCCAAAGAGAGATTCCTCATCATCAAAAACAGCTCCAGCCCTTCAGCACAATTCTCATTCTCAAAGTAGCCTGCAATCATTGCATTCCAAGAGATACAGTCTCTCCTCGGCATACCATCAAACACGTTTCTGGCAGTAGCACAAGAGCCACATTTCGCGTACATGGTGATGAGAGCATTTAGAACATCGACCTCTGAGCTGAATCCGAACCTGACCACATGTGCATGGACCTCCCTCCCCCTAATCAAGTCCGTGACACCGCCGCAAGACCTCAGAACGCAGGGGAAAGTATACAAATCCGGCCGGGCGCCGGACCAAAGCATCCGGTGATACAAATCCAAAGCCTCATCCAAGAACCCGGACTTGGCGTAGCCCCCAATCATCACATTCCAGGAGAAGACGTCCCTTTCGACCATCTTCCCGAACACCGACCACGCCGACAGGAGGTCGCCGAACCTCACGAACATGCTCAAGAGGGCGTTCCCGAGACGGGTGCTCAGGCTGGTGATGGAGGAAGAGGAGGAGATGTGGGAGTAGACGCGGAAGCCTTCGTCCACCGCGCGCTTCCATTCGCAGAGGCGGAGGAGAGCGACGTAGGCGTCGTCGTCCAGGCGGCGGCCCTCCGCGGAGTCCAAAAGCTCGAGGGCGCCTTCCAAGTCGCCACGGACGCAGAGGCGGCGGATTCCGGCGTCGGGGTCGGCAGATGCGGGGGCCGGGGCGGGGCTGAGGGCGGAGAGGTGTTGGGAGTCGTGGGAGGAGAGTGGGTGCGGGTTCGGGAGGCCGCCGGAGTGGAGATTGAGGTAATTTGGCCGCGTCGGGTTGGAGAGGAGGCGGAGGAAGTGGTAGTGGTCGGAGAAGCGGAGAGACTTGGGCGGTCTATTGGCACAAATCGCCATCCGTGGAGGATAACCTGGTCCTGGCGGAGGTTTTAGAGGGCGGGTTCTAACGCTGGTACACGATAAGCGTGCCGGGTGTGAAGAGGATCGGTGCGCGTTCGGACATCGTGATTGCTTATAGCAACACGCGGAGCATTTTGATTGGTATAAGCAGAGGATGCCAACTCCATCTTTCGTTACTGGCAGTAATAGACTACGGTTGGAACTCCTCTGAACGAATGACGTGGCATCATCTTAACGGTTGATTGGAGAGCGTCGTTGCCGTACTACGGACGGACGGTCGGAACTCTTCGCGACGTACGACGTGGCGTCATTGTGATGGTTGATTGGAGAGCGTTCTTGCATTTCTACGGACGGTGGAGACTCTTATCAACGTATGACGTGGCATCAACCTTGTGGTTCATTCGAGAGAGTCCTCGCCATTCGACGGATCATATCAGTTTGTGTAGGTATATAAGCGGATCCGAAACCGTCCTCCCCAGGAGGTGTCATGTTCAGCTTCTATTCCGGTGGGGGGTTCGTCACCGGCGACAGTCGTTCCTTTCGTTGTTCGTCTTTGCTGTGGGAGAAGTGATCTCGATGGATCGTTTGTCTCTATTTTTCTTTGATCACGATCGTCACAAGGTTGTTTCTCTCTCCCTTCTCTATTTTCCGATCTGTGTCGGTCGATCTTTCATTTCCTGTCTCGAGTCTCTACAAACCCTAATGTCGGTTTCGATGTTGACGGAGCGGCCTTGATTTCTTGGAGTTCTTTCGTCTTAAGAGTGTTTTATTTGAGATGGGAAGTCCGATTCGTCTTCTTGAAGGTATGTACTTCTCTGGTACTGTATCTTTTGTGGTCCACTTTGTTATTAATCGTTCAAGGGGTTGTTCTTCCAGTTTATCTCGTACCTTTTGTGATTGTTTGATTTTGGTTATCCTCTTCTCGTTGATGATCGAATTAACAGGATCTGACGTAGTAAATAAACTATTGTCATTTTGTGTTCTTGGAGTCGGATGATGGCAAGATTCTCTGAAGTTTGTCGAGCAAGAACAATGATTTTGTCTCTGTTTTTTACCGTGTGAGATGCAAGGTTATATTAGACGTGTTCTTTCTTTTCCATAGGTGGAGGATGCTAATAGACAGTGGTGTGTGATTGTGAGATACAGTACTCTTAGGTCCTTCATTTTGTACATCGGATCTTAGGGTTTTCAATCTTTTTGATGTTTACAATGTTGCCCACTGAAGGAGTGGAGACAGTAAGGAAATTTAGAATGACGATGTATTTTAATGTGGGACAGGAAGATGACCACCAGAGCAAAGCAAGCCTGCAGGGGGTTCATTACTGTGTAAGGACGAGCAGTGCAGTACTAGCCCCAAAAACCCCAGCACCACAGAGAACACCAGGACACAAAGAAGCACAGTCGAGAGGAAGGTAATAAGAAACATTTCCAAGTTTGTTTTTCCCCAACCCTAGTCGAGTAATTTTGTGAGCAATTCACTGGCAAACCTTTGGGCGGACTCTGCCCTTTTTTCTTTTGTTTTTCTAATCCTGCCGCTGACTTCCCAGATAATTTGATGTTGTAGATGCTTACTGCATCTGCAGTAGTAGAGGAGTAGCATGATATGATATAATTTATTTTGGGGCTGTCAATTGTCAACTCAAAATTTATTTTTATATTTATATGATATAATTTAAAATTATAATGAGTTATTAATATCATGATAATTTTAATGAGTTTATTTAAAAAATAAAAAAATCTCGTTATGATTGATAAATTTTTTTATGAGTAAAATCTTTAATCACAAGTCTAATCGCTAAATTCTTAATATTACCTTTTATATCATATTTATATAATATAATTTTCATATTTATTTGACAAATTATCAAATATCACTTAGTTCATTGGTTTTAATTTTTTTTATTACATCGTACTATTTTTTAAAATAATTATTTTTCATAATTTTTAAAAATAACGAGGGATCTTTTGACTCATATAACATAATATGATTCTTGTCAATATGTCACATAATAATAAAAAAGTAAGTCTTCTTTTTTTTTGAGATATTATTAAAATTATCGGTTAAGAACGATAAATTTTGATGATTTTAAAAAAACTTTCGAAACCTTCGTACGATAAAAAAATATTTCGTTGAAAGGCATATCGAAAACACTTGAGCTTGAGAATGATTGTAAGAGGATAAAGAAGAAGCCGAATGATCGTAGTAAAATGAAATGGTTTGCAGCAATGTAAATGATAATAAGTAAACGCAAATCGATTTTTATAGTGGTTCGATCATCCGACTTATGTTCTCCCAATTTCTCATCTCTTGAGGTCACCGGTTTTTTCACTAGTTGTCTTCCTTCCAACGAGCGAAGATGAACTACCTTACAACACCTTTTCCTTTTGATGGGCTCAAAAGATAACCCTTACAACTAACACACTCCTCTCCTCGAAGACAAATGAAGACTAGAGGAGAGAGAATTTTAACAACATTTTTTTTTTACTTTTAGGTTCAGTGTGCTTATTTATTCAACCCAGGGATGGGAGGGGTTTTTATAGGCTCCAATTTGATTCAAACTTGGAGCCAAAACCTTTCCATCCCGGGTTTACCGAGTACTAACGGTACCATCGCCTATCACTAACGGTACAATCGCCAGTTTGACCTTGACACTCGGCGGTACCATCGTCCAGTCTGACGGTACTACTGCTTGACACACTGCCACGGTCAACGATGCCACCGCCCCAGTCTGGCGATGCCACTGTCAAACAGGATCCAACACTTCTGGTTAGACCTTAAACTCAACCCAAACTAGTTCATTATCGAGCCAAGTTAGCCCCTACCAGGGTTATAGGATTAACACTTAATTCTTATCCTAATTATGTGCTAATTATGAAATTAAAGATATTTACTAAGCTAATACAAAGTCCGACTCGACAAGTCTTTCTCCGGCTAGCTTCCGATGAACTTCCGATGGTCTTCCGACGAACCCTCGAACACCATTTTGCGGACTCTCGATAAGCTCCTAGACTTCTTGATTGATCTTGGCAAGTTCCGACGAGCTTCTTCGACAAGCTCTGATCTTTCTCAGCGAGCTCCACGAACTTCCGACTGTCAGGAATCGAGTGGTACTAAGAGGAGGGGGGGTGGTGAATTAGTGCAACGGTAAAGAACGATAAATTTCTACGATTTAAAATGATTTCGAAAACTTCGTACATTGAAAACTTCATTTCGACTAAAACCCGGTTTCAATTGATGCGCATTGGAAAGTGCTTAAAGTAGGGAGTGTTTAGATAGGAAGAAGGGCAATGATGAGTAAGTTGAGCAGTGAAGAAAAGACGGTTTGCAAAAAGGTAAATGCAAGAACATAAACGTAAACTGTTTTTATAGTGGTTCGGTCATCCGACCTACGTCCACTCCCGATTCCTCTTCGCTTGAGGCCACTGGCTTTCCACTAGCTGCCTTCCTTCCAACAGGCGAAGACAAACTCCCTTTTACAAACTCTGTTTACAAAGCTTCTCTCAACACCTCTCTTAAGAATACTTCTAAACTTTCGGAGGAGGGATTTCTACTTCAAATGATAGAGTTTTCCCTTAGTTTTCTTGCATTCTTCTTGCTTTCTTAGCAAGAACATCTGGGGTATTTATAGACCCTAAGAGGATTCAAATTTGGAGCCCAAATTTGAATTATCTCGGACTTCGACATTCTGGCGGTACCATCGCCTGACGCTAGCGGTGCAACCGCTAGTTTGACACTGACACTGTCAGTGTACCAGGCGATGCCACCGCTCAACCTGGCGGTGCCACTGCTTGGGCTCTCGACCACTGGCGGTGCCACCGCTGGACTATTCCAGCTCACTAGTTGGGTCTTAAACTCGGCCCAAACCAGTCCGAAACAAGACCCATGTGGTCCCTATTTGGGTTATAGGATTAACACCTAATCCTAACCCAAATTATCGCGCTAACTACAAAATTAAAGACATTTCCTAAGCTATTATAAAGTCCGACAAGTCAAGACTTCTTTCGGCGAGCTTCCGGTGAACTTCTAGTGGTCTTCCGACGAACCCTCAGAAACCATTCTGCGGACTCCCGGCAAGCTCTTGTACTTCACGATGATCTTGGCGAGTTCCAACGAGCTTCTTTGGCAAGCTCTGATCTTTCTTGGTAAGCTCCGCGAACTTTCGACGAACTTCCGAAAACCCTTCGGCAAGCTCCCTACTCGTCCTCGGCCAGTTTCGACAGCACTCCCAACGAATCTTCAAATTTCCGTCGAACTCTCGAACTCCCAACGATCTATCACACTTGTCTTCCGATACTTTGTTTCACTTTACGTCTTCATCGTTATCGTAATTAATCATGCACACACACAAACAAAAACTCTACTTCGATCTAGATAATTATTACAACGTGAATTGACATTCTGTTGCCCGGCACGTCATTGATCGGCGCTTCGTTTGATTCTTCGACGCATCGTCCTCTCTTGCGTTTTGTTGCCCAATCGGCGGTTGACCTTTGCAACCTCGATATCCTTGGCGCAACACGCTCTTCTTAACCCGATGCCCGACGTACGAAGCCTTCTGTCGATTATCGATCGAACCTCCGGCTCGACATCCAATATCCTGACGTGATCACCCGGCGCAACGTCAATTCCTCTAACATCAACTGTCTAATCCTGATCGATAGTAGACCTGCGTAACTCAAAACACAGTTAGACAATAAAACACAAATAATTAGTTTCATCATCAAAATCCGAGATTCAACATCGATGAACCTTCCGACGAACTTCCGAAAACCCTTTGGCAAGCTCCCTACTCATTCTCGACCAGTTTCGACAGCACTCTCGACGAATATTTGGACTTCCGTCGATCTCTCAAACTCCCGATGATTCCATCGCACTTGACTCCAGCACTTTGTTTCGCTTTATGTCTTTCATCGTTATTGTAGTTAATCTGCACACTAAATAAATCTTAATCTTACTTCGATCTTGACAATTATTACACGAATCAACATCCTGTTGCCCGGCACATCATTGGTCGACGCTTCGTCTAATTCTTCGACGCACCATCCTCTCTTGTGGCCTATTGCCCAATCTGTGGTTGACCTCTGCAATCCCATCTCCTTGGCACAACACCACTCTTCTTGGCCCGATGCTCGATATTCGAAGTCTTATGTCGTTTATTGATTGGACCTCCGACTCAACGTCCAATATCTCGATGTGATTTCTTCCAACACAACGCTGATTCATCCTGTATCAACTGTCTAATCCTGATCGAGTAGACCTGCGTCACTCAAAACACAGTTAGACAACAAAACACTATCAATTAGTTTCATCATCAAAATTTGAGATTCAACACCCCTATTGATGACTGTTGCATCGTTCCCTTTTCGACTGTGCAACCATTGGGAATCGTGGCTTGAGGCGTCCAATTAACTTTGATCGTAACTAATAAATGTTGCAGTCACCGTAATCGCTTCCAACTAAGGTAGGCTCGCCATAAGGATGTTACACATAGGTAGCCATGCATGTGGTCGTTGTTGGCTGTCACACGTTACGATGCTTCCTTTTACGTACACAACCATTACTTGTGATTGGGCTAGTGACCATCAAAGGTCATCGCCCTCAAAACACTATTGTTGATGATAAGCTATTGATAGTAGTCAATTTATCAAATACAAGGAACCTCGCATCGCTCGCAAGCCGATGACATGACCTGTTAGATAGAAATACAGATCGACAACACAGGCGGATTATTCAAGCATCATAAATCAAGATAGAATAACATCTTTTCGCAAATAAAGTGTGGTGCTAGTAAATGTATCTAAATATAAAATAGATTTGAAATACTTTCACGCTCTAAAGTATTTGATTTTAAAACATGATTTTAATACCAATTGTAAACATAAAAAAATATAATATGCTAATGTTATATAAAGAACTTTGATGTTAATAACAAAAGATTAAATTTACGATGTGTACCTTTTGATGTCATTTAGAAAATTTTTATCTTACCGAATCTGAAAGCTACAACGATGTCGATTTATAAGGAGAACTAGACTATCATTCTCTCTTCTTTTTTATTTTTTCATATGACTATTATGAGTAATGAATTAGGAATAAAAAAATAAAAGAAGATCTATAATCTATCAATAACTTCACATGACTAAGGGACGATGAGAGAAGATCTATCAATAATTACGTCATGTATCCATGTTGATTTTCTAGGAGATATTGTCTATTTATAGACAAAAATAAAAATTTTAATATAAGTAATTAGGAGATTCTCTCCCATCAAAATTATCTCCTAATTCTATTGATCGATATCTATTATTAGAAATCAATTATATCTATAATATAATTTATCTAATTTGATAGGATCATATAATCTAATATTTATATTATAAAAAAATTATTTAGACCACATAATCTAAAAAGGAGTTTCCAAAGGATTGCAGCTTCAAAAGAAACAAGAAACCGACAAACAACAGGTTAAAACCCTAAAAGCCCTTCAAATAATTTTTGTAAGATAAAAGGAGAATCAAAGTCTTTTACCATGAAGGGAAGCGAGATAGATCAAGAGTTGACGACAACCTCGAGAAGGATCGTAAGCTTCGACAAGGTGGAACGGTTCGAATGCGGGGAGGCCTTTCCGATCTTTATACTATTCTTATTGCAAGTGACAATCACGTGTCGCACGTGTCCAGAAACTAGGATGGGAAGAAGAAGACAAATAAAAAAAATCACAGAATTAACATATGAAGTATGCGTGCGCACGAGGACACGCTGGCTATAGTCATCTTTTTAATTTGAGCCCACCATTTGGGTTCCTTGATTGGGTAACAGACTAATCCAGTAGACACAACCAACCCGACGCTAGAGGCTTTATTTCTCCAACATAATTAATCCTTCATGTCCTCTAATTAATTCTTAAGAAATAATTAGTTCTCCTAAGGCTTCTTTTTTTCTTTTTTTTCTTTTCTTCTTTTATCAGGTCCCTTCTACCAGTAAATAAGTTGGCCAGACTTAACTGCTCCGTCTTCCTTTTATTTGTGCCCCTCCCTCTAGAAAACAAACCTACACTCTCGGATTATAAGCAAACACATGGAGGAGGAAGTATTACCAACAGTTCTATGCGGATGCTGCCAGCAAATAAGACCAAAAGATGATGAGATCAAAGCCACCTACCTTTCAAGGAGACGGCCGAAGGCCCCTCCCTCCACAACCAGAAGCTGGGATGCAACTCAACCTTCCAGAATGAGAATGGTAGAACGTCAGGTTGCGGCCACCTGAGCTCCCTCCTGATTCGTGGGAATAAGAAAAACGTTCGTTAGAACGACTGACAGGTAATAAATTGGATCCAAACTATAAAATGACCTGCTCCAGGTTGTCAAACTTTCACATTCGATATGTGACCAACAATCCTCGACTCAGTGAGACAAATTATTGGTTCCACGGCACTCGTGTCAAAGAATCATGACGGGCAACCGATAACTCGGATTTGAACAACCCAACTTACCTGCTCCAGTTTCACACCACAGTTTCCAAACAAACCTTTCACACAACAACGACCGCAGACACCTGCCCCGCTGAAACAGTCATTTATTACCTTCCAAGGCGATTCCGTCAGAGGAATCAAACATCTCAAGAATATCCTTCCAGCATAATATACACGAAGCCACTTGGTGCCGAGGTTCTCCTGTTGGGAAAAAGCAAAAAATATCAAGTGCTATGCTTTTCTTCAGCTACATTAACTGCAAGATAAACAACCAAAGATGGAGGAAACAATCTTCAGCTTCCCAAGACTGACTAATTCTACATTTTAATGGAGAAACCTAAGACTATCATGCATTATACATTTGACTAGAAGCCACAAAAATGGGCTTCTCACCGGTTTGGAGCCAGGATGTCACAAGCCCCTCTTCCTAAGTTTCACCAAGTCGAAATATCCTGTAGCAGTGAGCCACGTGATGCCGTTTCAAAGCAAACTATCATGGTAAGGGGTCAGAAATTTCTTGGTAGATAGAAGGTTTCTTGTGGATTTAATTCCAATCAGAAAGCAAGGTCATTCTTTCAAATTGCAACATGCCACCAGGAATCCACACTTTTTGTGTCCAAGGTCTAAAGCTCCTAGTTACATTACAAATTCAACTATGTTTACTGAGTGAATTCCAGCATTGGTTAGATGATAGGATTATTGACTAATGCATCCCTCACCAAAGAAACTGCTGATAGGCAGACATAATAAATAGTCACCAAACACATACGCACAAAAAAAAGAGAAGGTCCTAGTGATTTTCTCAAGTAACATGATGTTCAACAAAATGATAACAAAAACTCCAGAAATTTTAAGATGATAACGTATTACTACCTCTTGTAATAGGTGTAGCCTGCAAAACCGACCCCACTGGCAGCCACAAGCCCAAGAAGAACCAGCAACGCAACCAACCACCCAGACATCCCACTTGGCTTGTCACTTGGATCACCGCTGCTCGTATCTCCACAGGCTTGCTGATTACAAGGCTCCTGCTTAACGGGCTGCAAACAATTAAGAATAGTAATTAGACACAATGCTTGAAAAAACTAGCTTACAATACATTCCAGCACCTTTCGAATGCATGTCAATATAAGATTTGTGATTCGGGCCTCAGGTCAAAAGCTTCAAATTGGTTTTGTGTCGTTTTTGAGCTGAAACCTTGTTTTAAGCTAAAATTATCCTGGTTTCTGCCACTTCAAAAATAACTGTATGACTTCTGGTCGAATTTTAGCCATTTGAACCAAAACTCATTCGTTTTTGCTACTTTGATTTTTATAACAATCAGCAAGTCCAATCATTCACTTACAAACAATTAGCACTTTGGTGTTGAGCTTCGGCGATGGCCAAGTCATTTGAAAGCTTAAGTTTATAAATATGACAGGAAATGATAAATATGCTCTAAATTTCCTCACATGGGATGAAGAAATGATCCAAGCCCAACACATGGTATTTGAATTATATATAATGGAAAATTGCAGGAACAGAAGGCTCAAACAGTAGACCTTTACTCAAACAGTTGGATCAGTGCCCACTGTTCTCAAAGCTTAATTCTAGTAAACAAGACAGGTTCTAATATTCATATTCTAACAGTTAGTTGAGGAATACATAAGTAAATCCTTCAGGCCCATACTTTCCCTGGCAATGAGTTCATTCTAAGATATTCTACGACCAAGTTCTGTCAAAAACCAAAAGAACTAAGAGGATATTTTTTTACAAAATCTCTTCATATATGGATAGATAACCCCCAGAACCAACAGCATGGGTGTATTCTAGAAGTTAAAATATAGCTCCTTTTTCCTTTGGTCTATGGAATCCAGGTTATGGAACCCAAAATCTTCAGTCACTCAAAGTGAACCTTTTAAGATGGATAACGAAATTATAATATGTAGATTTTGTTTCGAAATTATAAGGAAAAAGTACAACTTAAAGATAAATCATATGAATTGCGTTGCTAACATTATTTATTTTCTTTTAAAAAGGCTTTTTTAAAATATACGAAACCATCGAAACAGTATGTAAGTTGCACTCCAGCCATTGGTCAATGGACAAACAGTCCGACCATTGGCCAATTAAGAAATTATAATCTCAAAGGCACATTCTTGGAAGGTTCCCAAATCGATATCTTGCTATTTGCTAAATAGAAGTTAGGGACTGCCTTAGTTGTTGTTCTCTTATTCAAATCATGACAAGAGAGAAAATTCACATTCATATGTTCATATTGGGGCAGAACTTCATGGAAGGTTGTCAAATCAGAATAACTTGTCAGACTGAAATCCTATGAGCACATTCTAAATAGATCCTCAAGTACTTCTGGCTACTTCTACAAAACATGCATACAAAAGGCCATTCACCCTTTGATCGATCCAATTCATATGATGTTAAAATGACAAAAATAAAGGTCACCAGAAAGCATCTTTTGACTCACCATTTGTTGATCTGAACACCTACTATCATCCACTGGGTAGTGTCTAATGGATGAATCATCAGTGCTTGCATAACAGCCAACATCTCTGTACCGAACTCCACCATCACAAGGGGAAGAACATTTCATCCATGGCCCAGCAACCCATTTATAAGCTTCTGAAATTTGTAGAGATATTAAGTTGCATATTCATGATGGGTAAAATCACCGCTATTACAATTAACTTATCAGACATGTAAAAGGAAGTAGATTGTATACCTTTCTAAATGGAAAAGTTAACTATCAATTATTATATACCACTACCAAAATTGAAATATTTGCATCATCTTTTTTACTATCAATCCCATCATGGTGACACAAAAAAAGAGGATAAGAAATGCAATGATAGCTACCATGTGGTTTCAATTGCACAGCCATCTCTGCACCAGTCTTACAGTAACCCAATTTGGTGTTCTTGTCTATGAGGTAAGGATCTGAGCAGTCCATGCAGCATATGTATTCATCACCAAAATCTAACTTGTTCTTGCATCTTGTGCACCTGTTTGTTATCCTTGGGTTCTCTGCTCATAAAATAAGGATCCTTTAGATCAAAGCAATCTTCAAAGTTCAAACATAAAATCCATCTACCAATTATGGTTGCTTAAAACCAAAGATGTTAACTAGAAAATATATCTACGTTTTAGATCTCTGTCAGCACTGGGAGTCATTAATGAAAAATTGACCATAGGGTTGTTTACTAGGAGGCAAGCACACATAATGGAACATTCACATTCAAGCAAGGAAAAAAGAGAAGAAAAAAACAAAGAAAGTGCATGCTTGCCAAGACAAGCATAATATCCATTTAAGTCTCAAGTAGAACTTCACTTGTTGGAGATGATGTCATCTAGATCAAGTCTAGAGCACATGTAACACCCCATTAGTTCCACACGGAAATGCTACACATGCATTTAGTGACTCACAACTAACAAGTTTATGTGTTCTCAACTAGTGTTTGGTTAGGCCTCACTCCATTGAAGCTGTTGGATAACCTAATATTAGGGCAATTTTGTGGACCTTTCCATGTGGACCAACAAATAAACTGAGAAGTGTGTTTCTTTGGTTGATCCAGCACCAATACCTTAAATGTAAATTCCAATATGTACACCAATCCATGCAGGCTAACATGCATCAACATGTGTGCTTCCTTAGGTGATACCAAAATATCGGATATGGATGCTAGGCTACATGGAATGGCTACTATAACACACCGATTAGTCCCACATCAGAAGTGGATAAGACTAAGACTCATAAGGGTCTGATGGGGGTATTACTATCAGCTTCAACTTAAATATTGTGGCCACTGGATTGGGCTCAACAAAGTTAATAGAGTCGTGACAATTGGTATCAGAGTTGATCTAGTATTAAGGCATGGTGAGGGGCTTGAGTAGGAAAAGACTATCCCATAGACATCACCTAGTATTGAGGAATGGTGAGGGGTTTAAGTAGGGAAAGTCTACCCGTGAACAGGGTAAGAGGACATGTCATAGCATGAAGCCGCCATTAGGCTATGCTAGGCCTTAATGAGGAAGTCAAACCCTAAGTGGGAGAGTTTGTAACACTCCAATGAGTCCCACATTGAAAGTTAACAAGACTAAAATTGACTTATGTAATAATTAATTAAAAAATAAATTATGGTATTTTTTACTCTATAAAATCGTATGTTGTTGATTTTAACTAAAATGCTTAAATAAAATGGTTTTGGATCTCATTATCTAACTAGTTGACAATACTCATCCTTACAACGAATAAGAGGTATGAACTTCACTGCAGTCGAAGATATATTACTTCTTTTGAGTCAAGGACGGAATTACACATCAGTTCACCAAACTAAGAAAAGTGAAGATATTTGCAAGCTAAGTGAGAAATTTATCAAAGAGTAAGAGGGCACAATCTAGAGTTAGGTATTACAAGAAAACATTACAACTTGTTTAAGCATTGATGTGACATAAATGATAATCCCAAGTTCAGGAAATTAGACATATCTTTATGCGAGAGAAGACAGCATGCGTACACCTTGTCTGATTAATGCCTCCTATCTCAGTACAAGATTAAACAAGTGAAGTATGTTGTGAACTATTCCCAAATGTCAAAAGAAATTGTTCAAAGCACAAGCAGATTGGCATGACGATGATTTCAAAGTACAAACAGAAATACTCCGCCTTCATTTTATACTTCAGACAATCTGAAATTACATCGTATAATCACACGTGTCTAAGAAAAGGTAGTACGTGAGGCCAATCCAGGACACTCAAACATAGATGTTCTTCTTTCGGGTTGTATTCAATCGATTTCAAGTCAGAAGGTGAACTACTAAACCAGCATGCTTAAAGGTTGGAAGAAAAACTTTAGTTACGTGAATATGGGATCATTGTACAGACAAGCTAAAATAATGTGCCAGCGAGAAAAACTGCTATCCTCTAAAACTTGAAAACATGAGAATAGAAGGACGATGATACCTGGTTTACAGCAGTGAAAATGTGTATGGAAGGGAAGGCATGGCGGATAAGCTGACTCCCCACAAAGACCATTGCAGTTATCGGACTGATCAGCTACCACAAGTCCGGCTCCACATCCACCGAGCCAGATGCTTTGACACGATTCAGTCCAGAAGCACCCTGCAATTCAAATAGAGAACACATATGCATTGTTCACCTGCCAATATATTTCACCAACTTATTGAACAATATGAACATGTCATATTTGTGCGTGTATATACTGGTGGAAGCAATAACAAAAATTACAAGAAAAAATATAATATATCCAATAAAGCTCTCAACGCTTCAACCCACTAACTAAATGGCCCTAGATCAATGAAGATATACAATCTAGGACTGGTAAACCACCTGTCAAGACCTCAGTTTGACAAAATCCTCCATAAAATTCAGTTGCTATGCCAGTCAATGTCAGGGAGCCTGATAAGCTGTAATAGAACATGGGCGCACCACTCTTACAGGCTTCGGTTTCACCAACTACACCATGCCGACCATCCAAAAGAACCAAGATTTGCACGCTAAGTGTTTGTAATAACGTGGAAACGAAGCTAGTAAACCCCCTCCCAACAGAAACATGAGAAAAAATATATGCTCTCCAATCAAAGATCACAAACGCATTCTAATCCTGATGAACATTAGACCCCGATTGAGACAAAACGACCAATTACAATGGACCGATCGGTTATCTCAATAGGTGGAACAGAAACAAAATCACATCGTCGATTCTACTCGTCCTAACGCACAGTGGAATATCCGAATAAATTGAGGACCGATCGAATAACAGCCAATAATTAGCAACCAGATGAGCAGAACAAGGAACGGTAAGTGAAACGGAATCCTAGTCTCGAACATCATACCACGCGATCGATCCCGAAACGAGAGATTAACGAATGAGAATTCAAGAAACGAGACGATTAGGGTTTCGAGGGGTTACCATGCGAGGGAAGATGGTCCGCAATCGAAGGAGAAGGGTGAAGGATCAGGAGGAGGAGGAGAAGGTGGAGAAGCGGAGGGAGGAGGAGCTCAGAAGGCAGCATCTCCGCGCCTATCGGCGTCGAACAACGCGCCACCGACGCGAACCCCCTCTTTCTCGTCCGGGCTGGCGTGGGTTGGTACGTCGAGAGCTGTCTCGGCTAGGACAGCGCGCAGGAAAACCGAAGGCAGGAGACGAAGCAGTTCGGCTGCGTCAGTGGGACCCATCCACGACGTGGACCGCGTTCGTCAGCTCGAGAGATCTGTATGACGTAAATGGCACGGGACCCACCGCTCGGAGCGCTCTAACGATCGATCTCTGCCGTCCGACCGACCGACGTCCATCAATCTGCTCGTTTGTGAATCTCAAAGGGCAGCGGACGCGGATCACACCCGAGAGAGGATCCGAAACCCTCCCCTTGAGAAGCGAAACGTTGATTGCGACGTTAATATTCGCGCTGCATTGCAGCCCACAATTTAACGAAGAAGGCCCGGCCCACTTAGATGGCGCCGCAAGTCGCCGGTGGTCGGAATCGTCCAAGTTTCGTAGGCTCTAACAAAATAGATAACCTATCAGTATTCCACTTCTGGAGGGGGCATCTCTCCTCCTTTTGGTGCGCACCCACCGCCGCCGCAAGCGGTGAGAGTCCGAAGGGAAGGAGGCCGGAGGATGGCTCGCGCGTCGCCTGCACCCTAAACGGAGGAGCATCGTCGATCCGTGTGGTAGTCCGTAAAGCCTACCGCATGTGGTAGCTGACGCAGAGAAGCTGCAGCAGCTTTCTCCGATACCAAAGATGGCGACTGCAAGCATTTCACCTTCCAAGACGCGACGTGGATTCTGCCTTTCACACAAGGAAATTAATATAGAAGAGATAGAGGAGGAATAGATTCGGAGGCCATCATGAATAGGTTATCGCTAGGAGCGGAACCAGTTTGACTTGTGCATCCCTTTTTGCTCGGATATTGTTGTTTTCGCGAGGATTCTCCGCTCCCAAGTGCAGGTCAACAAGGAGCAGTCGGGGTTCCGTGGGATTGCCATCGCAGCGCCCACCTTGCCTGCGCAAATATGCATATGAAGAATCAGCATTCATGCGAGGTATCAAAGAAAGGCTCTTTTCTTTTCCTTTCATTCTTTTTTCCATGAGTGTCGAGAGAACCAGCGTTTTTGTCGTTATGCAGATGCAACGACGGCTTCCCTGTGCGTTGGTTGCCCGTTGATCTAAACTGGATGAAGAGTTTATTGTTAAAGAGTGAGTTAATACGTATTTGTAAATGTTGTGACAAAGAGATTTCTTTTGATTTTGTACTTAAATCATATATTTAAGTTTATGATTGATCGATCGATTGATAATTAGAATGTACAAGGAATATAAGATTATCATTTCATATTTATTTATATAATAATCTTCTATCATACTCTCGTAAGGTTGAGCTTTCGTTAAGAATGTCAATTTTGTGATGGGCTCTACTAGCTAGTGGATATGAGAAATATGTAATTGACATTTGATAATTTGATCTCTAATAGTCGATGACAATATGTTTCATGTATGAGTAGAACACTAAGTTGGGACATAAGTAAGTGGCACAGATATTATCTTAGTATATTATAGGAGTGGATTCGGAGATGATATTGAGTTCATGTAGCATATTGATAACCCATATGAATTATACTGTGGTGATAGCGATGGCTCGACATTTAGCTTTAATAGTGAATCTTATGACTGTGTTTTTCTTCTTGAAACTCAACTAATCATATTTGCTTCAAGAAAAATAATGTAGGCTAACGTAGATGTTCTATCATCAGTGTTGTATATCCAATTAACATTTATGAAAAAGAAGTCCATGATTGAGAGTCCCTTTAAGATATCGCGGAATACGTTTTAGTGTAGACCAATACATAGTGAAAGGTCGATGCATGAAATCTGATAATTTGTTGATCACAAATGAAATACTTGAACGTATAAAAGAGAAATACTATAAGTAATCACACATGTAACCTTTATTCTAGCCTCAAACTAAAGATATCATCAGGCTTAGATCCTTTATAAGAAATGAGTCAGGAAAAAACTCATTAGAGATGTTATTTTATTTACAAAATTAACATACAAAAATAAGATTTATTCTGATGTGAGATGCATGCAAAACATCATCGAGTATAAAATGTATTTGTTTATGAATTAAGTTTTGTGAAACTAATATAAGTGATAGAGATTTCATTACCGTCACTAATGATGATGTCTTCATTGCTTCTATAATCGATATGGATAGAAAAATTTTATAAATCAAAAGTGATATGATGAGAAACACCAAAGTCAACAATCCAATTGCTTTGAAGAGGAAGACATACTAAGAAGATGCTATAATCAAATAAGAAAAATTTAAAATCAACTAATAGTTTGGTTTGGATGTATAGATTGTAAAGATTTGATTTATTAGAGGAGATTAAATTTGAAAAATACATAGGGGAGGATTTGATTTAACGAAGAAGGTCAAATCTGATAAACGCACAATGGAGGATCTGATCTGAGATGTGCAGAGGGCAATCTCTTTCGTTCTCTCTCTCATCCTCTCGATCGTAAGTGCTGATCCTGTAGTCAAAAGGATGATAGTAAGAAATAAACTATCGTCGAGACATTGATCACGGATTCAAGGCACTAATGAGTTTGGTGGTTGATGAGCAAGAGATGATGATGCCGATAAAGATGTTGAGTAGTAGGTAGGAGCAGAGGGAATGCCCACCAAGCAGAACTGCATAGCGAAAAAAAAAATCACTAGAGAAGCTAGTCGATCAATAGAGGACGCTGATCAAACCAGCAAAGTAGAGTAGATCTGTTACAGAGAAGATCACGCCTTTGCTCTCGATGTAAAAGTAGAAAGAGATATAAATCAGCAACAAAATAAAACGAGGAAGAGAAACAACAGTCGCTAATGGGGCAAAGGAAGAGAGAGCGAGAAAGAGGGAGTCTTGCTTAAAGAAGGCTTTCATATCATAAAAAGTGTATTGTGAAAGGGATAATTACATTCATTAAGGTAATGCATACTTATACAGGTTATGAAGAAGAGATTTTTCTCAATCGTATGATCGCTTCAAATCATGCTCAAATCCTTAAATCATATATTGATCGACGATTAGAACATGTAAGGAATGTAAAGTTACTATTCCATATTTCCCTATATCATAATTTTCTATCTGTGAGAACCTATTATGGCAAGATTAGTAACCCACCTCAGCAACTTGATGTTAACTCAGCAATACCATTTGGAGTTACAACAGGTGGATATCGACTCTTAACATATGGAATATGAGGCAAACTCATGAATCTTGAATTCAATGCATCTATCACTCACAATCGGATGAGCCGTAGACTCATAATTATATCTTCGATTCTTCTTGTGACAATTTAATGCCTTATTAGTCCAAACACATTTGCTCGTAAGTCTTGGATTCAATGCATCTATTGCTCACAACCAAATAAGCCAGAGACTCATAATTATAGCTTCGATTTAATCTCGTATGGCTCTCTAATATATTATAAAAAAAAAACTCCATGGCATTACCCACAGAAAACACTGAGACCATGTAAGCGAGTGGATTTGACATTCTACCCCTTTTTACCGGTGATGTTCTTATTATAAATAAGAAAGAAAAAAAAAGAGTCACGATCGGATGTTCTTATTATAAATAAGAGCAGGCTTCCACCTGGACGCCTCACATCGCCGGTGAAGAAGATGCACGAAGAGGACCAGTCTTTACGCAAAAGAGACTTCCCTTTTCTGAAAAAGACGGCCTCAAAACGTCTCGTATTTCCATTTCCTGCCGGATCGTAGCTCCGATGACAGCCGGGACGAGCATCTTCTTCTTCCAGCTTGATCTCGTGGAGGGGCCAGCTTGCATGCATCAGCACTCTGTTGGCTGATGAACCTGTTGAGCCGTCCCTTGTATGGAATGGCAGAAAGCAGAGATGGTGGGACGCAAACATCTGACGACAGAGGCATCCTACATGCCTGTCTCTTCGGGTCATTGTCATGCAAGCACATGAACTGGGAAAGCACGCCCCACTCACCCCATTCCCTTGCCCTCCTGTTGCTTCAGTGGATTCTCTCCTCTGCAATCAACGAAAACCTCTGATGGCTCGGTAAACGCACAGGCCGAGTTCACGGTAGAGATCGTTTTATCTGGAGACAAGTGTTCGACACAACCGACCCCGGGAAGAGTAACTCGATGGGTTATATTATTGTACAAAGAAAGATATGCTGCTGGTTCCTCCTCCACTTCCGTCTCGGAAGCATTGATTCCCGGGAGCAAATCCTGCATGCCCACGGATTCTCTGCCTGCAACAAAGAAAGCTTCACTGACCTTTCTGCTATGCTGCTTGTCCCGGCCTATAGGCCTCTTTCCGAAAGAACAGCTGCGCAGTGAAAGGCAGGCACTGTGGTGGGATGCGGATTCCTTGGTTTCCTTCCTCTGCCTTTCCACCAGCCCCACGCACCGTTATAAATAGGGGTGAATCGGGCGACTCCTCACTGCAGCGGAGCCTGTTGCAGCATCACCAGCACTCCCCGCACAGGGTGGTCCATCCGAATGTACCGCGGCGGCAGCTCGTACGCCTCCGGTCGGCCTCCTTCCCCTCTGCGTTGCCTCGCTCCACAGCCCCCGTCCATGGTTCTCTTCCACGTGCATAACGCGTGCGCGTCGAATGCAGGCTCGAGGGCTGCGACCAGGAGGCATGTCGACTACGGGAGGACTTACGTTGTCAGGCCGAAGGGCAGACACCGGGCCACCATCGTCTGGCTTCACGGTTTAGGAGACAGCGGCGCAAGGTACGTGCTGCTGCTCTTCTTTTGGCTGCATCGAATGCAAATTAGAAGGCACTTTTTGGGAACGCAGCCATAGGATTTATTCCCTTGTCGACATAAAATGATTAGACCGGTGCCTTCCCTGCACATATTCCTAGTATTGCTTTACCTAAGATGTCATCTCTGTGTTCTTATTTATGGCGTAAAAGGAGAGACGGGAATGGAACAGGTGGCGAATGTCAATGCACTAGTAACAGTCGGAGGGAACAACTCTTTAAACCCTGTCAAATCCATGCAAAATTCCCACACCATTTAGCATAGGAAACAACATCATGCGGTTCTCTACTGCTATGTTCGGCAATTCAGATGCGCTATCGGACACGAGGAACTAAATTTCTTTGCCGTTTTGTTCTTTCTTTTTTCATGGGGAGGTGTGTTCTCGAGGAACACAGGTATTAGATTTAGTGTTTTCGGTTGATTGTGTGGAAGCTACAATGAATGGCGTATCTTATTACATTGAAACTGTAGGTTGTCAATGCAGTTCTTACGCAAATAACGATTCTATGACCTGCATGAATTCACCTTCTTCTTCTTCTTCTTCTTCGTCTTCTTCTCTTTTGCAGCTGGTACCAGCTCCTGGAAAGTCTTCCTCTGCCAAATGTAAGATGTCGTTAATCTTTGGCATCCTTGTTCTTTGTGGTTCCTTTGGATTTCGATGCGTTCATCCTCCTCGTCTACCAGTAACTTGGTAGTTCTGTGAGATGGTTTCGGCAGCTAATTCCAACACGAATGTGTGGCATTGCAGATTAAGTGGATATGCCCCACTGCTCCTACTCGACCTGTGGCTCTTCTTGGTGGATTTCCATGCACCGCATGTAACCCCCCCCCATGGTTCGCTTGGCATTACTCCATCTCGACTGGTCTTACATGGCCTCCTCTGTTGTGTTCCACGCAGGGTTCGACGTCGCGGACCCTTCACAGGATGGTCCTGACGATGCCGACGGATTGGAAGCTTCGGCGGCACACATCGCAAATCTATTGTCGTCTGAGCCGGCTGACGGTATAGCTTTTGACATTAGCATCGTTGGGCTGCTGGTTACGTACGCTGACTCGACTGGGATTCCTCCCTCCGATCGGTGCAGTAAAACTTGGAATCGGTGGGTTCAGCATGGGCGCCGCCACTGCCTTGCATTCTGCTTCTTGCTTCGCGCACGGAAGATACGGAAACGGAGGCCGATATCCCATAAACCTCAGTGCAGTCGTCGGTCTCAGCGGCTGGCTTCCCTGTTCCAGGTCCGTTCTATCCCAAGTCAATTTCTTCTTGGAGGCATAAGAACACTCGGTCGTTGTTCGTCCAGGAGCTTGAAGGCCAAGGTGGAAAGCTCACAGGAAGCTGCAAGGCGAGCGGCCTCCTTGCCGCTTTTGCTGTGTCATGGAACAGGTACCGTGCGTCGCATTTTCCTCGTTGAGATTGTTGGATTTTGGCTCGATCCGAGGAGCGTTGAGCTTCTCTGTTTTGCTCTCGCGCCGGTCATCGCAGGGGACGGAGTGGTTCCCTATAAACAGGGAGAAAGGTCTGCGGAGACGTTGAGGATGTCGGGGTTTCGAAATCTCACGTTTAAGGCCTACAACGGGTAATGTTTCTGCTGCACCTTCTGGGCCTCAGGCCATCGATCATGCTTTGCTGAGCGAGCGATTCGGAACGATGCAGACTCGAACACTACACGATTCCGGAGGAGATGGATGCCGTCTGCAAGTGGCTCACCGCGAGGCTGCGGCTCGATGGGTCTCGCGCTTGAGTCCTGAGATCTCGCATCGAGGCGCGGCTATAGAAAGTACACCTAACTCACCAGTATGCGTATGTGCTCGGGTACTCCGTCGCGGCGATATGTGCCGTGAGAGTTGAGTATGTGATGGCCTTGTCTCCCTCGGCCTCGGAGTGGCTTGGCAGCTTGTTTGGCGTATACTATCCACCTTTGAATAAATAGTCTAATTACTTCTGTAGCGATTGTTTCCAGTGTACGGTAGAGGGCGGATTTGTCGTACACTTTTATGTGCTACGTGGGCATCTGATCGGATCATCTCCCAGCTGATAAATACTTCAATATAAATATTAGCATACGAATGGGTAGAGAATTGATTCCTAATAGTTATCATATTTTAGGTAGTTATAGACATGTTCTAAGAAGTTATAGAGTAATTCCTACACATAACTCAATCATGTGATATAATGAAACGAGGTAGTTATTACTAGGTCTTATAAATAGGATCATAATTCATGAAGCACGGTAGGTGTGTCGTTGAAAAATCTTATAAGTGTTTTATGTCGTTCGTTTTGTTTTTAATATTATATTAGTTTTCTTGATTGAAAGCATTCTCTCTTGATTACATCATAGTATTCTGTTTTTTATCGTTTCTTTACTCCTTCATCCCCAATACTATGTAGATGAAGGTGGTTGATGTCATGCAATTCTATGTTGAAGCTTGAAGAAGAATGCTCGAGAGATACCATTCCAACGTGTGGCCTTTATGAGAAACATATCATTAAGTCTCGGGCATGTTTAGATCAAAAATTGTCGAGAAAATTCAAACCAAGTAGACATTAGCTTGTTTTAATAACAAGTCTGCACTAGAAAGGCCAGCAAAATTTCTATTTTGTTGCTTCGCATTAATCTAAAAAGCAAAAAAAATTCAGAAGTTTTTTGACACACATTCCTGTGGAAACTAACGAGATTATGTTTCATCTGCATTTGCCGCTGAAACTTTCAGCCCTTCACTGCCTTCATCGGCCTCCATTGCATCTTCAGATTCTTCGCTGTCACTGTTCTCATGTATAATAAGGTTGGTGGGCATCTCCGTCATCAGCTTCATCGTTAGCAGTCTGTGATCGGAAGTGTAAATTGGGATCAGGGCGAACTATGGTCATCTTAGCTGGAAAAAAAATTCAAATAACTTACCATGGGAAACAGATGATCTAAACAGGATGATAGTTGCAAAGCTGATCCAAATGTTGAAATCCTTGAATCGATTTGCTGCAAGAGTAACATAATCAGTTCAAGGCAAAAACTGCACACTTTAGATGTTTTTAGGTGAAGCTCGGTGCCAGAGTGCTGAGGCACTTCATCACAACTAGCACACGAGTAATCTTCTGCTGTTTTAGATGGTTTGAGGTGGCCCTCGGTGTCAGAATGTTAATGCACATCATCACAACAGGCAAAACCTAGTGTAAGAGAGAAGACTAGGCTGATGATAAGAGACCTCTTCTACTCTTCAAGTCAAAGGCAAACTGCAACACTAAGGAGCCGCAAATGTCAGCTTCCAGTAATAATCACTCTCATAATCAGAGATGCCACCATAATAATGAGATGGTAATCTTAGAGAGGGAAAACCATAATTTTTCAAAACAAGGCTTCAATCAGATTTGACAACACAGAATTTTCGTTTAAAAGTTGGTCGGGAATAGACTAGAGGTAGCAACCCGAAAACCTATCTAATCTAGTTCTAGGATGAGGCAGCCAGAACAGAGTTAAAAGCTGCTAAGCTGATGGTTCTAATCCCCAACACTAATCTGGTCAGCACAGCATGATGGCCTCGACATCAATCATAGTCCATTTGACGAGTTCAAAAAAGATGATAGACTGGATTAAGGGAGCTGTCAACGGACAATGTGTCCCATGCGTTTGGCATTCCTTCAATCTCAAGCAGAATACCGTACCATGTCCTTGGCTATGTTTCCTTTTACCAAGTATGATGCAGAAACAAGCCTGAATTGAACATGTTATCCAATGAGAACTAAGCAGATCGTATTCCTGTGCACTGATGGAATTGAAGGCAGCATGCTGTTTCCATGTTACATATGGTTGGTTCTCATGTATCATTCTATGGTCTATTGTGTCTGCTATGGTAATTTAAGAAACCACACATTAAGGTGCATCTACCTACAAGCATAACTTCTTTCCAGAAGAGAACAGTGGGTATCTGTGTGCATGTTAGTAATGAAAAATAATCTTGGCTACTTTGTACACTGTGGTGCTCATACCATTCCCGCACGTCCTCGTTATATACAAGTTCTTGAGTGACATTCTTGAACATAAAATCTTCTATAAATGTAAATTTTTGGCATGATGTTAGAGCATAAATATGACATAACCATAAAAGAAGAGAATTCATGATTACCTGGTATAAAGAATTGAGATTGTGGAGATATGACTCCTATAACATTATACTGCTGACTTGTTGACAAAGCAAAGTTCTTATCCATGGCAGGGCACAAACCAATATGGCACCCCTGTGACAGGAGAGAAAGCAAGACCAAGAGAAGTATACATTTCATAACACTATATACAAGCAAGCCAGAATCTCTTTCTGATATCCATTTATTCTACCAAGCAATATAGAATCACATTAAGATCTCAAATAAAAAAGGTTCGAGGGGCAGTATGCAATAACAAAAGAGATTGTCAAAGAATACTGAAAGGTAGAAAGAAGGTTGGTTATGACTTCATAACCATCTGGAGAAGTTTTGGAAGAAGAAACCAAATTTCTTTGAGCTTTTGCGCTTAGTAGCAGAAAGAATATCATATCAGATGAAAACCATTGAGAGGTGGAAAAGAGCTAAAGTGCCTTGTATAAAAAGCTAGGATGGCAAGTTCTCTGGGTTCCAATTTTTCCATGTGAGGTGAAAAGCCTAAAACCAGGTCGTAATAAGACAAAACTTAAGTCCACTTAATTACCACAAAAGGGCTTGCCAACCATGTCCGGTGCCTCAAAAAATCTTTCACAAAGATGATTGGAGAACCGACATATGTTGAGAAAGTTCTCTACATATCCTGGGGTGGTTCAAGAACATCTGCATAGCATCTAAAATGAAAATAAAAAGGAAAAAATTCATCACCTGATCATTCTGTTAAACCAAAAGAAAGGGCAAAAGAAGAAAAACAAATGAAATCTCATATTTCTAGACAAACCATCTTAACCGCTTCCATTTTGCATCACATTTTGCTTCTTCTTCGTGGAATACGCAAGGCAGATTGGTGAGAAAATAGGTTCTATCAGTTGGTCAGTTATTGATTTTAGATCTAATCTACCAGCACAAAGAAGATCTCAATTGTGTAACGGTATCAATATTTTGACACACCAATCTTTAAGGAGTAACAAAATCTACCTCGAAGGCACTTGGGAAGTTTGACAACACCGGCTGGATTTAGGCGTGCCACTGACTTTGCAATGACCTGAAAGTAGGTACCGTATTGAAACAACTATAAGACCAATGCAGAAGTAAATTGGTATATTTATTCAATAAACAGATGGTGACATATACATCAATGAAATGGTGTTAGAGTCGCAATTCATTAAAGTCGAAACACATGTCTAGGCATTCTTGACCAGCAGATATCCACACTAGTAGAATTAGAATGGGTATGCAAAACTCAGAGGTATATTTTGAAAGTACACAGAGGTTAAGAGAAAGTCCTCCAACAATTCAAATTTTGCATTGAGTTCAGCATTGCTTCTATCTTCTACAAGTCCCATTGTTCGTCACAGCTTATCAAAATTCGGCATAGTTAAGAATATATAAAGTTTCTAGAGCACACAAAAATCCTGATATACCATTTAGTACACAAATAATCAGCAGAAGTTGAGTGCCTCCTTAATGAACAGGTAACAATGAAAGCAAAAGAAAACAAACCTTTTCATCCCTTGTACACAAAGAGTCCAATAATAATGTATAATCTTCGGCATGTAGGGCTTGCTTCAAGCATGCAACGAATCTGCCCTCGGGGGCTCAACAGTCACAGCTGGCTCCGGTATGGATTTGCTTTCTAATCTCTCATCATTCAGCAAGTCTAAGCTTGAAAGCTTTTCCTCCATAGCAGGCTCGTCCGTGCTAGATTCTTCTGTACCCTGTTTGTGCATTGTGCCTGCAAGTAGATTGTCGATTAGACGCCTACTACGAACACAGATTTACCAGCTTTTGAGAGAGAGAAAGAGTGATTTTGCTTTCTGCAATAACAGATTAAAAGAACAAGAGTTCAAAAAACTACCCAAATCACTACAAATGAGCAGATAACAATGACCATAGCAATCTCCTAATGGCAAATTCACGCTTCAGCGCCCAATATTCGCAAAAGAAAGCTATTGTACCAATTATACAAGTTAGTTCAGTTATGAACATTGCTTCATTTCTTAAACATCTCGAAACAGATGGTTCTCCGAACTGAAGAGCGAAAGGCCATTGGGCTCTTCACTCAGATGCATAGATCATGCAGGTGCGCGACAGAAATCGATTGTGTGCATGGCTTTTACAAAATAACCTCCATCTGTATTCAATTCATTTCAATCAAGATGACTGCGGGGGTCGGAGATAGGGCAGAAGGAAACAGTGAGTGAGCAATAGTGGTATTACCGGCGCCAAGGGAAGCAGCTACGTCGCTGGCGGCGAGAACGACTAGCCAAAGCGGTGACTCCGCCGGCGAGAGGATGGTCGTTTCCGAGAGATGGGTTTGGTATCGGGGCGTCGGGGCATGGTTATTTCGGAAAGACCAGAATAGCCCCCACTGCTTTGGCAGGCGATCCGATCAAACCTCGGTCGCCGATTTGGACTCGATCGGATCGGGGCGTGTGTGTGTGTATATATATATATATATATATATTCAAAAATCTATCCATAAAAACTTATGCAATGTTTTATCTATTTCTCACTGTGGAAAGTAAGCTGGCATAATCCATGACAATTATGAAACATATATATATATTTCATATATATATATATATATATATGTATATATGTATATATATATGTATATATATGTAGTATGACAAATAAAAATCACATTTATGTTTACAAGTGCATAATATTATGGCATATTTTGCAGTTATAATATTATAGCACATTTATGTTATTGTGCTAACAGGCCATATCATAAACTGGCATTCATATCCACAATGCACTTCCGGAGACACTCGTATCATCTGCACTTACTGTTTGCCTTCTTTGGTTGATGTAGCCCAGAGTGCAGTGGCTCTGACCAAAGCATCCATGGGGTCAACGCATTTCCCCAGCAGTGGGTCGTCCGCAGGTAAGAGTCCATGCATGTAATCGGAGGCAAGAACAATGCTACTGACAGCCCTCACCAGAAGAACTTGAATCGATATCCTCAACAGATTTCTTGCGCCTTCCATGTCTTCCCTGTCGAATGCCTCCCTTGCGGGGATGACGATGTGCTCCATGGTCGCTTTGTCAGGAAGCAGCACCTCGAAACCCTGCACGAGGTCATGTTAAAGATAACAGTGTGATGGCCCCAAGAACATCGAAGAGAATGAGAACGTAATTGCTCATGTCATCTGCGTATGCCTTTGGATACAGAAGCATCGTTTCTGGGTTGTCGATCTCTTGATCTTTCGATGGCAATCATACAGCGATGGCTTACCTGGTTTTCGAGTTTTTGCTGATACAGCCGAGCGACGATTAATGCGTCCATGGCAAGAATTCCTATGCGAGCGTTGCTTCCCATTTCAACCGGCTTCAGGTTTGCTGCTTTCAGTTCCTTGGCGACACAGTCACCGGCGTCGAGGAATGGCACGGAGCAGCCCTCGGCGATCTCGTCGCGCCAAGCGTGCGCGATGTGGCACGGCATAGCGATGCAACGAGCTCCAGCCCTCTCCAGGAAGGCCCTCTCCCGACGGAGATTCTCCACGACAATAGAACCAGCGGATTGCGTGCAGCAGTCCCATCCGCTCTGGTGCAGAGCGAGCTCTCGGTTCAGCACAGGGTCATTGCAAACGACGAAAGGGGGAGTCTCCTGCCCATCCGAGGAGCTCCATTGGACGAGCTTCTCCAAGAACCTGAGGGTGGAAGCAGCTGAAACCCCACCCAGGACACCCACAGCGTTAGACAAGTCCGTGAAAGGACCGTTGTACCCATTCCCCGAAGGAGACGAAGCCGGCTCAGGCTTCCTAGAGGTGGACGATGTAGAAGCTGGTTTCGGAGCAAGAGAAGAGGTAGAAGATGGCCGAGATCTAAAATGGATCCGGTGCTTGTTGAGCTCCTCCACAACGTGGATAGGAAAGTTCACAGCGCTGTACGACGATGCCACGCTCCCATCAAACATTCTGTGCCTTCCGAATCTACGTTCCTGTCGCAGCAAATCTCACGATCTACGTTACTCGAATCCCTCCCATTCCAAGATTCTCAAGTACCTAAACAGAAATCTTCGGTAAAAGATGCAACTCTTGAAAGAAAACGAAGCTCGATTTATAGGAAAATAACCTGTAAGAGCTCGATGTTTCGAAGGGGAAGGAGAATGGGCGAGTCGACAAGGTGACATAACGAAGAAGCGTCTCGGATCGTTCGAAGATACCCGATGAGCTCAATCATGCAACGTCTTTTCCACCAGCACAAAAATCCAAAAAAGAAAAAGAGTAGATTAGCGAAGAATCCACGGCATCGTACCTTACATGCTTTTCATGAGCTGTCTGTCTTCCTGTCCGTCTTCCATCAATCTGACATTGGATTCTCGACGAGATGAAAACAAACAGCGATGATCGTTGGCTTTTGCTCATCTCGGACCACCTAATTGGGCTCTCTCGACTCCACTCGACTGCAGTAAGTTGATTCACTCGTCTATTTGACCGAAGGAAGAAGAAGCATTGGAATTTGGATACATCTGTGGCTGCTTCACCGGTTGCTGCGGAAGTTTATGGTCCAAGAGGGTCATCATACTTGCACCCATCTCCTGCAACCTGCAGTTTTGCGCACGCAAGTTTCTCGACATGTTCGTCCTTGAGATTTCCGCAGGCCTGAGGGCACGTCCATTCTCTTTCCAGCTGTGGGGCATAAGATACTGACTGCAGTGACCCCATCCATCGCTCTCCGGTGAGATGAAAGGATGGACTTCACATCCTCCGGATTAAATGTGATGAAGCTGCGGCATCATAAGCTCAACGGACCGGAGGACGCCAATTGGTGATGTTTGCGCCGTCGGCGGACTTGTGCGGGGCCCAGCGTGTGTCGGCTGCATAATTAACGTGCGTGATCGGCCACTGGACTGCCGCGATGGGCCGGATCTTGGCTGGTCTGCCAAAAGCCCAAACTCGAGGGATGCTGCGGTGGGACCCATCGCATCGGGTGGCGGCGCCACCAGAAAGTAAAATAGAACGATAGGTCACTGCATCGCATGACGAACACGATCGAGCAATATAAAATGAAGCAGCAGGGGGTAGGCAAAGGCGCCGCCCTTCCGCCAAAGAGGACGGTCCACGAATGGCCATCGCCTCTGTGATCTCAACCACTCGCGCACCTCGGTCGCCGCCGACCGTCCACCAGAATTGACTGGACTCCGTGTTTCGCGTTGGCGTGCAGCAAATATTTCTTGTACGTCCCAAACTCACACCAGAACAGATCCCATCTCTGCGTGCAGTCACAAGGCAGGTAGGGGTGGGTGGCAGTCGATGAGCGGATTGGTAAGGCCTTGTTCTGCTCCGAACGTGGTTCCCGCACTTGATTGAAAGGTGGCCGCCGCGGGCCACGGCGGAAGATGTTCTTATCACGTCATGGAGAATCGACCCGGATAAGCAACTTAAGCTACGCGCCTTGACGAGTCATCGCTTTCGGCGTCCAGCATTATAAATAAGAGCAGAATGCTCGAGTCGAATCCATCATCATCATCATCATCGAGCTTCCGGTTTCCATCTCGAGCGACGGGCAGCAGGACGTCTGCGTCTCCGGGGCCGACGTCCAAGCCACCGAAAGGTTCGAGGAGGAAGAGATCGGTCTCCAAATCGTCGGGAAGCTTCGGACCATGGGAGGCAACTCGAAGACCACCGCTGTTGTCGTCGATGCCAGAATGGCATCGGCACCCGAAGATCGCAAAGGCAGCAGCAGCAGAAACAAACCCTCCGCCGCTGCCTTGTTCCCTGGAAGAGGAGACGCCGGACGACAGCCGCGTGTGGCTGAGCGTAAGGCGAGGAGAGCAGAGCGCTTGGCAGCGGAGGAGGAGGAGGAGGACATCAACGAGGTAGCCGATGCCTTCATCAGGCGATTCAGGGAGGACCTCCACATGCAGCGCCTGCAGTCCATCGAGAACTACAACCAGATGCTCGCTAGGGGGCTGTGACCTTCCTTGCTGACTGCAGTGTGCTCCGTGCGCCGATGAATCAAGTGCATGCAGCACAAATTTGTCTGTTCTCTTTCCTTTTCGTGTGCTTTTAGTTTGATCCTTTGTAAGTTCATTGTGCGTCGGGTGTTGGAGCATGCGCTTTTAGCTTAGCCTTCGTTAAGCTCAACAACACAATAGAGAAGCGGGGCTAATTATATATTATCTGATGTAGTTACTATCTTTAGTGTTTCGTTTTTTACATTTTTAAAAAATTATATTGACATCTCGATAATCATTAAAGTGAAATATCTAGATCTATTTATCCTAATAACATCAATTTTAATGATGGAAACATAAAAATAAAAAAAAAATTTAACATTCAACGACAAATGACATCGGTGATGACGAACAAAGATGTCACAAATATCAATGCTGACAAAGTTGTCTAGTCATCTCCGATGACGATAAAGTTTGCTCTCATCATAATGCTACCCACCTTCATGAGGGCTCTTATCATAATGCTACCCACCTTCATGAGGAGCATGTTGCCAACCTCATCATCGTCCGTCTCACGTCACTCTACATCTATATCAACACTTACACAATTGTCGAGTGACAACTTTGTCGACATCCACGCAGATGGTAGTGATCGTTGCGACATCTACATCGAAAATGATGCTCGCCTCGCTACTAACCCGTTAGATGAATCCCAACCTTGATCCGAAGTTGAGGTCATCGGAGCTTCTATCGCTCCCCCCACTGCCGCATTAGTTTCGACACCACCTCTTGTCAAGCGACTCTTTCACTGCTTTACATATGCGTTAGTGTCGACACAATTGTCGAGTGACAAAAGGATCACTCAACATCTGCATCAACACCGATACAGATACAAAGCGACATCGTTAGGCATTTGCATCAGTGCTAACAGATGGAGGGACTCGCAAACAATAAGGTGGAGGCCATGATAAATGGTAGATGCAATGGCGAGGGTGTTGCTCGCACCATCGAAGGCAAAGGTTTTGTTCACTTCCACCATAACGATAAGATTGTGTTCACCTCCTCGTCGTCTTCCTTTACCTCTACCTTCACTGACGCTTCTGCCTCATCGTCACGATCATCACCGCATCATCTTCACCATTAAGAGCATGTGCAACACTCACCTCTGCATCTACCACCTTACTGTCCTCGAGTCCCTCCACATATTAATATTGATGCAAATGTCGAGAGACATCACTTTACATTTATATCGATGCTGATGCAAATATAAAACAATGAAAAGATCGCTCAACGAGAGATGGTGTTGGAACTAACACAACAACGGAGCAATAAATGCTCCAACAACACTAGCTTCGGGTCAAGGCAAGAATCCACTCAACAAGTCAACGACGAGACAATCATCATCTTCATCATAAATGTCACGACGATCACCATCGATCACCATCATTTGCATCAATATCGATATAAATACAAAGCGACATTTGCATCAATATCGATATAAATACAAAGCGACATAACACGAGCAACGATAAGATTGAAAATGCACTCCTCATGAAGAGCAAACGTTATCATCATTAAAGGTGACCAAACAATTACATCAATATTAAAATTAATATTAAAATTATTTTTTATTTTTATTTTTATATTTTAATTGATAAAATTAATATCATTAAAATAAATAAATAAATAAAGATATTTTACTTTCGTAACTATAAAAATAATTAATACAACTACTAACTACAACAGAATCTATAAATACAACCTACATCACTCTTCCAACAATACTAGCACAAGCACAACCACGAGGTTTTTTGAAAATACAGATGAGGATTAAGAACTCTATCCGAAACTGAAGAAAATAAATAAAAACAATGGAATGGAAACTCGTAGGAATCTGTAGAAAAAAATTACCACCCCCAACCTACTACAACTCATATGAAAATCAAAGGATAAAAATCTTGAATTCAGATAAAACAAGCACGAAAGATGGCTGGCTGGTGACGTAAAAAAATTGTCCTCGTTAAACCCTGATGCCACAAGTTTAATAGAACACAAGTACTCAATCTGAAAAGCACATTGTCCAGCTAGCCGAAACAAAAGCAAATAGTTCCATCAAACAGATAATTTCAAAGGTTCATACTAAAACTATATTTTACTTCTCCAATAAGCAGCTTTTGGGCCCATCAGCCTATTGCCTGAACATGGTCAGGTCCTAAGCCACCATAGTTTCAGCAGCAGATCCGGATACACTGCAAAAGCAGTGAGACAGCCATTAAAACCAGAACGCTTATGGTTAGAAGATGATATTACAAAAAGAGTCTTCTTCTAAAAGATCTAGAAGACTAATATATCCAGAGAAAGCATCAACCAACCCACTGTGCAAAAGCAGTGAGACAGCCATTAAAACCAGAACATTCGAAGTTAGAAAATGATTACAAAGAGGAGTCTTCTTCTAAAAGATCTCGAGGAATAATATATCCAGAAAAGGCATCAAGTGACTATCAATATAAAGGTCTAGAGCTTGCATGTATAGCAATTGCATATAAGACAGAAAGCTTCTTTGTCCTCTATATGCAAGAACCATAACTGATGGACTAGTCAAGTATGTTGGATCAACAATAGATACGACTTTTTTATGGTTTTGAATAATCACATATCCATAATACTTGCATAAAGAAGTATTATCTATGACAAGTTTAATGATCATACACTATTGAGAACTATGATCCAAATAAATAAGTACACAAGAACAATATTCCAAAACTTGTTTCGATATAATATATCAAAAAAGATTTAAGACAATGAAACCTCACCTTACAAGTGGAACAGTATCTACCCTAAAAATCATAATTGTAATTCCCAAAATTCCATGTCATGTCATATATTGATAAGACTGAATATATACTATATGGCATATGTTTCCAAGTCATATTCCGTTCGTATGAACATACAACCATTTGTATGGACCGCAATGCAAATGTACTGACTGGCCTCAACTGTCAACTATAAGTAAAAAATAATTTGTACCAAGCCGCATGATCTATGTTCCTCAAGTGGCAGCAGAAATCTAAACAATGTGTTGGCAGGTGCTCATATTTTTTGATCTCCAAGCTTGGATTTGCAAAGATATGCAGATTAAAATACATTAAAAAAATTGAATAATCAACTTAATAGAATGTGAGGACAATCTTCAGATAGAAAGATGAACAGGATGTGCCAATTAACAGCTAATGTCACCAACCCACGGGTTGAAGATGAATGTTGACCAAGTGAGGTTCACATGTCAGATATCATCATTTCTTGGCATATGAGATAGGAATTAACTGATTCTGTCCAACCACAGCCAGCAGGAAAAAATAAGAAAACTAAAAAAAGAAATATAGATTCTTAAGAATCAACTTACCAATACAATCACCAATAACTAGGTAAAAGTTATCCTACATATATCTCCTCAATCCCTTCCCCATTATCATTGGTTAGTTGACAAGAAGATTTGTCAAAGGTGAAAAATGGGATTAGTACCAACCAAGCATGGCATATGGCAAGCCACATCCGATGACATATCAGTAATTAGTTTCATTACTCATCCCTCATCTCATCCTCCTTCCACCTCATTTCTTCTTATTATCCCTCTTGAATCCCCGGCCCCGTGTTTTCTTCTTGTACCTTTTTCTCCTCATTCTTCTACTGGGTGTTGACATGGGGTTGTGTGGAGAATTGTCCATAACCGACAATTCCAAGTTTGTTAATTTAATTAAGGTCAGGATAGTACATGAAAATCATACTAGTCATTGCACACATGAAGCACACAAGGAGAAATATTGTATTAGATATTGAACAGAGTAAAATGGCAGTATGTCTGTAAACCAAACACCGTCAGCCTAAAATAAATTTCTATCTGAAGCATCAACTCAATCCTAAATTACACAAGTATAATGTGAAGCTAAGAGTATCCTCAAACATAAAAATTCCAAAAACATTGGGTCAAGAACAGCCACTGTGAAGAGCACATAACAGTAAAAGCAACCTACTACGATTAGATTCTGAAAATAACATGGAAACCTACAATCTCATGTCATTTTATGTTCCAAATAACCGAACACATGAAGACTACTATGACAGCCAGTTGCTTGTCATACGCTAGGGTTAGCAGTATGCAGAGTCCACCTACCGTTAAAATAAAAAGGATCTGACAACATCAGAAATTACTTTCTTGACAAATTCAATTACTAGGACGGTTTAATGGTTATACTAATTGACTGATAAAACCTTAATGCATGCAATTCCCTATTGTCAAAATGCATGATAAAATCCTTAAGACTTCATTTCGCTGAAACAAAATTCTATGCCTGATCTCTAACTGTCATTCCTTCCACAAAAAAATGAAACTTACCTATCAAGCTAAAGATTGAAGGAGACAGAGATTTTAGAATTTGACAATCTCTCAGTTCAGTGCATAACAAACAATAAGAGCTGATGCCAAAAGAGACTACATAACAATAATTCATATGTCTCGATGACACATTCAAAACATTTAACACCTCACTAAGTGAATGTTTAAACATGCTAAAAGGTTTCCAATGATCAATGCCTAAAAGATCCATTAAAAATGAGAGTAACCACACATCAAATATCATGATTTGATTTTAAAAAGCCCAATGACTTAACTTCCAGCAATAAAGTTGATAAAATATTAATAAATAACCTATCCAACTTTGTCCAATTCCAGTGTTACAAAATTCGGAAATCCTAATCAATAAAGAAAGATTCATTTCATGAATTGATATTTGGCACCTTACATTTGAGCACAGATATAAAGATGGGAATCAAGTGTAAAACGTTAAACTTAATTCCATTCAATGGAATACTGAATGTTGTAGCTAATAACGAAGACAACAATAAGGGTAGTAAAGTAACTCACTATTTATAGGTTGCAGGAACCTGCTTGGTCCTCTTGTAGTATCGGGTCAGGCGGTGGATCCTGCTCTCCACCAGGATCAGCCTGAACTTGGAATCCTTGTCCTTCTTGTTTCTCTCCAAGTGCTTCCTGATTGCCACAGCCTTCTTAATCAGAAAATACAGATCTTCCGGAATCCCCGGTTGAAGACCTTCATCGACCACATACCAAAAATCAAAGGTGATAAAAATACACAAACGATTCATGACAGCACCAAACACAGAATATGCACAACAAAAAGAAATAAAAAAAAAAACATCGCGGCTATGGAAACAAATAACAGTACCGTGGGCCTTGAGGATCCTGAGGATCTTGTTCCCGGTGACACTCTTGACCTGGGCGATGCCATGAGAGTCACGAAGAATGACACCAATCTGCGACGGAGTCAGCCCCTTCTTGGAAAATTTGCAGATGCTTTCCTCCACCTAAGACAGATCAATCACATCAACACGCTTCCACATAAGACACTCCGATAGAAGGAAACAACAAAGAGGAGATGGCTCACTTCTGCAGCAGAGATCTTGAGCCAACTCGGCGGAGTCCTCTTGTACGGCAGCGCCGACGAGGAAATACCCTTTCTGCAGTCCACATCACGGAGATTGAAGATCCCAGCACGCAAAAAAAGAACTCGAAAAACATCAACCGGGAAGGGATGCGGCATGGAGAATGGGGATTACCCGCGACTGTGCATACGACCCATGGCGGCGACGGCGGCGGAGAAGCCTGGGTGGAAGCGAAGCGCAGAAGAAACCCTAAGCCGGCCGAGAGAACGCGTGGTTTGGGCTTCTTAGCGATGCTTATATACAAGTGGTGGTGGGTCTCATTTTACCGAAAATGCCCTCGGGGCCGCCTATCAGCCGTTCATTTCGCTCTAACGGATGTGATTGAACTTGATGATCTCGATCGATGAACGATATGGATGGAGAGATGACGTGAAACCATTAGATCGGTGGCTCTCGAGGACGGTCTGCGCCGACGAAGCCAACAGGCTAAAAGAATCGGACCGTAAAGGGTCCTAGTAATTGGTCCGGAGCGGCCGGTCCAAGTTGTGTCCAAAAAAAACTCAAAATGAACCGATTGGCTCAGTCAATTTTTGAATAATCTGCGTAAACCGGATGGATTATATACAATTAATTAATAGGCTTTATACTACAACGAAAAATTACTCAAATATGTTTAATTTAATTTTATTTATTTATTTATTTAAGAATATATTTACTTCAAAAAAATTAGGGTTGATGTTGAGTATCGATGAAGATCCATCTGGGTTATTGTTAGTTGATATTGTCATTTTCATTTTTTATAAATATTTTTTTAATATTTAATATTTTTGCTAAATTTTTAGTTTATTAATATATTTTAAAATATTTTGATTTGATCAATTGACTCACTGGTTCGATCAGTAAACTAATGAATAACCCAAGGCTTGATTGTGTTGTTTTCTGGTTCCTGATAACTATAATGGATAAATAAGTAGCCTATTCTGAGATTGAAATCATTCTTGTATTTTTTTTTATGGCTCAAAGTTTTCAATGACTTATCTTATTGCTGATAGCGTAGCTCCTCTCTTTTTCTTATTTCTTGGTTTTATGAATTTTTTATATTTTCGTTCATTCATAATCATTTTTGTCTAATTATGATTCTTTGAAAAACTATCCTTGTTGAAAGAATTGCACATATGTAAATATATATAATCGATGACTTAAATTTGTAAGTATACACCATATACATACATTTATTCAAACTGTATCGACTTTTGATGGATCAACAGAAGCCAAAAAACCATACGTTTATAAAGATGCTGCTACGGTGTGAATTGACATCTGGTGGGTTGATACAGTGAGAATTCAAGAAAAGAGCACCGGTAGGTGTTACCATGGGACGTGAGATCGTCCGCCGTCGCTGGCGAAGCGTGAGAGATTAGGAGGAAGGGAAGGAGTGGCTCGGCGGGCACCAACTCCTCGCCTCCGCCTCTCTACGCCGCCGCTCGGCAGCAAGCCACCTATCGCCGTCGTTATCCGGATCTGTTTAATCGGGGGCTCTTATGGGAAACACCGGGAGCTGTCTCAGCCACGTCAAGGGACAGGGTAACGCAGAACCTTTCGTGATGGGAGAGCACGTTTGGATCAGGCACGAATCTTAAATCCGTCAATAAGTTATTTACTCTTTCGTGAATCTCAAAGAATCGCGGACGCGGATCACACCGAACGTAGAACAGAGGATCGGAAACCCTCCTCTCGAGAGACAATGGCCTCAAGCACGAATCTTAACTGAGTGAATCAAGTTATTCGTGAATCTCAAAAATCAGCGAGAGTGGATCACATCCAACGAAGAACAGTTCGGAAACCCGCCCCGGAAACAAGTTAAGATCTGTCCATTGAGAACGTGTTATGATTCGTGTTCGAAGGCAACCGCCGTGATCACATGTGACCAACTTTTTTGAAACCATCGAGATGACCGCACGTGGACGCGACGGTACGTGGCAATGACAGGAGGAGGTGGACGTACGTCGCTCGGATTAAATACTTTTTCATCAAAGCGGCGCGATCAAAGAATCCGACGGCCGAGAGAGTCGCGTTCGAATGAAGCTGAATGGGGTGGGAAACGGAAATCTGTGAACCGTTTAGGGTTTGAACTCGCTGTCGAAATCTATATACGCCCCTTCTCCACATTTCGCTTTCGTTCTCGTCCTTCCCCTTTTGAAGTGATCTTATGGTGGGTTTCCGATCCGTTTCCTTTGTTATTCTTCTATTAGCTAGAAACTGGGGGGTATATGTTTGCCCTTCTGATCTCTGCTATCATTTGCAGGCATTGCCGAACCAGCAAACTGTCGATTACCCGAGCTTTAAACTCGTTCTCGTTGGTGATGGAGGAACTGGTGCAATTTCCTGTTCTTTGTCTCCTTTTATATATTTTCCCCTTTGCCTTTTGATTTATTGACCACGAATGAGTTTCGTTGTACTTATTGTCATTGCTAGAAATGATGGTCTTTCTGCTTAAATCAATCGCACAGACATATCGGAACTCGTTTTCGTGTTCTTTTTTTTTATATAAATTTTTATGCATGAAATTCCTGATGTTTTTTTTTTCTTTTTCGAGCGACGTGGTTGGAATTTATTGTTAATCCTGTTGTTATCAGTGCCTGTTAAATTTGATGTATTTTTTGGTATTCGTTATTAGTGAATCACAGTGCATAACATTGAACAGATTATAAACTGGGACTTGAGAATTAGCAGTAATCTATCTCTCCCATTTGTTATAGTAATGCAACAAATAAACGTCTTTTTTATTCATAGTCTTCGCTTCGCTCAACAGTGATATCAAAATCTTGCATCCTTCTGTAAGAAGCAATTGATTCTTATATCTCTGCTTTTGCACTTACTCCTACACTTTGCTTATGCTATGCACAGGTAAAACTACCTTTGTGAAGAGGCATCTTACTGGTGAATTCGAGAAGAAGTATGAGCGTGAGTATAATGGCAAAATTTCAGACGTTTCTTGTTTGTTTTGGTTGTTGATTATGTATAAAAATGTCTTGGATTTTTTTAGCTACCATTGGTGTTGAGGTCCATCCATTGGATTTCTTTACAAACTGTGGGAAGATCAGATTCTATTGCTGGGACACAGCTGGCCAAGAGAAATTTGGTGGTCTCAGGGATGGATACTAGTATGTCGTGGGCCCTTCTATTTTTAGTTTGATCGTAATGTGTTAACGGATGTGCTTTCTAGTCGATAGCTGGATTGCACCTATTGCTGTTTCTATTTTCAAAATGACAGATTTTATGGTATTTCTTTTATTAGTTAGCCCACGTCGAATGCTAAATTACTTCCTAATCTGTTAACTTAGCCCACATTGTTTAAAGACTTACAAATAGTACTGTTGCTTATGTGATGCATGACTTATCTGACTATTTTGGAAGCTCAGTTATTTGTGCTAGATAGTTATAATGCATGTTTTGGAGAAACATCATTTTCTTCAACTTTTTGTGGACTCCTTTCTTCTAAAATCTATTTGGGGTGGAGGAAAAATAAATTGTTAATGTAGAACTTTAAAGATTAATGAATAGGTACCATGATTTTGAGAAGGCAATAGGGGACAGTTGGGCATTCAAGTTACCCTGTGTATTGGTCTATAAGAGTCATCAAGAATAAGAAGAGAATTTTTGCATGAGCAGAAGGCTAATTACGTTTGAAACTACATAGATGTTACATTGTAACAAGTTAAAATGCGGCACTTGGTCTTGTTTATTTGGACATCATTGCAAAATTATTTGAGATCTCTTACATTATTGCTCGTGCAAACCAGATTAGCAGAAGCATTGGAAATATGTTAATGTTTTGAATTTTGTTATGGGAATTGATCATAATGCTAAGGATCATCAGTAGTCAAATAGAACTAAATATGTTGTAATACAAGCTACAATGTCAATAACCAATTATGTAGAGCAGAATATGTTGTGATGCAATATTTTATGGGCGTCTGACTAGTAAGTTTTTGGATTATGGAAACTGTGTACTCTCATTTAAGATGATATATTGTGGTGTGGCAAGGTTGCTAATTGGATTGTTTGTATAAATTTAAGTTCATATTTTTTGTTATTGTTTGGGGATTGCACAAAATTGTTTGTTACCTTTTAGCTGCCAATATGATAATAAGTCACGTCCATGATTTGCAGTAATTGTTATTGCAAAGATTAATTGTCTTTTTTTGACTGCACAATTCATTTGTCCGCAGCATTCATGGTCAATGTGCTATTATCATGTTCGATGTCACCGCCAGGTTAACATACAAAAATGTTCCGACCTGGCACCGGGATCTATGCAGGTCTTTTGATAAGACACTTTGAACTAAATTGAGCACAAAATTCTCCTCGGTTACAATTTAAAATGTCTAACCATCCTACTTGTCTCAAAAACCAGGGTCTGTGAGAATATTCCTATTGTTCTCTGTGGAAACAAGGTTGATGTGAAGAACAGGCAGGTTAAAGCAAAGCAAGTTACATTCCACAGGAAGAAGAACCTTCAATACTATGAGATCTCGGCAAAGAGCAATTATAACTTTGAGAAGCCCTTCCTTTATCTTGCTAGAAAACTTGCTGGGTAAATGCATGTTATTATGGTGTAACGATTACATTGAGATATCCCTATAAGGTAAAAACTGATGACAAATTCATTGGCAGCGACCAAAACCTTCACTTCGTTGAATCACCTGCTCTTGCGCCTCCAGAAGTCCAGATTGACCTTGCCGCACAGCAACAGTAAGTGCACTTGATTATTTATTATGGCTCAAATCACTTTTTGAAATCCTAATTAGATGTTTATCGGATTTGTTACTGTTTGTCACTTTCTGGATATGAGTCAATAACATATATTCGTTCACATGTTTGGTTTTTGAATGATCAATCTAAATTTCCTTTTTTTTTTTTTTGGAGACTTGAGGGCCAGTTACCGTGATGACCAACTTAATGCATGTTGTACTTTCGATCGACAATGAGATGAATTTCTGTCATTAAATTGTTTATCTTAGTACAATTTGTATTGAGCATTCTAAAATGCTTTGTAGTTGTCATAACTTCAAATTGCATATCTAATAGCCTAAAAAGTGTTAAGATCTATTTTATATCATATCATTCGTATAGTCAAATGACCTTGTCCTTGTGTAGTATATGAAGACTGTTTGCCCTTTTTCACCTAGTTGTCAATGTTATTAATGTATGCATATCATGACCCATATCCAATGCCGTTAACTTGCTATTTGTATGTTCCAGACATGAAGCAGAGTTGGCCGCAGCTGCTGCCCAACCTCTTCCGGACGACGATGATGATTTGTTTGATTAGAAGATCCTACTCAAAACCTTTATGCTGTGAGCAGTCCTTGTCTCGAACCATTTGAGTTATTTTAACCGTCAGAGTAGATGAACTTTCGAACTTTGCCTTTCAAGAAATGATGGAGAAGAATTGAACTGATGAATTCAACAATCTTACATTTGATGTGGAGCAGAGTTATTTTAATGTGCTGTTTTCTTTGATGGCTGAAATGCCCAATCTTATGGTTTATGCATCATTATTTGATATTCGTGTTGTTAATAAGATTGACATCTTTGAGATCGGTGCACAGATCGAATTCTTCTCTTCAAAAAATATGTGTTTAGTTTCATATCCCGCATTAAATATAATCCTAGGATTTCTTATTACTTATCCCCAATTAATTGCTTATCACAGCAGATATCTGAGCAGTTCTATATACATGAATTAGGGCACCCAATCACCAGTAGTCATAGTCTGGTTAACGTAATGGATGACCTATCAGTGTTCTGATAAGATGCTCCTTCTCGATGGCGGCATCTCTCCCTCTTTTGGTGCGTCGGTACCCAACCAAAGCCCGGCGGATGGGTTCGTTTCCATGGTAGTACATAAAGCCTACTGCATGTGGTCGCTCACGCAGAGAAGCTGCTGCAGCTCCCTTTCCCTCATCTTCCAAGACAAGACATGGATTCTACCTTTCACGGCAGGAAATTGATACAGAAGAGATTGAGGAGGAACATATTCCCAGCCCAGCATAAATTGCTCATCACTAGCAGCCGAACCCTGGTTTGACTTCTGCACCCCCTTTTTTGATTGGAGGTGCTCTAAACGTTAGATTAAAAAGGAACTCTAAAAGTGAAGATACTTCGCTAGAAGAAAAAAAAAATTCACAAAAATGATAACTTTTCTCAAGATCGTTTTATATTGAGACAGGTGTTTGCGACGAGATGATAAGATAATTCTCGGATTCTACTCTTGTAGGAAACACAAACAATGGAAGGGTAACTCTGTGGGTTATCTTAGGTGCTGCTGCCTTTCCAAAAGAACAGCTCCGCAGCCGTGAGCCGCCCTGTGGTGGGATGCGGATTCCCGGTTTCCTCTACCATCACGCAAGCCTCCGGTGGTTGCTATAAATACGGGTCAATGGAGTGGTTCTTCTTCACCGCAGGCGAGCCTGTTGCATGCAACATCACCAGCGCTCCCCGCACAGGGCGGAGATCCACATGTACCGCGGCGGCAGCTCGTACGCCTCCGGTTAGCCTCCATCCCCTCTGCCTTTGTCTCGCGCCATAGCCTCCTCCGTGTTCTCTTCGACGTGCTTAACGCGTGCGCATCGAATGCAGGTTCGAGGACCGCGAGCAGGAGGCATGCCGACTACGGGAGGACTTATGTTCTCAGGCCGAAGGGCAGACATCGGGCCACCGTCGTCTGGCTTCACGGTTTAGGGGACAATGGCGCAAGGTACAACATGATTAGGATGCCGCTGCTCTCGTACAACATGATTAGGATGATTTGATTCGGTTCTCTTTGCTACATCATTTGATCGCATCTAATTAGATAAAAATATATATTATGAATATGATTAGATTTTAATTATAATTATCGATAAAATAATTTAATTATAATAGGATTCATTAGAAGATGATCTTGATGAGTAACTCTTGCCTATAAATAGACATGACATCGTAAATATTACATGCATAATAATTGAGTACTTAGATATATGATATTATTGATAATACAAATATGTTCCTAAATTCATTCCTCCTAGTGATCCTGTGAAATATAGAAAAATAGGAGAAGGACAATTTAGTTCTCCGTACATATTAACATCATTATGGATTTTAGATCTAACGATGATGTACTGATTAGATAAAAATTTCTAAGCAGCATCTAAAAGATATGCATCATAAATTTAGATATATTATTAATTTATTTCAGATTTTGACATTAAGATTTTGACATTAAGGTTTCTCGTGTTTAATCGATATGTCACTATCAATAGTTTATTATCAACAATAGTATTGTAGAGGGCGACAACCTTCGATGATCACCTACCCAATTACGGGCAACGACTACACAGTGTTGCTACATGCAATGACTATAGTAGCACTATTGCTGATGACAATAGGTGGTGGTTGTGCAATGCCATTATGTGCGGCGGTTACAACAATATCGTCATTGCATGCTGCGGTTACAGCAGTACCATTGTTGTAGCATTTGCTGATCGTAGCCGACATCAACTAGACATTAGAGGTCACACATAAGTGGCAATTGTGCCTAAAGTAGCAACTGCGGAAGGCGATTGTGCCTTATGTAGAGACCGCGAAAGGAAGTTGCACTACCATGCATAGTGATCGCATATGACGATTACATCGCCACGTGCACAACGGTAGTTGCGCCTTGAGCAATGACCGTATAAAGGGAGATAATTAAGGTTTTTTTCTTAAAAGGATATTTTTACCCTTGTTAATAGAGGAATTCCTATTTGTATCTTTAAATTTTACCTTTCATTTATACCCTTCAGAAATTATAAATTTTTATTATATATCCTAAGGAAAAAATATTATATATGAAACATAGTTTCATAATTTTTTTGAGATTATATATGCTTATATCTATGGTTCACTCCATGTTTTTATTTTAGTGAAGAGAAATATTTTATCACATTTATAGATAACATATTAAGATATGATTATATATATTTAATTAATGTAATGTCTTGATAAAATTCTAGGGCTTTATCTAAGAAAAGAGATAGAGATTTTATCACTTCAAGGGGATCAACATTCTTTTGATCACTTTGAGGGGATGAACCTCCAAATTGGCTAAAGGCTTTGAATTATATTTAATTGCTTAAGAAAGATAACCAAAAGGATTATATATATATATATAGTTATTTAATCTCTTATAGATTAGGATTTCTAACAAAGGAAATAAATAAAAATAATAATCCTTAATTGGCTACATGAAAGGACTCCAACTGTAGCTAGAAAAAAAAAATAAAAGATTAATATTAAAGCTCTATAATTAAAGACTCTTAACATTTTTCGTCCCTCCAAATTAGCCTTTTAAAAATTTCTCCAATACTTTGTAACACTCCCAAGTGATATTTTTCATTAGTAATTTGGCTCATCGAATAAGCACTTAAGTGTCAGAATATCTATAGTGCATCATAACATGTCAATCAATTAAGCAATATATTATTATATTAGTATTAATAGAAATTAATTTTGTGATATATTTTGATACCACCAATCAATTTTTATGATTCTAAAATTTTATCTAAGGATTTAATATTGTCAAACTCAATTGTCAAGTCGCCAAAGATGCTTTAGAACATATCACAATAGTCTTGTTCTCTAAAATGATAAGTATTTTTATAACTTTATGTATTATAGTCTAAAATACTAAGATGTTTAGAGAAAAGAATACAAAACAATTAATGTTAATTAATAACTCAAGTTCTCCTATATTGATTATTGATTCATTCACTTAGGCTTTATAATCTAATGTGTTTGAAACAATACATTCTTATGATTAAGTTTATGAGCAATCTATAAAAGATACGATAATGTATGTTTGAGTAGATATTGTAATTGATATTCTTGCTTACGTATTTAAAGTTATTTGTTTCTATTATTCTGTTCACATTTATGTATATACATTTTATAGTTAAATACGATGATAGGATAGTTTTAGTAATATTATTGTGGACTATATTATGAAGGGCTAATAATATTATGGTGCATAAAAAGAAGTATGACATTGATAATATATAACCGTTATGATTCATATTACTGTTCAGAATTAATATAGTATTATTATATTTATTAAACACATTAGTCTTTTTTTTAATTTGTACACGTATAATTGATTTTTAAAATTTAGATTTTGATTAAGTAAAATTATTTTATTTATATGTGATTTTGAATCTTTTTGTATCTTATGAGCCAAGTGAGAGAATATTAGAACATGTGATCCTATCTAATTAAATAAAATATATTATAGATATGATTAGATTCTGATCACGGTTATCAGTCAATATAAAGAAAATCTAATTATGGTAAGATTTCTTATGATATGACCTTCATGGGAGGGACACTCCCAATTACTTATTCTAGTTTCTTTGCTCTCGCATATAATTAGGTAAGACTATTAGGGACTATATACATAAAAACTAAATATGCGGATACACGAATAATTGGACATGAGATTATAGATGTTCTCTAATCCCCTCTTAGTTGAACCCGCTAATGAGATATTATAAATCTTCTTTCATATTCTTTTTTTCTTAAATTCATCACTTAACGATCTTGTGCATAATAAAAAAAGAGTAGAATACAAATCTAATTCTTATTATAGATCTACACACTATACATTTCGGATATGACGATTGTGTGCTTACATATCAGATAAAGGTATTCTAAGCATTGTCTAAAAATTATGTATGATAAATTTAAATATATTATTATTATTTAATTTTATATTTTAATATTAATTTTTTATATAATAAAAATATATCATGATGCACATATTTTTAGTATTGTTTTACCTAAGACATCGTCTTTGTATTCTTATAATCATGAGTGGAGAATGCCAATGCACTATTGGAGGGTGTGGGGAATAAATCCATTTAAAATTCAAACATCGTTTCTTTAACCCCCTCGAACTCATAAAACAAAGCCACCGTGCCTCTCTCTCGTCCCTCTCTCTCTCTCTCTCTACCAATAGTTTATTTGGGGTTTATGACAGTCGTGAATCAGAAGCGGCATAGGATGCTGATCGCTGTAATTAATCACTGTGATTCTTCGAGATGGTGTTGCTTTTCGATTGACGTTTTTGTGTTGAAGGAAAAACTCTGTTTCATGGCTGAAGTATTCTCGTCGGGCCATCGTGCTCGTAGATTCGGTGCAGCAACAATTCATCTGCTAGTTTAGCAGCCGAGTGTCGATGTTGAGCCGTCGTACTCGTAGTTCTTAAAGCAGTTCTTGCGCCTTCTTCCTCTGCATGAATTCACCTTCTTCCTCTGCTCTTGTGCAGCTGGTACCAGCTCCTGGAAACCCTTCCTCTGCCAAACGTAAGCGGTCGTCATCCTCGTTGGGTTTTCAACGAACTTACCTCGCTTGCTTACTGGTGATTTGGCGGTGGTGCGGGAAGTAGCTAACTAATTCCAACGCGAATGTGTGGCATTGCAGATTAAGTGGATATGCCCCACTGCTCCTACTCGATCCGTGGCTCTTCTTGGTGGATTTCCATGCACCGCATGTAACCCCCCCATGGTTCGCTTGGCATTACTCCATCTCGACTGGTCTTACATGGCCTCCTCTGTTGTGTTCCACGCAGGGTTCGACGTCGCGGACCCTTCACAGGATGGTCCTGACGATGCCGATGGATTGGAAGCTTCGGCAGCGCACATCGCAAATCTTTTGTCGTCTGAGCCGGCTGACGGTATAGCTTTTGACATTAGCGCCGTTGGGCTGCTGGTTACGTGAGCTGACTCGACTGGGATTCCTCCCTCCGATCGGTGCAGTAAAACTTGGAATCGGCGGGTTCAGCATGGGCGCCGCCGCTGCCTTGCATTCTGCTTCTTGCTTCGCGCAAGGAAGATACGGAAACGGAGGCCGATATCCCATAAACCTCAGTGCAGTCGTCGGTCTCAGCGGCTGGCTTCCCTGCTCCAGGTCCGTTCTATCCCAAGTCAACGCATCCTTGGATCAATTTCTTCTTGGAGGCATAAGAACACTCGGTCGTTGTTCGTCCAGGAGCTTGAAGGCCGAGGTGGAAAGCTCACAGGAAGCTGCAAGGCGAGCGGCCTCCTTGCCGCTTTTGCTGTGTCATGGAACAGGTACCGTGCGTCGCATTTTCCTCGTTGAGATTGTTGGATTTTGGCTCGATCCGAGGAGCGTTGAGCTTCTCTGTTTTGCTCTCGCGCCGGGCATCGCAGGGGACGGAGTGGTTCCCTATCAACAGGGAGAAAGGTCTGCGGAGACGTTGAGGATGTCGGGGTTTCGAAATCTCACGTTTAAGGCCTACAACGGGTAATGTTTCTGCCGCACCTTCTCGGCCTTAGGCCACCCATCATGCTTTGCTGAGCCAGCGATTCGGAACGATGCAGACTCGAACACTACACGATTCCGGAGGAGATGGATGCCGTCTGCAAGTGGCTCACCGCGAGGCTGCGGCTCGACGGGTCTCGCCCTTGACTCGGGAGATGCTGTGTTTTGTCTTGCGATCGCATCGAGGAGTCGATACAAGTGCTGCTTGTTGTGTTGCGATCGCATCGAGGAGTCGATGGAAGTTGCGTCTCCACGAGTACATGCATTGCGAAAGATTTGTTTCCCTCATTATATCTTTCTATGAATGAATAATCATGAAGAAGAAGAAGAATAATTGACATATTATTCCCACCAGTAGCCTCTCTGAGAAATCTATCATCGATGCTGGGCCATATTTAGAGCACAAAGTGAATTCTCCATCATTTCAAGCCATTCAACGTATTATTATTAGATTGCCAAGAAAGTTTACATAAAAACTAGTAAAGAAGAAAGTTACAGGCCGCCACTGGTTTGGGCAAACTTGCAGCAAATTTTTATGAGAACAAACAGGATTTTGTTTCACCCCCCCTGCATTTGCCACTAAATGCTTCGGTCTATCTCAAGTTAGGCCATAAGTAAAAGACATGGAGGCGAGTTGGTTTGACTATGCACGAAACTACAAAGACTTCGCTCCCTCACGGCGACCATCTTCATCACTCATGACATCACTCGAATCAGAGTCATGAGCATCGGTGACTTCGCTGCCTCCATCGGTCTCCATTGCATCTTCAGATTCTTCGCTATCGCTGTTCTCATATATGATGGGTTGGTCTGCCCCTCCATCATCAGCTTCATCCGCAATCTGTTATCGGAAGTGTGAATTTTATCGGGGCCACTTGCAATAAATACATAGCTGGGAAACCAAACAACTTACCCGAGGAAACAGGTGATCTAAACAGGATGACAGTTGCAAAGCCGATCCAAATGTTGAAATTCTTGAATCAATTAGCTGTGAGAGTAACATAATCAGCAATGGCACACGCAAAATAAGAAAAAAATAATGCACAAGTATTCTTCGGCTGCTTTAGATGATTTAGATGGAGCTCAGTGTCAGAATGCTTAATGGCCATCATCACAACAGGCAAAACCCTAGTGCAGAGAGAAGATTTAAGCTGATGATAAGAAAGACCTTGTCAAAGGCCAATTGCAGTATTAACAGTAGCAAATCTCAGCCTCCAGGATTCACTCGCACAATCAGAAACACCATCATCACAAGGAGATGGTAACCGTAGAGTGAGAAAACCATAATTATTCAAAACAAGGCTACGATCAGATCCGCACCAATTCTTAAATGAAAATTCTATCTGATCTCAGTCTTGGATAGCCGGAAGAGGGACGAGAGCTATAACAGAATAATCTTGGTTCTGGATGAGGCAGTCAAGAATTCAAGATTACCTGGTATAAAGAATTGAGAATGCGGATAGATGACTCCTGTGACATTATACTGCTTGCTTCTTGACAAAGCAAGATTCTTATCCACGGAAGTGCACAAACCAATACGGCACCCCTGTGACAGGAGACAAAGCAAGATTAAGGGAAGAATGCATTTCATAACGCTGGATGAACGCAAGCCAGAATCTCTTTCAGAAATTTCATTTATTCTACCCACCGGTATAGAATCCACTAAAGAAAACATTAAAAGTTTTAGATGTAGTATGCACTATCAAAAAAGATTGACCAAGAATACTGAAAGATAGAATCTAGGTTACAACTTAATAATCATCTAGAGAAGTTTCATAAGAAAACTGATCATTCTGTGAGCCTTTGTGCCTTTTAGCAGAAAAATATCATACTAGGTGAGAACCATTGAAAAGGGAAAAAGAGATTAAGTGACCATCTTTTATAATGATTTGAATTTTTTTAACCTCTTATGGAATATGGCATCAGATGTGCCTTCTACAAAAAAGCTAGGATAGCAAGTCCTATCGATTCCAATTTTCCTAAGTGACATGCAAAACGTAAAACCAGGTAGTAGTAATAAGACAAAACTTTGGTCCATTTAATTACCAAGAAAGAACTTGACAACAACATCCAATGCCTCATCAAAATTTTTCAGAAAGATGATGAGAGATCCTAAAGTATGTTGACAAAAGTCAGGACATATCCTCGGATGGTGCAAGAAACGAAGAAGTTCATCAACTGCTGAGTCTTTTAGAGCAAATCAAAAGATGAAAGAACAAAAACAAGTGAAATATAATATTTCAAAAAACCCACTTAACCTCTTCCATTTCACATTACGTATTTCTTCTTAGTCGAATATGTCAGGTGGTTTGGTGCTAGAGAAAAAAAGTTGAATCAGTTGGTCGATTAATGATTTTAGATAGAATCTACCAGCACAAGATCTCAGTTGGACAACAGTATCAATATTTGGAGACAACAATCTTTAAGGAGTAACAAATCTACCTTGACTCGGCCATCAATAGAAGGCACTTCAGAAGCTTGACAACGTTAGCCGGATTCAGGAGTGCTATTGACTTTGCAATAACCTGCAAGTAGGTACCATATTGAGAAAACCATAAGACCAACGCAGGAGAAAATGGGAGTATTCAATAAACTGATGGTGGCATATATGTCAATAAAATGGGGACATCATTATGATTCCTTGATGTTACAAACACGTCTAGACATTCTCAACCCATGGATATCAAGACTAGTAGAGTAAGAATGGGTATGTAGAACTCGGAGGAAAACCTATTCTAAAAGTACACAGAGAAGTCAAGAGAAAATCCTTCAACAATTCAAATTCTGAGTTGAGTTCAACATCACTTCTATCTTTTACAACTCAAGAAGACCAAATTCAGGACTTTCCACCATCTGACACAGCTTATCAAAATTTGACAGTTAAGATAGCATAAAGTTTGAAAACCCAGGTTTAGACTACAAAAATGCTGATATACTGTTGACTACACAAATGATCAGCAGAAGGTGAGTGCCTGCTAAATGAACAGGTAATAATGAAAACAAAATAAAACAAACCTTTTCATCCCTTGTATATAAACAGTCCAATAGTAATGCATGATCTTCAGCATGTAGGGCTTGCCTCAACAAAATATGCAATGAATCTGCCCTTGGGAGCTCAACAGTGACAGCTGGCTCTGGTATGGCTCTGCTATCTAATCTCTCATCATTAAGCATGTCTAAGCTTGAAAGCTTTTCCTCCATAGTAGGTTCGTCCATGTTAAATTCTCTATCCTGTTTGTGTGTTATCTCTGCAAGCACATACACATGAACGACCAAATCAGACAGTGGATTAAGTAACTACTCTGAGCAAAATTTTACAAGATGACGAGAGAGTGAGAAAGCAAAATGGCTTCCTGAAATAATTAGATCAAAAGAACTATCCAAAACACTACAAATGAGCATACCACCATGAATAAGCAATCTCATGTTGCCACATTCAAGGTTCAGTGTCCAATATCCACAGAGGAAAGTTAACTTTCCAACACCAAAGGGAGGTTTAGTTGTGAACATTTCTTAATTTCATAAAGATAAAGAAAAAAGGTAGTCTCTAAACTAAAGAGTGAAAAACCATTAGCCTTGTTACTCGGATGCATGGGGCACGGACATGTGCAACAACAGAGATCAACTCTGTGATGTTCAACAGCAATTCATGCTCAAGTAACTAATGAATACCAATGGAAATGGAAAGCCAGACCCATGGAGAATATGAAACCACAGATAAAAATCTTGAAAGCATGGTTGTGATACAAAAATGAGGTGAAATAAAACTTAACATGAGTGTAAAGATACTTTCCACATACGTAGAGGACAATCAAATTAAAATGGTTCTACTAACAACAATATTTCCACTATCCAACTTAGAGAGCAGGAGAGAGAGAAGGTGGAAATGGGGAGGGCAAGTGAGCAAGAGATGTCCTTCTAGTGTCATGGGCAACAGCTACATTGGCAGCAACCATGACTACAGGGGGACGTGGCAAGATTGGCAGTGAAAAGATAGGTTTCCGAGCAACAGGTTTCAAAGGGATTGATCAAACAATACATCTTGGACAAGTGACCTTGGAGAAGAAACATTAGGTCACTAAGTTGGACAAGATCGAACAATACATCTCAATAAAAAATGATGAAAAATTACAATAAAAACTTCAAATTCTAAGAATTATAAGTTGTATTTGATCTCAAAGTCTGGAGACCGATCCTTTTTTGCTATCCCATTTTATCTTAAAGGTCCCCATCAATGACTGACTGTTACAAGGATGAAGAGGAGCTTTTAAATATATTGGACAAAGAAGAAGAGCATGTACAACTAATGCTCATCCCGGCAGCACATAGATCTAAAAAACACGGAGGTGGTTTCAATTTCTTGTGGGATTCTTGGATGTCTTAGATCAGCTAGCAATTTGTTTCAACAGGCATCAAGCTTTTCCCAGGTACATGGATGCGCTCCAAGTTTCATTCTCCCTGACGCAGGCCTTCAGATAAGGTTTAGAAGTCATTGCCCATGTAACAAGCCTTTGTTCTTTGCACACCATGATCTGATCTGAAATCTAATCGGAGATTGGATCAGCTTCATTTGCTGGCACTCACCATTATAAAAAGGCAACCCTGGTGCAAAAGGCACCAGCTAATGCGGGGTTCGGGGAAAGCCAATGTATACAACCGTACCTCTATATTGAGATAAGCTGTTTCGGACTCTCAAATTCTAGTCTCCTAGATCATTATGGAGCAACCTTATCATTTTACTCAATGAAAAAAATTATTGCTATGTCTTTATATGATTTCATAAACATTTAAAGATACATACACTAACACCAAAAATAATAATAAGCTTTAAGGTCCTAATTATCAAGGTTCAAGAAAATGAATCCCTCTTCACCATTGAACTTTAATGAGGAAAATATGACCAGTCAAAGTAAGAGCTCCCTTCTTACAACAAAACCCTCTCACACAATCAACAATAATTAAAATATGAAAAAATTTATGACCAAAAATTGTCACATTCAACCCTCCTTATTTTGGACTTTGGATTAAGGTAAACAAAATTAATCATAAACATGTATAAGCAGAAGTATGTGTAAACAAATGTATGCCAGAATCAACAAACAAAAGATAGATATGATCATTTTCAATATCTTGATAACTTTTTATGAAATATTAGTACATCTTGGTCAGTATGATTGGCATGTACCGGTACCTCTGATCATCTAGGTCTCAGCAAAAACTGATATATTCTTCTCGATTGCAGTATGGAAAGCTTCATATTTGTAGTTCGACCAAGAAACCATGGAACACATTGTTATTTCTACACTGAAGGCACTTGACATGAAGGATATAGAAGGTGCAAGAAATCTCCTGAGAATATCAATTCAGATACTTCTGGTGCAGGATGTTAGTAGCATTATTCCAAAACCTATCCTTCCATCGTGGATCTTGCCACCACCAATGTAGTTGTTGAGCCCGACACCAAGAAGCCCTCCCCCTCTCCCTTCTTCTCTTTCTCTCAAAGTTGGATCATGGAAATCTTGTTTCGTAGTAGCATAGTTTGATGTTTTAGATACTGAAACTTTATTGTTACACAACAATACCTTTTGTTAAGATTTGAAAAACATTATAATGGGAGGCATGTACGTGGTCCATGTTGCCGATCCGACAGGCCACTGGACCAGTATTCACTGCCTGGTATGTGCTGAACTGGAAAAAGCATAGAACCATGATCAGTAGAACCTTTCAAATTATATTGCCATGTACGTGTGTGGGTATTTCCTTTACCCTCGTGTTAAATGTCATTTGATCTCATATGTGTGCTACAACCAAGGTTTGCAATACTGCTTGGTATAATACAGTTGGAGCAGTATTCACTGGGAATGAAAACTTATCAATAAGCATACCAGGGTAAATGAAGCGCTACAAACGGTACAGGGTACCACCTAGTATAAGACTTCTACAGCCAGTTTTATTTTCAGGTTTTTAGGCTTTTTTTTTCTCGAAACTCGATATGTGTTGGATCACCAAGCTCGGTAAAGAAATTGCGAACCTTGACTACAACTAACCTCTTGAATTCTTTTGGTTTGATTTGATAGTGAATTATCTCCGCAAGAGTCACGAAGAATGACACCGATCTGCGACGGAGCGAGTCCCTTCTTGGAAAATTTGCAAATGCTTTCCTCCACCTAAGAGAGATCAAGCACATCAACACGCTTCAACCAAAAACACTCCGATTAAAGGAAATAACACAGAGGAGATGGCTCACTTCTGAAGCGAAGATCTTAAGCCAACTCGGCGGAGCCCTATTGTACGGCAGCACCGACGAGGATATACCCTTTCTGCAGTTCACATCACGGCGATTGAAGATCGCAGCACACAAAAAAAGAAATCCAAAAACATCAACCGGGACGAGATGCGGCGGGGAGAATGGGGATTGCCTGCGACTGTGCATACGACCCACGCGGGCGGCGACGGCGGCGGAGAAGCTTGGGTGGAAGCGAAGCGCGGAGGAAACCGTCAGCCTACCGAGACTGGGTTTAGGGCTTCTTAGCGATGCTTATGTACAGGTAGTGGTGGATCTCATTTTACCCAAAATGCCCTCGAGACCGCCTATCAGCCGTTCATTGCGCTCTGACGGACGTGATTGAGCTTGATGATCTCGATCGACGAACGATATGGATCGAGATGACGTGAAACCATTCGATTGGAGGCTCTCAAGTCAAGTCTGCGCCGATGGATCCAACGGGCTTCAAGAATCGGATCGAAAAGCGGACTAGTAATTGGACCGGACCGGCCGGTCCAAGTTGTCCAAAACACAAAAAAAAAAAACCGATTGGCTCAGTCATTTTTTGAATAATCTGTATAAACCGGATGGATAATATACAACTAATAGGCTTTACACTATGACGAAAAATTACTCAGATATGTTTAATTTAATTTTTATTATTTATTTAAGATGATATTTACATTAAAAAAATTAGGGTTGATGTTGAGTATAGAACTTATTGTTGGTTGATATTGTCATTTTTATTTTTTTATAAACATTTTTTAATATTTGATATTTAATATTTTTAATTTTTGCCAAATTTTGAGTTTATTGATATGTTTTAAAATATTTTAAAATTAAATATTTTGATTTGACCAATTGGCTCGCTGGTTCAACCAACAACCCAAGGTTTGATTGAGTTGGTTCTTGGTTCGATTGTGTAACTATAATGGATAAATAACTAGCCTATAATGAGACTGAAATCATTATTGTATTTTTTTTATGACTCAAAGTTTTCAATAACTTATCGTATTACTGATGGCGTAGCTCCTCTCTTTTCTTATTTCTTGGTTTGATGAATTTTTTATAATTTTTTAATTCATTCGTAATCATTTTTGTCTAATTTGATTCTTTGAAAAATATCCTCGTTGAGAGCATTGCACATATGTAAATATATATAATCGATGACTTAAATTTGTAAGTATACACCAAATACATACATCCCATTGGCACACTACTTAAATTTATACGCTATGATTTCGAAACACCAAATATAAAATCAAATATTCTTTTTTTATTTTGCTAAAATTTTAATTTTTGCTTGAATTTTTAAATGAGATTTTAAAATTATAAACCAAATAGAGTACGATGCTACCTTCGGATTCTGGTATAAATTCCACTGTCATATGATGCATGTTATGATGAAATAAAAATGATTTGAACGTAAAGTGAAAACTGATTTGGCTAAATAAAAAAAAACCTTTTATAATAGTTAAATATCTTTTTTCTCCTTTTAAATATTTGTTCGAATATGTTTATTTTACATAGAAGTATGTTTTCCGGGGATTGTCATTTAAAAATGGTTACTAACTTTTATCATTGCATGTGAAAGAAATATATTGTTTTGTTATTTTAATTTGTTTTATATATTATGGTCAAAATATGACAAGTGAATATTCAATTTGCCTTAGAGCAAAGCATTTGATGGAAAAAAGTTTATTTATTCTTTATGTATTATGTGGTCCTTTATAATTAGATAAGATATATAATAAAACTAATTAAATTTTGACGATAAATATTGGTCAATAGAAAATAAGTTTGTATTATAGTAAAATTACTTAGAAAATATTTATGATAGAAGGAACTCTCCTAGTAACGTATTATAGGGCTTTTGTCTATAAATAGACAAAACCTTTAGGGACTAAATGATATATGTTATCGAGGATACAGTTGAAATATTACAATTTCTTTTTATTGACAGTGCTTAGATTCCAAGTCCCCTCTCAGATTAAAAACATCGATTTAAAGATGATACTCAAATCATACAAAAAATTCTTTTCAGATAACATCAAAAATTACGCATCGTAAAAATCGGTCATATGTTATTTGATTCCAATCTTAACATATAACTTTTTTCATATTACATATAACATATATATTGTCAAAAATATGAAACACTTTACGTGCCGTCTCTACCAACCATCTAAGATGTTTGATTTTCTTTAATAATCTTTCTCTAATGTTTAAGTTAAATGAGTATAAATTATAAAAGTTAGAGCATTTATACGTAATTTAAATATATTTACTTGTTATATTTGATCTTCATCGTTTGATCATTAGCATGATTGCAATTTCAGCTAATGGTTACACTCCTATCTATAAAAAATTGAGCCACTAGCGATCTAAATAATTAGAGATATATGCAAGCCATTAAATTTTGAAGGAATAATTCCTAACATCTTATTTGCTTTCCCTAAAGCCATCAACCAAAATATGAATACTTAAACAAATATTAACAATATCTTGTTGGAATAAACAAAAAAAAAAGAAAAAGAATAAGAAGCCTCATGGACTCTTTTCTCGTAATAATGCAAAAGGGGAATAGGTATATATAATTCATCGCTGACCATAAATCTTCTTCATTTCACTTAAAAGACTTTTCATTTAATTGTTATCATCTGTACGTTGAAATCTGATTAAGTTTTTTAACCATAGCTCATGTTTACTATCAAAGCATTTACCAGCTAAGCTATTTAACATCTTTAAAATAAAAAAAATTATTGACAATTATAAATGTTAATTGAGTATTTTAAAGATGAAGCCTATAATATCATCGAGGAGGATAAATTCTTAGATTAAGCCAGAAATATTATTAAAAATGATATCATATATATTTTTTGTTATTACTATATTTTATGGTAAAAATATCGTGATGCATCAATTAGAAATTGATTGGTAAATTAAATTTCTTTTATATTTCCAAGGATAAGATTCTATTGCGAGATATGCGATATCTTCATCTTAAAATTATTCTACCCAAGCAAAAGTGAGTTCGATAATTATTTATTATTATTACTATTATCATTTTTATTGCTCTAATTGTCGAAGAAAAAAAATCTTTTGGTCCAACATCAAGCATCGCTAATGATGTGATTTATTTGGAATAAAAATATTAAATGGTACAAATGTTTATGATCCTTCGTTCCCACGATGCTTCCTGCGAGCACAACCAATTCGTCTCAAATGATTGGAATCTTGTGCCGAGTCATGCGAGACGCTCCGGTGCAGGCGATGGCTGACTCGGAGAGGAAACACCGTCGGCTGTTCGAGTTCCGCCCAGGAAAGGTTTCGACGACTCGGGCACCGATACACGAACGCCGTCTACCTCTCTCGCCAAGAACTCACTGTCCCAGTAAACAAAGGAAGAGCAGCTCGGGTCGGTCGATGCCCGAGACCTTACGACGCAGACGACTTCGACGGAAAAGCGACATCATACGATAGACAAATGCTGGTGGCGCATCTCATGTTCTGCCTTCGTCCAATGGACGTCCAGCAAGCCGACACACGCACATTTGTCTACGTCCGTGGACGCACCATCTCCTGCGCTTTGTCTTCCATGGCGAAGGTGAGAGCCACCTTCCTTTGTGTCGGTCGCATGGCCGTCTTGTGCTCCAACACTGGGCCATGGCGGTATGGGAGGACAGTTGGACGTGACGGTGGCGCAGTTGATGCCTCCATTTTTATTGAGCTCCCTCTGTCTCGTGCGTGCCTAAACAATGTGCCATTTGGCTGTGCAGGCGAGTTGGCTCGGAGGTGTCACATCGTATCAGGGCAGCAGTTTCAGCCGCCGTTGGATTAGTGCCCCTCGAGGTGTTTGAATTAATGACGGTGAGACCTAATCTTCTGGGGAGGAGACCGATCTGAAGCAAACTGCAGGCTAAATAATTCGTGTGAATTGCCTCAAAATATCCATGCATGTCGCGATCGTTCGCCCTCCCTTCCTCGAGATGGAGTCAAAAAAGTAGAGTGAGAAGAGCCAACCTTGGAAAAAGTCATCAACTTTTCTCTGTCCCCCTCAAAACAAACAAAACAAGTGCGTCCACTGTTGGATTCTTGGTACGTGTGGCTGGAACTTTGGATTTCTTCCCTGTCATCCCACCGTCACCTCCCTTTCCTATATAAGCATGTCACCTCAAATTCCATCGCTCTGTGTTCTTTGTTCTTGCTCTCAAAGGTGTGGTTGCTGTGCATGTTACTGTCGTTTCAAGTAATTTATTTGTATTTAGCAGGACTTGTGCTCCTTTATCCTTTCTCTTGTTCCTGAATCCAAATCCTTTATTATCTTTTGGATCTGAGATTTACCGATTGGAAGCTGATGTTTTTATTGATTCTGTTCTTCCGCTCATTTTCTTAAGTGGAGTTTCTAATTCTAATTATAAACGAAGAAGATGTCTTCTCTCTTGTGCCTACATTGATCTACAGAAGCTTCACTCATGTACATCTACTTCTTTGGCTCATTCTTTGTTGATATTAGTTTAAGCTTTCATCGATCCACAGTGATCTTGACCGGTTGTGTCTTTTAATCTTTGCTGTGCAGGAAGAAAGTTGATGGGTAATCACTCTGTTCCAACTCGACATGCCAATATCATTTTCGTTCCCAGAAGTCGATGATGATGCCAACGCTGAAAGCTCAAAAGCCATTCTCACCGACAATGTGAGGTCAGCCCTGAGGTCTTTGAACTTCGAGGGTCGAGATGCCAATCCTTCCACGGTCAAAACTCTGCAGCCTGGGAAGTTCGTAGTCAAAGGATCCCTGAGCTTCAACAACAGATGCCAGATGCGCCCTTACCACTTTGAAACGATGATCTCGCTGGTGAGTCCTGCCGCCGAAGACGGCAACTCCAAAAGTTCAGACGAGCCTGCACATTCAAGGTTTACTGCTTCGAAGGACACGCCGAAGCATGAAGCTGCTGTGAAGTTGCAGAAAGTCTACAAAAGCTTTCGTACAAGAAGGCAGCTTGCAGATTGTGCTGTCATCGTAGAGCAGCAATGGTATGACGTATAGCATATGTATGTGATCTTCGTGTAGCTTCGACAACTAATGTGTTTTCCATTTCCCTGCTTGCTTTAACTAGGTGGAAATTGATCGACTTTGCACTGCTCAAGCTGAGTTCTGTGTCGTTTTTCGACATTGAGAAACAAGAATCAGCTGTTTCTCGATGGTCGAGAGCAAGAACCAGAGCTGCTAAGGTAATTGCTTCTCGCTGCAATCAAACTACCAGTGCCATGACTGTCTTCCGATCGTGTGATGTCGAACATGCTTCCATGCTTGATTTGCAGGTTGGCAAGGGGTTATCAAAGGACCAAAAAGCTCAAAAACTTGCCTTGCAACATTGGCTAGAAGCGGTAAGCCTGGTAGATCCAAGATTCATCTCTCTCTCTCCAATCTCCATTTGTCATATCTGTCAGTTTATTGGCAAACAACAGATTGATCCTCGACATCGCTATGGACACAATCTCCATTTCTACTATGACTATTGGCTCCACAGTGAAAGCAGGCAGCCCTTCTACTACTGGTACGTTTGCAGAGTCCCGTTTCCTTGATAGCTTCTAATAATAGTTCATCGAGAAGTCACCATTTCTGACTCATCAGGCTTGATGTGGGAGAAGGAAAGGAGATCAATCTTGAATCAAAGTGCGCAAGATTAAAGCTTCAGCAGCAGTGCATAAAGTATCTTGGACCCGTAAGCACTCACTGTAAATGCTTCTTCCATAAAATTTATGAGGGATGTAGCATAGGAAACGAAATCTTGTGATACATTTCAGAGTGAAAGAGCGGCCTACGAAGTTGTCGTCAAGGATGGGAAGTTCATTTACAAGCTGAGCGGTGTGCTTCTGCACACTTCTGAGGTTCCCGAAGATTCAAAGTGGATTTTTGTTTTGAGCACATCAAAGAATCTATACGTTGGTCAGGTAGACATCCTCATCCTTCCATACTATATACCAAAAGATTAAATTTTGCTGTCTTTTTGAGTAGCCTAATGCATCATCTATTCGCTACCGCAGAAGAAAAGAGGCACATTTCAGCATTCTAGTTTTCTCGCTGGAGGAGCTACGTCCGCTGCAGGAAGATTAGTGGTGGAGAATGGGGTTCTTAAGGTACAAAGATGATTCGGTAGAACAATTTGATCTTTGTCGAAGTCATATTTGTACACAAGTATGCTCATTTCATAGCATTTGGCAGGCCGTGTGGCCTCACAGTGGGCACTACCAACCCACAGAAGAGCATTTCCAGGAGTTCATGAGCTTTCTTCAAGAAAACGGCATCGATCTAACTGATGTTAGGGTGAGCACATCACTCGTCGATCACAGTGAGATTTTTCCCTTTTAGGATTCCAGAATAATATGTTGGAACCACATCGTTTTGCATTTCTACAGAGAAGTCCCACCGAAGGCGATGGTGAGCCCTGGAGAGGTCACAGAAGCAGCTATTCTGACACAAACTTTCCTGATGACATCACCGTCGACCCTCCACCTGAAGAACAATTGTCTCGTGCATCTACTGGAGAGATGAGCTACGATGCAAGAACCGGCTCTTCGAATGACGACCTGCAGCGCAAGGGAGTCCTCAGGGACACCGAAGAAGAAGCAGGCGAGGAGACAAATAACCCGAGAGAGTCAAAGAGTATCAGTTCGGAGGGAGAAAAACCAGGAGGATGCGAGCGAGACTTCTCTGACGCCGCACAACAAAAGGAGGAAGAAACATCCATAACCTCGGAGTTGATCCTCCGAAGGATCAACTCAAAGAAAGGGCTGAAGTCGTATCAGCTGGGGAAGCAGCTATCCTTCAAGTGGGCAACAGGGACGGGGCCGCGGATCGCCTGCGTGAGGGACTATCCATCCGAGCTTCAGTGCCGTGCTCTCGAACAAGTAAATCTGTCGCCACGAACTGCTGCGACTTCTAGATTTGCTTCTCCTCGGACTACAGCCAGCCACAGCCCAAAGATGTCAAACTGAGGGGTTGACTTCGTAGAGAGATCAGACGCATTCATTTCCTAGGCATCGTAGAGGAATTCTTTATTCAAACTGTATCGACTTTTGATGGATCAACAGAAGCCAAAACAACCATACGTTTATAAAGATGCTGCGACGGTGTGAATTGACATCCGGTGGGTTGATACAGTGAGAATTCAAGAAAAGAGCACCGGTAGGTGTTGCCATGGGACGTGAGATCGTCCGCTGGCGAAGCGTGAGAGATTAGGAGGAAGGGAAGGAGTGGCTCAGCGGGGAGCGTCTCCTCTCCTCCGCCTGTCTACGCCGCCGCTCGGCTGAAGCCACGTATCGCCGTCGTTATCCGGATCTGTTAAATCGGGGGCTCGTGTGGGGAACACCGGGAGCTGTCTCAGCCACCGCCGGGCGCAGGGTAACGAAGAACCTTTTGATTTATTGAGCACAAATGAGGTTCTTTGTACTTATTGTCATTGCTAGAAATGATGGTCTTTCTGCTTTAATCAGTCGCATAGGCATATCGGAACTCGTTTTCGTGTTCTTTTTTAAAAAAAAAATTTTATGCATGAAATTCCTGATGTTTTTGTCTTTTTCGAGCGACGTGGCTGGAATTTATTGTTTATCCTGTTGTTATGAGTGCCTATTAAATTTGATGTTTTTTTTTTTTTGTATTCGCTTTTAGTTAATCACTGTGTATAACATTGATCAGATTATAAACTGGGACTCGAGAATTAGCAGGAATCTATCTCTCGCATTTGTTGATAGTAATGAAACAAATAAATGTTCTTTTTGATTCATAGTCTTCGCTTCCCTTGACAGTGATATCAAAATCTTGCATCTTTTTGTAAGAAACAATTGATTCTTGTATCTCTGCTTTTGCACTTACTCCTACACTTTGCTTATGCTATGCACAGGTAAAACTACCTTTGTGAAGAGGCATCTTACTGGTGAATTCGAGAAGAAGTATGAGCGTGAGTATCATGGCAAATTTTTAGACATTCTTATTTGTTTTGGTTGCTGATTATGTATAAAAATGCCTTGGATTTTTTTAGCTATCATCGGTGTTGAGGTCCATCCGTTGGATTTCTTTGCAAACTGTGGGAAGATCAGATTCTATTGCTGGGACACACAACTGGCCAAGAGAAATTTGGTGGTCTCAGGGATGGATACTAGTATGTCGTTAACTTAGCCCACATTGTGTAAAGTGCTCAATTCAAGTTCATTAGCCGATACAAAGACTTACAAATAGTACTGTTACTTTTGTGATGCACGACTTATCTGACTGGAAGCTCAGTTATTTGTGCTAGATAGTTATAATGTGTGTTTTGGAGTAACATCATTTTCTTCAACTTTTTATGGACTCCTTTCTTCTAAAATCTATTTGGGATGGAGGAAAAAAAATTGTTAATGTAGAACTTTAAAGATTAATGAATAGGTACCATGATTTTGAGATGGCAATAAGGGACAGTTGGGCATTCAAGTTACCCTGTGTCTTGGTCTATAAGAGTAGTCGAGAATAAGAAGAGAATTTTTGGATGAGCAGGAGGCTAGTTAAGTTTGAAATTACATAGATGTTACATTGTAACAAGTTAAAATGCGGCACTTGGTCTTGTTTATTTGGACATCATTACAAAATTATTTGAGATCTCTTACATTATTGCTTATGTGCCAACCAGATTAGCAGAAGCATTGGAAATCAGTTATTGTTTTGAATTTGTTATGGGAATTGATCATAATGCCATGGATCATAAGTAGTCAAATAGAACTAAATATGTTGTAATGCAAGCTACAATGTGAATAACCCATCAGATAGAGCAGAATATGTTGTGATGCAATATTTTATGGGCGTCTGGCTAGTAAGTTTTTGGATTATGGAAATTGTGTCCTCTCATTTAAGATGATATATTGTGGTGTGGCAAGGTTGCTAATTGGTTTTTTTTATTATAAATTTAAGATCATATTATCTGTTATTGTTTGGGGATTGCACAAAATTGTTTGTCGCCTTTTGGCTGCCAATATGATAAGTCACATCCATGATTTGCAGTAATTGTTATGCAAGGATTATATTTGTCTTTATTTGACTGCTACAATTCATATGTCCACAGCATTCACAGTCAATGTGCTATTATCACGTTCAATGTCACTGGGATCTATGCAGGTCTTTTGACAAGACACTTTGAACTAAACGAGCACAAAATTTTCCTCAGTTGCATTTTAAAATGTCTAACTATCGTATTTGTCTGAAAAACCAGGGTCTGTGAGAATATTCCTATTGTTCTCCATGGAAACAAGGTTGATGTGAAGAGCAGGGAGGTTAAAGCAAAACAAGTTACATTCCACAGGAAGAAGAACCTTCAATACTATGAGATTTCAGCAAAGAGCAATTATAACTTTGAGGAGTCCTTCCTTTATCTTGCTAGAAAACTTGCAGGGTAAATGCATGTTATTATGGTGTAAGGATTACATTGAGATATCCCTTCACTGATGACAAATTCATCGGCAGGGATCAAAACCTTCACATCGTTGAATCACCTGCTCTTGCGCCTCCAGAAGTCCAGATTGACCTTGCCGCAGAGCAACAGTAAGTGCAGTTGATTATTTATTATGACTCAAATCACTTTTTGAAATCTTGATTAGATGTTTTTCGGATTTGTTACTGGTTGTCACTTTCTGGATATGAGACAGTCACATATATTCGTTCGCATGTTTGATTTTTGAATAGTCAATCTAAATTTCTTTGTTTTTTTTTAAGACTTGTGGGGTATCTGAAAGGGGCAGTTACTGAGATGACCATTTTAATGCATGTTGAACTTTTGATCAACGATGAGATGAATAACTGTCATTAAATTGTTTATCTTGGTACAGTTTGTATGGAGCATTCTAAAATGCTTTGTAGTTGTCATAACTTTAAATTGCATATATAATTGCCTAAAAATTGTTAAGATTTATTCTATATTGTAGCTTCTGTATAGTCAAATCACCTTGTCCCTGTGTATATGATGACTGTTTGCCCTTTTTTTTTGTACCTAATTATCAATCTTATTAATGTATGCATATCATGACCCATATCCAATGCCGTTAACTCTGGCACGTTTTCGCCGAGAACTACAGCTAGAAAAAAGTGACATGAACATCTAAGTCAATTTTCTGCACCTTTGTGTTCATGGCAACAAGTTCAAGGCCCCACTGTGTCCATCTCTTCCTTATGCCACTTGACAATGAAGCTATTAAATGTATCTGATAACATGGATCATCCATCTAACTTGCTATTTGTATGTTCCAGGCATGAAGCAGAGCTGGCTGCAGCTGCTGCCCAACCTCTTCCTGATGATGATGATGATTTATTTGATTAAAATTAGAATTGCATATATAATTGCCTAAAAATTGTTAAGATTTATTCTATATTGTAGCTTCTGTATAGTCAAATCACCTTGTCCCTGAGTATATGATGACTGTTTGCCCTTTTTTTTTGTACCTAATTATCAATCTTATTAATGTATGCATATCATGACCCATATCCAATGCCGTTAACTCTGGCACGTTTTCGCCGAGAACTGCAGCTAGAAAAAAGTGACATGAACATCTGAGTCAATTTTCTGCACCTTTGTGTTCATGGCAACAAGTTCAAGGCCCCACTGTGTCCATCTCTTCCTTATGCCACTTGACAATGAAGCTATTAAATGTATATGATAACATGGATCATCCATCTAACTTGCTATTTGTATGTTCCAGGCATGAAGCAGAGCTGGCTGCAGCTGCTGCCCAACCTCTTCCTGATGATGATGATGATTTATTTGATTAAAATTAGAAGATCCTACTCAAAACCTGTATGCTGTGAGCAGTTCTTGTCTTGAGCCATTTCAGTTCTTTTAACCGTCTAAGTAGATGAACTTTGCCTTTCAAGAAATGATGGAGAAGAATTTGATTGATGAATTCAACAATCTTACATTTGATGTGGAGCAATAAACTGATGGTGACATATACGCCAATAAAATGGTGGCAGAGTTAGTAGAATTAGACTGGGTCTGCAGAACTCAGAGGTAAACCTATTTTGAAAGTACACAAATGATCAGCAGAAGGTGAGTGCCTGCTAAATGAACTGGTAATAATGAAAACAAAATAAAACAAACCTTTTCATACCTTGTATTTAAACCGTCGAATAGTAATGCATGATCTTTTGAATGTAGGGCTTGCCTCAACAAAATGTGCAACGAATCTGCCCTTGGGAGCTCAACAGTAGCAGCTGGCTCTGGTATGGCTCTGCTGTCTAATCTCTCATCGTTAAGCATGTCTAAGCTTGAAAGCTTTTCCTCCATAGTAGGTTCGTCCATGTTAAATTCTCTATCCTGTTTGTGAGTTATCTCTGCAAGTACATACACACCACCGACCAAATCAGACAGTGGCTTAAGGTGACTGCTATGAGCAAAATTTTACAAGATTAAGAGAGAGAGTGAGTGAGAAAGTAAAATGGCTTTCTGAAATAATTAGATCAAAAGAACTACCCAAATCACTACAACCTCCTATGAAAGACTTTCAATAGAAACAAAAAAGCACAATGAAAAACTTATATGCAGACTTAATAGTCGATTGATTGCCCTTTAGGGTTAGGTTTCCAATCCATCTATCAGTGCTCGAGAACAAATCCAAATCCATATCAAAAACTACAAAAACAAACTCAGCACCAAAGCGACACAATAATAAATCAGAATCTCATTTATTGTTCCTAATAAAATAGCTCACAGAAACATGCAAGTCCAATAAATTTGGATTCAAGAATGTAGGTTTGAGAGAAAATAGAATATTAAAAACTCAATTGTCACACATGATATTAACAAATCTGTCATCTCCAATAAAAAAAAAAAAAGAGAGAGAAGCCCTTGGACAGTTCATAGCATTTAGAAAGAGTTTTCGACAGTAAGACATTAGGTTGAAATTAGATGCTCTACGGAAGAACAGAACTATATTTAACATGAACAATAGTATTTCAAATTGAATCTATGTTATTGAGATAAGTATCAATATGTTTTATCCAGAGAATATATCATTAATATCGAGCCCCTAGTAAATTTAGGAGACAATCATTTCTCAATTAATTATTTGTAAGCTACATTGTGAGTGGCTTTTTTATGGATGAAAAGTCTTAATCATTTTCTCAATCTTGTGAAGGACACAAGTAGACATTCAAGAAATACATACAGTGTACATACGAAAAACTAGGACGACAAAATTGATAAATGAGTTACGATTCTTCAATTTTTAATTGATTTGTTGTAAGTTAAGTTCAAAAACAAAAATCTTAAGACTTCTAAGAGATTAATGAGCCCCGAAAGGGAAGGATTCTTCGTTAACATTATAGATCTGATACTATCTACTGGTTAATAATGTGATAGAGAAAAATAGATTTTAGATTTCAGACAACTAATCCTTTCGTTAGTTAGGTTTATTAATTAAAAAATAAAAAAATATCATCAGTATACATCAAACGACAGATTTTAAATCTAGGTTTAAAATAGAAATGATCAAGCCTGATTCAGTAAGAAAAGTGAACAGCTAAGAAATCATAATATATAAACGTGAGATAAAGATCAAGCCTGATTCTTGATCTTTCTTTAAAGATCAAGAAAGATTCTTTGTTAATCATAAAATAAAAAAATTAGAGAGGGAATGAAAGAGGTAGACTAAACTTAGGTGTCTTTTGACATTTGGTGTGTAGAAATATATAGTTTCATGAGCATTATTTTAGACGGAGATTTGATCCCACAGTAAAATTAAGGCGTGGAGTCAAAGTATTCAACCGTAGTTTCCAAGCATACTGACTCGTCACTGTGGGGATCTGCTGTATCATGAAGACCAGGATTCAGCCTTCTCGGTGACTACCGAACCACCAACTGGCCAAAGAGTGACAAATGATGCGGGCCCATTCTGTGTTGGTCGATCGAAACCTTAACCCTGTCTGACCGCCGACAGGACAGAGTGGCTTTGTTCTTCTACCACGCGGATTAGCCATCGATCCACCGCCTCTCTTAGCGCTCTATTTGCCGGTAAAGTTGCTGCGACTTCACCATCAGTCACTTTTGAGATCTCCTCGCCACCAAACGCCACCGACCGTCTTCAAATCCTCCTCCTCCTCCTCCTCCTCCTTCCCCAATCCCAATTCCACCAACCCCTCGCTCGAGACGGCCATGAAGGATTCAGGGGGCGACGGTTCGGCGGCGGCGGAGCGGGAGCTGCCGCTGAGCCAGAAGGCGGTCAAGGTGCTTGGGAATGTGTGCTTCTCCGCATTCGTGCTCTCCGTGCTCGTCTTCACCGTCGTCGCCGTCACGTACCAGCCCCCCGACCCCTGGCTCGACTCCCCCAAGGCCATCATCTCCAAGTCCCTCGCCGCCACTCTGCCAAATGCCACCTTCCGCACCGACGACTCCGTCCTCCCCACCGGTGAAGACCTGGTCCCCGTTCCGCTCCGAAATGACACCGCCGCTGATGCCGCCAACGACACAATCCCCGCCGATCCGGCCAACGATACAATCCCCGCCGATCCCGCCAACAATGCCACCGCCGCCGACGGCGCCTCCGTGCTCCTTCCCTCGCTGCCGCCTCCGGCCTCGGACTGCGACACCGACGCCCCGATCAACTGCTCCGATCCCCGCGCCCTCGTCGCCATCCGGCGCTTCAACGCCCGGGTATTCCGCCGCTCCATCGTCTTCCTCAGCTACGAGAAGCCCGTCCCTGGATCCGCCTCTGGCGAGTGCGATGCGGCCTGGCGCTTCCGAAACCGACGCGAAAAGTCCTGGCGCCGCTACAGGGACTACCGCCGCTTCCGCCTCGTCCCCGCCGACAACTGCTCCTACGAGGTCGTATCCGCCGGCAAGTTCCGCTCTGGCGCCAACGCCGCCCCGAAGCCCTTGCCGTCTCGCCGGTCCTCTTCTCCCTCCCCTCCCGCCCAGATCCCCGATGCCGAGATCAATGACACCATTCCGACGCTCGGATCTGAATCCGATTTCCGGGGAGGGAAGTACCTCTACTACACCCGTGGCGGCGACTACTGCAAGGGGATGAATCAGTACTTGTGGAGCTTCCTCTGTGCCCTCGGCGAAGCCCAGTTCTTGAATCGGACGTTCGTGATGGATCTCAACATTTGCCTGGCCTCCACTTACAATCCTAGTGGCCGGGATGAGGAGGGCAAGGACTTCCGATTCTACTTTGATTTCGAGCACCTCAAAGAGTCGGCGTCATTGGTGGAGGAAAGCGAGTTCCTGAGAGACTGGCGACGGTGGGAGCGCTCCTCTGGCCGGAAGACCGGTGGCAAGATCACCGTCCACAAGGTGCCAACATACAAGGTCACACCGATGCAGCTCAAGAAGGACAAGAGCACCATCATCTGGAGGCAGTTCGATGGGCCGGAGCCTGAGAATTACTGGTACCGCGTGTGCGAGGGACGAGCAGCCAAGTACATTCAGCGGCCGTGGCAAGCCATTTGGAAATCCAAGCATCTGATGAACATCGTTTCACAGATTGCCGGGAGGATGGACTGGGACTACGATGCTGTCCATGTGGTCCGGGGAGAGAAGGCCAGAAACAAGGCGCTGTGGCCCAATCTAGATGCAGACACCTCGCCTGAGGCCCTAGTGCAGAAGCTTACGAAGGAGATACGACAATGGAGGAATTTGTATATCGCGACAAATGAGCCATTCTATAACTATTTCGATAAGTTGCGGTCTCATTATAAGGTGCATTTGCTTGATGATTATAAGGAGATGTGGGGGAACACAAGTCAGTGGTATAATGAGACAATGGTTCTAAATAACGGGCGTCCCGTGCAGTTTGATGGGTACATGAGGGTGGCAGTGGACACAGAGGTGCTGTATAGGGCAAAGCATCGAGTGGAGACGTTCAATAACCTGACGAGGGACTGTAAAGATGGTGTCAACACGTGCTAGCATTGGCATGAAAAAAGGGTTGGAGGCTGAAAGCTGTGGATACTCTTCATGTTTGTGTGAGTCCTGGACAAGTACTCGTTGAGGAATTCTTCTTCTGTCCGTTTCAATTTGGAGTTCAAACACTGAACATTTTCGATCTGTATCATGTTCTATTATTTGCTTCTTGCCTGCTCTTTTGTGGTAATATAGCTCTTTGTTGGTAACAGATTTATCATCTATTGGCTCCATACTATTTATTCCATGACATGTTGAAACATTCATGTTTACCTACATTCTATTTTGTTTGATCTACTAATAACCTAGCTTTTATTCTTGTTTCTTAGTTTAGTCCCTTTAGGGCAAAAACTACAAGTGATATGAAATTTGTTCCTGGACAATTAGATTGAAATTTATGCACAACATGTTTGTCTCTCATGCAATTTAGCTCACCGTATACAGGAAAGCTGATGTTGAACGTGTTAAGATCATGTCTTTTTGCTTCATCCAGATGGACTTTGAAGCGAATTGGATGAGGTTCTAGAGAGTCATGGATGAAGTCAGGTTGTATGGTTGGGATGTCATGTCAGGTCGGGCATGGTTACATGAGTCAGCATGCCTGACCTTGCTGATGATATCTACAGTTTGACCTACAGTTTTACATATGGATGGCATACTTAAGGCATATTTCATTCCTCGTACATTGTAAAAGTGTTCTTGGATGGTCAGTTCCATGTGTATATTCTGAAGTAAAAAGTGGGTAATTTAGCGTAAAGAAGTGAAGCTTAAATGCTACCAGAGACAAAATGTAAAGTATCTGTAGGTGAAGTTTGACACCTTAAAGGGAAGCTATCAAGCTACCTCAGATAAAAACTAGACTTGACCTCTAAATTATAATGAACTTGGACTCATGATGCCAGGAGCACCCAGTTGTTCTACTCGTAACCAAAATGACACTACCTAATAGAGGATTCCTTTTATTTGGGTGGAACAAGAATCCATGGGTTTCAATGAAATGAATGCCCCAGGAAGTGTTGTCTCGAGTAATGTGTTACCGGATCATTTCTTCAACTTTAATGGAATAAGAATCCGTAACCAGAATGGATTAAGTTATTAGTTCGATTGAAGCTTTCCAAGACACATTGAAACATATTTGATGCTTGGTTGATCTACCATCACCCACCAACCATCTGTCTAGACCTCACAAGTGGCAAAACTCAAGTTTGTTAAGTACTGACTTTTATTCTAGTTGGTGCAGAAATCCCGGTCAACCTAAATCATACATGCTTGAATCAGTTCTACATTAGTTTGCTCAGATCCTCCTTCCAAACTATATCAACGAAAAATTAAACGGTTCTATTGAGTCTCCATGTTAATCTAGATGATATGAATATGTGGTTATTATCTCCGAAAAGTCAATGGTATAGCCCTTACCGGGGATAATCTTGCCAAAAAGGTGCACCAAATTAGTTTCTGCAAGCATAAACTTGAGACGAATGATCTTTGCTACTCTTGGGAATTGAATTCGTTCACTTGGCAGGTAAATCATGCTAATAAATCAAATGCTTTTTCTTGACCAATAAAAGAAACCGATGGTTGTAGACGATCGAGATTTGTGATTTTCAGGCAAGACGTGTGATGTATGGAGAGTGTTGCTGTCCAAATTAATCGAGAAATGTAAAGATGAATAGGATGGTTAAGGACGTGAAACGGTTGCTATGCCTGACATTTGTTAGATTGACTACTTTCTGCTCTTCATTCTTTGGCCTGAGGAACAGGATTTTCCAATGCCTTTAAAGGATCTTCTCATTAATGTGTTGAATTCGCTCACCGGAACATCTTGATGGTTTTCAGGTGCTGGATTGATGCAGGATACACATTCATGCAGCCAAGTGATAATTTGACAGCTGAATATATTATCCTGCTTCTTTGAGTCACCAATGTTCCCATGGTAATTTCATTTTTTGTCCTAGTTGACAATAACAATGTTGCAGGGCATCGTGGACGCTCAAAGACTTTAATTTCATGATATCTTTTCGTGGTTTTCAATGCCAATCTGTTTGGCACGATCGATATCTCTGCTCCAGCTTGAATTAGTGCTTACTGACTCAGGATCTTACTTGCGTGATACCCTGTATTTCTTAGCTTGTGGGTGTTCTTTGTTACGATTTGTTAGTTTCGTGCTTTCGGTTTATATAAAACCGAACCTTTGAATTTTTTTTTTCTGCCTATTTAGTCTTTTTTTTCTCTTGTGTTTTCAGAGGTCACTTTTGAATTCAAGAACTATGATATCTGGGCAGGATGCAGCATCACCTCTTTTGCTCTCGCTTCTGTTCTTCTGCATTTTTCTTCTCTTATTTATGAATGTTTTCCTTGCACATGTTTGTTATTTAGATTTGTGATTTTGATGCTTCAGCATCTGCCCATCATACAGTAGCTTCTTTTTGTCAAGGAAAATGGATTGTTTAAGTTCTTGATGCTTGAGTTTTTAACCAAAAAAAAAAAAAAAGATTGATATCTAAATGAGGGTTTTGATATTTGGTTATACTGGATTTCCCTTTCGAATTATGCAGGGATCTACTCACGGTTGTGATGAAAATATGATAATATCGTGGGTCGATTCCATATGATAATTGATTTATTCATGGTTCGTCTTATCGATCCTTATCGATGTATCGAATGTTTCTGTTTCTTCCCAATAGCCAAGAAAGAGAAACTATATTACTTCTTTGATTGTCTAATACGAGAAGCTCCCTCTCGTTCGGAGTAGGTTGGGGTAGTTGAAGCCATGTTGCTCGGGGTTTGGCTCGACTAGTTCAAGCTTGGATTCCCCGTCGAATTAGGTTGAGTCCAAAGGGTCATTATGCGATCCATGATTTTTGTGACGCATGAGTTATTCGCACTCTAGCTATGGATCTAGTGGATTTTTATTGTCATGGTTTGTAATATCGTATCGTATCGCTCGGTGTGTAGCGGTCCGATAGAGGATCGATACGAGTGGTACATCTTGACGTACTATGTGATGATACACTGGTATGATGCGGTATTTAGAACCTTGTTTATTATATTGATTTTGGATACGAAAATGAAGTGGCACATGAACAATTTGACCATCTTGACACTTCAATTTAAGCTATTATACTGCGATTGTAGTAGTCAATAGTTGGGCATATATTTTCACCGTCAAACATCAAATAATGATCTGATTCAATGTCTAAAAGCTCACTATAAAGCAATCTTAGTTCATATAAAGCAATCTTGTTCTTGCAAAATGTTGAATCCCTTGTTTTCCTGACACCGAAGTTACAATGATCTCGAATGCTGGACCTGAGCAGGTTGGATTCAAATCTCCAACATGTTGGACATTCAAATCTGAATTAATAATTTTGGTTTCAAAAATTAAATCAAATAAGAGTTTGGATAAAATACGGATCATTTTTGTTATTGACAATTAGATTCGATGGAATCTTATTTCTATGGTAAATTATTTGCCTTGTTAACCGTCCATGCCTATGAGTATTCAAATCGAATGAAAAAAAAAAACAAAAACTAAATCGGTTCATTAATAGTTTGGGTTTGAAGGCTATAAACAATTTTCGGTTCATTAATAGTACTTTTCTTTGGTTCGGTTAATTGGTTCAGATCGAATCGAACTCATTTTAATTTAAAAATTATCAGCTCGACCGACTTCATTATCTTCTATCATTAACCGATTCAACTTTTGACGTAGTCCGATTTCAATACATCAATTTGACATGAGCCTAATTTCATAAATCTTGTTGCGTTGGTCGAATTAGATTAGGATTCCGATTCGATTCACTAAATCAAATCGATTTATTTTGAAATTATTTAAAATTATAAATCGATTACTTGGTTAATCGAATCGATTTTAATATGTTTACACTTATCTAGCATAAAATAATTGGCCCATCTCGCATGATGAAGTTTCCTTGAGTCTCTTTGAATGCATGTAGAAAGACGATTTAATCTAAGGTTAATTATATATTACACTTTGTAGTTAGACTTCTTTAGCATCCTAGTCTCTAGATTTAAAAAGTATACATTGAAATTTATATAATTATGAAAGTGAAATATTTAGCTCTATTTACCATAACATCATCGATTTTACCGATGAAAACATGAACACAAAAAGTAAAAAAATATTTTTAATATTTCAATTAATGATGGCGGATGGCAGTGCTGTTGTGTACGAGGAGAGCGACGATAAGAGGTGAGGGCCACTCTATATTTGCATTAGCATCAACGTAGTTGTTGAGTAATGAAAGGGTCGTTCGACATTTGCATCGACATTGACACACATGCAGAGCACCATTGCTCTGTATCTGCATCAATACCGACATAGTTGTCGAACAACGTCACTCTACGTCTTCATCGTCGTCAATGCAGTTGGCAAGTGACATTGTTTTGCTTCTATATCATCGCTAACATAGTTGTCGAGTGACATCGCTTTACATCTGCATTTTTGCCAACGTAGTTGTCGAGCAGGGTTGCTTTGCATCTGCATCGACTACAATGCAAATGCCGAGTTGTCACGGACTTAGCTGGTTTTGCCTAAGCCGTGCGGCACCAATGCGTATCACCGCAAAGGTCAGCCTCTCCAAAATCTCATAGAATCCCTTAGGACCTATGAAAAAGAGAACGGGACAGAGAAAGCGCTTCACACGGGATCCACAAGCCACTCTTTTAGCAAACACTTTATAGCCAATGCACATTCCAACCATGGATATTACAAGCTCAGAACAGTTGCACAACAAAGATATAAAATTGGTTCACTACAGACCGAATTCTAGTACAAGTATGCACTCGACGCAAGCTTTATGTACAAGCCTACAATGGCTTACAAACTCGCTCAAATGGGGCATCTTGCCTTTAGCAAGCCCTTTACAAGTTTTACAAGTGACAACCAACCAAAAGGGACACGGACATGCATAAACATTACACTGAACAAGCCGTTTACAATTTTGTCCGTGACATTCTCCCCCACTTATTCCTTTGACGTCCTCGTCGAAGCCTTTGCTGACGCTGCAACTTCTTTTCTTTATTGGATCTTCAATCTTCTGCTCCTGCTGCAATGCGCCTCTTGGCTCCCAATTGCTCTCCACTTGTTGTTGTTGAGTCGTCGAACTTTAATCCGCTATGCTGCTTCAACTTGCCAATAACTCTGACTCTGGTGTGGGGTCGGCGAAGTTGTCGCCGATCCTTCTTTGAGTCTTGCGGATTCATCGATGAAGGAAAAGACCATCTTTGATATGCGCCATTTTCAAATTCTTCTTGTCTCTTGAATCGATAGATGCTTGTTGGAGCTTTAACGAGCATCGCCGCAACCTTTAAAGTTTTCGTGTCCTTCCTCCGTAAAATTTGCCCATCGAATCTTCTTCCACTTAGTTGTCTTGCCCAAGTAGGCTCGCATCACTTCCGCTTTCGATTGGCATTCGGTTGGGAAATGAAGCGCAGTCTACTCGTGAGTAGCGATCACCGCTGGTGATGACTTGACAACTGTTTTCATCCTTTAGTTACTTAGACCGGTCTTCAAATTTTTGCAGAGCTCCTCTGCTAGATAACTAAGAGAGCTGGGGTACTCGGTTTCGCCCATTCTCTTGAGAGTTAAGAAGGCAAAGGTTACTTGACTTCGCCTGCCTCCTCGAGGTTGTACTTCGTGCATCAAGCCGGTTACTAGACTTCGCTTGCTCTTAGCTCACGCCAAGCACTTGAAGTGTTTGCAATCCTTGCACCGAGTCAGCTACTATGATTCGCCTTCTCATTGCCCTTGAACTTCGGAATGCAAGAAGTTATCACTCCAACTTGGAGTAAGTCTCCGATAGATCCGGTCGCCTTTGGGATTGTACCGCCTTCTCCATCATTTCCGCCGACTCCTCCGAGTAGCAAAGGTACGATCGCTGCATCGCTTGCTCCGATCCTTGGTCATGCACTCTTGTATCGACCCGAAGTCCTTCACTCACGACTATCTTGATGGAAAGTCTATTGACATTGGTCTTACGAAGTTCCCTGGCTTCTGCCCTTCAGCCTTGTCTTGGTACATGGAGTTTGCCAAAGCATTCTCCTCCTCCATAGCCCATATCACGACCAAGTGCTCTCCCTCTATGAGAGCAAGGGATTGATGACTCTAAGTCCCGCCTCTGCGTACCATGGCACTGCAACGCCCATGGCACTACTATCCGTTGTCTCGCATCTACATCCCTTCTTCATGATCGGTAGATTCGCCTCCGTGGCATTGTGGCACTCCTTTGAGTCCACCTTCAATCTAACCCATGATTGATCTTGGGTAGCCGAGTCCTCTTGGACTCGTCATTGCTTCTTCGTCCTATTTCGACCATATGCTTCGACACCTTTGTGTTCTTTGAGCAGTTCCACTGGGTCGCTGGAAAGACAGTCTACAACACCCATGTATGGCCACTACCATCCATGTTACAGGGCTTGCACCATTTCTATTCTGCTTGGCTTCATTGGCTGCAATGTTCGCACTCGGCTTTGTCCATCGACTTGTCGGGCTCCTTAAGCGAATGTGAGCTGCGCGGTTCCACTCTTCAACCGCTCCGATCATACCTGCATGATCCAGTCCCCCCATGGGACTCCCTGGTACTCGCATCTGAACTTCTTCCTTGATAGTTCACAGCCCCCATAAGCTGATATTCAAGGCTTCCATTCAATGCAACATTCGATGCACGCACGAAAGACCCACCTCTACGATACCATGACATTCACTACTTGAATCCATAGCTCTTCTTGTCGTCGTATTATTCACTGAAGTGGAGCTCCCAGTTGCGCTCCCAGTCATACTTCCAGATGACCATGTCCCTCATGGGACGAACTGTGTGTGTCGCCTTGCTACAAACCATTCCACCACGATCCGTTGCATCATGTCGCCTCCTGGTGACATCTCCTTACATTGTGATCCTTATGGTATGAACTCGAACTACGATATTTCCATGTGTGGACTCCACCAACACATCGTAGGGCCCCTGCCACCTTCGGTTCCGTTCGCTACTTTGGCAATCGGCCTTCGTCCACCCGCTCTTGGGTCACACTCGAACGAAGCCTAACTCTAGGACAATCCATCGCCTAGAAGCTCCTCTGAAGTCCCCTGACTTCGTAGAAATTAGTGCACCATTGTCTGGATCCTGGGTCTCTGCCCCTACCAGCACAATCTCCGCTGTGCACCGCTTTCCTCATGGCAACTCGAATGACAACACTGTGGCATATTATTCAAGAGTAACTACCTCTGCATCCTCTTGCCCCGTGTCAAGGCCTTTTGACACCAACTTTGCCTCAGGAAATTGCGTCGCCTTAGAATCTCCCAAATGCTTCATCGAGATAAGGTGCATGTGCCTCAAAGCTCCCTTTGTCTTTGGCACCATGCAAGATGAGTCGGCTCCATCCGAATATGAAACCCATGGAACGACATGATCCGATTCCCGCCTGCAAGAGTCCATGTCCTTGACCTGCCTAAGGAAAGCTCCAAGCCTCCGCTCCATCGTTCTATCTTCTTTGCCAACTCCTTCATGCGGTTTGGGTACATCAACAAGTTACCCCAAGTTGTTCCGCTTCTCGATTTGCATTCCGTTAATGGTGGCCCTCACGCCCACCATTCCACGGGTCGACCATTTGTTGAGTCCGATCTCACTATCGGCTCCAAGTGTGCCTTCACTTTGTATTGCTCGGTTGCTCCCCACTTGATCTCGCTTATGCGCCCACCAACGCATCACCACTGGCGAGATCATGCAATGACTCCTTACCACTCACTCGATCCATCGAGCTTCGACTTGAGGTACTCCTCAACTAGTGCGGTTCATTGCACAAGATTATCCCTATGGAGAATCGGGACTTATCCCTCCTGGATATCTATCCCGTTGGAGCAACTTCGCTCTTCGCCTCCTTCCCTTTGGAAGTTTTGGAGACCACCATCCTTGGACTACTTCGCCTCACGAACAAAGCGTGCCCAATTCTCGCTTTGCAAATGCACTTGCTAGATTGTGACATTTCACCAATACACCGACCGCACACCTGGGTCTAGCAACATGCCGAACTCTGCACACACTTGACCTCTTACGAAAGTATCCTGCACATGCCGAAGAGAAAGTTTTAATGCTCCATGGCGCCGACCTTCGGCGCTTGGGATGGCCGTGAACAATCCATCGTCCGCATGCAAGGCCTTGCATGAGTATCGAATTCCTTGAGTTAACAACTCTTTCGATCGTTGAACAACCCACTCCACCTTGCGGTCTCATCCTTTGCCAAGCACTCGCTTGCCTCGAGCCTGTCAAGTCTAGGTGTTAACGTCCGAGCCCGCTGCTCGAACTCAGCCATTCCGACCTTTGTGCGCTCCGTAATTCCTCTTAGCTTATTGTACTCGTGGTGCCTCGCTAGGTCCCCCACGTTTGCATGCTAAGTGTTTGTAAGTGGGCTTGTCCCGCTCTAATACTATCTGTCACGGACTTAGCTGGTTTTGCCTAAGCCGTGCGGCACCAATGCGTATCACCGCAAAGGTCAGCCTCCTCGAAATCTCCTAGAATCCCTTAGGACCTACGAAAGAAAAAACGAGACAGAGAAAGCGCTTCACACGGGATCCATAAGCCACTCTTTTAGCAAACACTTTATAGCCAATGCACATTCCAACCATGGATATTACAAGCTCGGAACAGTTGCACGACAAAGGTATAAAATTTGTCCACTACAGACCGAATTCTAGTACAAGTATGCACTCGACGCAAGCTTTATGTACAAGTCTACAATGGCTTACAAACTCGCTCAAATGGGACATTTTGCCTTTGGCAAGCCCTTTACAAGTTTTATAAGTGATAACCAACCAAAAGGGACACAGACATGTATAAGCATTACACCGAACAAACCGTTTACAATTTTGTCCGTGACAGAGTGGCCCTCATCTCTCGCCATTGCTCTTCTCATTTACAACAACAACCCGAGCGTTAGTGTTGATACAGTTATTAACGAAAAGATCGCTTAGTAACTATGCCGATGTTAATGCAAATGTAGAACTATCCTTATCTCTCGTCGTCGCTTTCTTCATCCATAACAGCCGCCCGTGATCAATCAAGATCGTAAGAAGGTCTAACTTCAAGAGATAATATATAATTAGTCCCATGAAATAATCTTGACATTTGTTTTCTCACCAACGGCAGGTAGCTAGAAATAATCTTGCAATTCCAAAATTCCTTCTGTGATTGCCGTACCATCAAATAAATGTATTAATTAGATCGTGGCTTCTTCCATTCAGATCGTGATCTGCGCAATGATATGAAACAATTATTGATCAGATATTTTTTAAAAGAAATGATTCACGCGCGGTATAAGTGTTTTTAGATTGCCAAGTCATGTCAGACGGACTCCTGTTTATGCTCCAATGAGTTCAATGCGTATGCAATTTCTATTTGGAGAACAGCACGGATCCAAATATATCGAAGCAATAACAGATGCCATCTTTATATCAAGATGTGTACGAGCAATAACAAGAAACACAGATGCCATCTTTGTATCGTTTGGCCGCTGTGCATGGAATAATTCCTGACCGCATCCTAAATCATGACATCCATATTTGCTACACGGTGAACTCAACAACAAAACACCTGAAATTTACAGGAATCAAGAAATCACGCTCTCATCGTGAAAGCCACGACCTTCATCCTCGTGCGTCCGTAACTGCGTTCTCGATGCCCAAGTGGCGGATCAGAGAAGCCTCTGGACCCTGTGCGAAGAATATAACCTCAGATGTATATTTGAGAAACGAGCTGATAATGATTAAAGAGGCACAATATCTGCGATGGTGATACTGAAACGTAAGCTTAAGATTATAAAGTCAGCCAAATAACATATAGCTAACATTTGATTTGTCAACATCATCGACCGCAGCTCCTGGAGGAGAACCACATGGCTGCAAGACATACGACAGATAGGTTAGTCTTTCACTAACTCAACAAATGGCTGCATCACAACACGTTAACCAGAAGAAAATTCATTTGCCTGGTGCGAGGCTGAACCCGCAACTTGTTTCTCTGAGGAGTTATTCTGTAGCAGGCGTTCCTTGAACGGAGAAATACCTGGTCCAGGGAAAAGATGGGCGCTTGCAGATAAGCCATGTCGCAAAAAGTTTGGTTCTCTAGAGTCAATTTAAAGTGTAGTCGTGCAGTTACACGTCAATATGGGATAAGTTTGTGACATTGATGCAAAATTCATGCTAAGCTTCTAAAGTAGAGAGGAAACAAGAATATTCAAAAGGGTCTGAGTAACATTTAGTGGCTTGGGCTTATAAATCTAATAATTCCACAAAAATAATTTTCAAAGAGTTTCTTCTTGACCATTACATTTTTTTGCAGATTACCTTTACAGCCCAATTTTTAAGGATACAAGGATGCAATATGTTTACCTAAGTCCCAATATGAAATAGAGGTAGGTCCTACAACAACCTTTTCTTTTTCAGGCTAAACTAATATCTGAAACTAGTTCGCAGCCCAAAAAGTTTTGGATCTACTTCACAAGTTCAACACCTTCATGGCTCAATTCGAGAAGGTTCCGACAGCTACAATCCATATATATATATATATATTAGAGATTTGGAGGAATGTAACCAGAGATGATGAAGAATATTATAAAGATGATCAAAGAAATGGATTGATACAAAGGTTCGCTCTCTGAAAGCAGTGAATAGGGATTAAAATTTCAGCCTGCAGCTAAGTGGTACACCAGAATGGATTTACATTATTATCCATATGGTTGCTTGTTTACCACTTAGCTATGTAGCAAATCATTAGTCCTGCCAATAGCAAGAAGTGCTTGAAATCTTGTTCTAACAAATATACTTCATAAAACACACTGCCCAATATTTACCTAGATTTTACTAATTATGTTCGAGAAGCAATTCCAAACATGATACCTGTAGGTCATCTTCTAAAGCACAAAGATGTCTGTATGAAGGTGATTAAATTTGTAATTTACGTTATATACTGCCCAAACAAATTACAGAAAAAAATAATGCAAGACTGGATTCATTTATTGGAAAAATGTGTATAAGATAGGACTAGATTTCCAGAAGCCTAACTCCTCTATCTATCCCTTTTATCATCATTCTCGATTGTACATCAAGGGAATGACAACCAAAACTGCTTGTTGACTATCTCTGTTCTTGACAAACTACTAACAAAATTTTACTTCAGTGTTGAAAATTGCAACTTGTCAAGAGAAATTGGTAGTCTCAAGAAGGAAAACATTCTTCAGCTTATTCTAAAGATGGACTGATGGTTACTTTTAAGCATCAAGTACGATGCATGGGCACTAAGTCCTAATTTGAGAAGTATAAATCATGAGTTGTGATCATGTGTTTGAGATGCCGAATGGATGTCCCTGTCCCTTTACCTGGAAGATAGAGCCTCCGATCATGGTTCAACATGTTGAGGGTTCGATTCCTCTTAATAAAGCTTTGTGCACGCATTGCTTACATTTTGTTTGCCCTCATGGCATTTTCTATATGCCTTGGGTGCCTACCTTCTAGGCTATATACGTTTCCTCTTTTATGGGTCAGATTGTTCCCAGGTGGCATGGTAAAATTAAAAAAAAAATGAACAGAGATAGAATATTTTAAATTCTTAATTTATGTCATTTTGACTATAAGATGTTTATGTAAAATGAAAATTAAGAATTTTAAATCATTTGCAAAATGCTAATAACAGTTTTAAGGTATTGTACCAATATACTTCCAGATTTGTGTTATAACAGAGAGTGAGCACTGTAAGCAAATATATTTTATAAAAAGGTTTTTGAGATACAAACATAAGAAAGATGAGTATTCTGACTTGATAAATCCTAGAAAAATTAAGATTATTTCTAAGCTTCCTTTATGGCTGATATGCAGTGGAAGGACTAACTATTCATAACCGCTTTGCAATAACAAAGTTTTGACAGAAAGGACGAACCTGGATGATATTTACATGTTGAAGAAGACAATCTTTGTTTATTTTCCGGAATAATATTCTCCAAACTGATACACAGTAGCTAGGATAAACATCTTCCACTTTGACCCAATGATATTGGCTGTTCCATAAGCATTTTGGGAACTAAACAACATTCTCACCTTTCATTTTTGGCTGTGCTAATCATCTCAGACATTTCTTGGCTTCCTAGAAATGAGGACAATAATTTATGATCCTGAAATGAGAAGAACACAACCATTAGCTGAGAAATCTATATCTCAAAAAGAAAGAATCTGTTAACAATGTCATAAGATGAGATAAAACTCTCAAAATATGGAACTCATTAATATAATAGCCATATATAATATATGAATCTTCAACCTCAGTATTCACATTGAATAAAGTGTCCTGAATCTTCCTTGACATAACTTCCATGTTCCCCAGGTGAAGATACAGTGTCTGACATTAAAAAACTAGATTAACAACAATGAAACACCATCAGAAGGAAAGTACAGTCTCTAGATTTATATCAACCTGCTTCTCTGTGGTTAACCTTTGTATAACTTCATCTTTCACCAGCAGAGTTTTCTGGAGGTGGTAACATGAAAGACAAACAGTTGACTACAAGCGATCAGTGAATGCGGAGATGAAAAAAATTAGTAGATACTGCTGAATCATCTGGATATCTCTTCAATTTGTGGCTGAAAATTGTTAGTAAATTTCGCGGCCTCAAGTTTTTCCTCTAATTCATTAATGGTAGCATCCCTCCTTTGAAGTTCAAGCTGGTAATTGCTAAGCTTCTTTTCGAGGTGCAAAATCTTCTCTAGATGGAAAGATATCAAAAGAAGTTATCCAACAATACATATGTTGACCAAAGAAAATATGAGAATAATACAAATAATTGATAGAGCTACTAAGCATCATTCATCAAAATCAAAGTTTCTAGTAATGCAATTAGGTTCTGCTATCCCCATTCGAAGGCATTATGCTTTAGTTACAATAAAACAACTGGGAAATACTATATGATCATCAAACTTGAATAAATAATGAAGACAAGTCGGTTTAGTCTTGAACAAAATTTAAACTTCGCTATCATGCAAGTTTGTTGAAAAAGGCCCAAAAGCATGTCAAGTACATTCAATACTAACATACTAATGTGAAAGTAGTTAGTTAAATATTTTAGTGCAAACAACATTGCTCGGAGAATATCAGTACATTCATGCTGAAAAATGCATTTCACATTTCAATAAGGGGTTCAACAACATCATGCGTGGAAGTGAGATGAGAAACTATCTTTAAGATCAAAGCTCAGTAGAAACAATAGCCTAGAGAATATATTTTATGTTTCTGATCCCCCCTATAAATTAGTGGAGAAATATAACCAAAGTTACCAAACTACCCAAATATGGAACCGGTGATAATGGTTAACTACAGCTAGATCTTCAAAGGTCTGTCAGATAGCAGACAGAGGCCTCATGTTCACCTTTCTCGTTTCTATTTAATGCTATTTCAGCTCATAGTTAAAATTCTATGGCTACTGTATGGTTAAGTAATTAGTATAATGCTGAAATGAAAAGTTTTGGATTCTGGACATGCAAGAATATTACTAAATGAAGAAAACAGACCTTTTTCTGCACTAAAGAATCACATAAAGGGATCATGAAAGGCAAACTGGTAACTAGTCTAATTAAGAAATTGAGATTAAAAATTCTTCAGAAAAGAGGAAAATGAGAAAAGGCTGCCATTACCAGGACTGATTTGAATTTTCTCTAGTTGAATGCTCCTAGATATGGTATTTCAACAGGAATCATAATAAAATTTGCCTAAGAACCGTAGGCTGATAAATATTTGGTTTAGGCAAATGCATTAAGTTAAAGTCACAGCAAGCAGATACTTGAAGTTTTATAAAAAGGAAAAAAGGTTGCAATAAAGTATTTGATGATAATCTTTGAAACCAACATCTGGCTAATTACTAAAAGGATCTATCAATTTACAAGAGTAGTAGGAAATTTAGAAAACTCTAGGTTTCTTATGAAAGGACTAGAAATTTATAAGGAACGGGGGAGATGATATCTGGATTCACTTTAGTAGGATCTCATTTCCAGTGTGCCTCATATATGGCAATTGTGCTGTATCATAGGAAAAAAAAAAAGAAAAGAGAATTGAGTTTCATTATTTCATAGTCAATTACCTTGGACTCTTTCCTCCTAAGTAAGCAGGCAGTTGTTCTGTAACCCGCTTACCTGACCCAAAACTATCCCAGCAACGAGAGATTGGATTCTCTAAATTCAATCCAGTAAGTTGATAGTATTGATTAAATTTGAGATTTCAATGGATCTCATCTGATAAAACGACTAACCTTTTAGAGATCCACCAAAGACCCACACCACAATATGACTTTGCACAGTAAAGTTCATGACCCGACAAAATTCTGTTTGTTATTTAGATGCTTAGATCTTTCAAATTGCAATTTCTAATTGTGCTAGAGCCTATATAACAAATGTACAACCAAAATTGGACTTCTATATAATATTAAAAAAATCCAAAACACTCAAGAATATTATAAACATGACTGAAACTTAGTCGAAACATACCCAAGACTTTAACTAAAATTATCCTATGACAATTTAGGACTGGCATCAAAATCTACAACAAGATACTGCATCCTGTACAGCCACGACGCATAGACACTCATCACATCAATAGCAAATATACAACACAATTGGACTAATTTTTAAAGTGCATAATTTATTTAACAAGGCCTCATGAACCTTGGTTGCCTTTAAATAATTTAAGCAGGCCTAGTTATAAGATGGTCTAGAGGTGAAACCAAACATTTCTTCTGCATAAGAAAACCACAAAAGCACTTGCTTCTTAAAATATCAAATGCAGACAATAATTACAGGTATGTGTTCTAGAAGGAATGAGATAACCTTTGGCTATCCTGTTACATCAACTTTCTATTGCAAACAACTTGTATCAATGAGCCACCAAAAGTTGTGGTGAAATTAGATATGCTTCTTCTCAAATTTTAAATCATGAACAAGAATAAAGAATAAGGATTGAGCTTACCCACAAAATCTTTTTCAAGGATTGAAATTTGGTCTACTTTCCTCTTTAATCTAGCAACTGGAAAAAAGTATAAGGGCAATATTAAACAACCTCAACTGCTTGTTGGAGAAAATAGAATCAATTTTTAAATGTGATTGATGATATGGATAATATGGTTTTATGAGAAACAAGCCTTGTTGTTCCTTTCCATTTACAGTATCTTCAACAGTATTTACGACTTGCTTAATTGCAGCAGCTTCCTTCTCCATTGAATCAAACAACTGATTTTGTGTGTGTATCTTTTCAGTAAGGAGCACAAGCTTTCTGTCCCTTTTTTGAATGCTTTGCTTCAGTTGATATGTAGAATCCTGAATTTCAAGTTCATAATCATCAAAACGTACCAGCAATCTTCTAACAGAGGTCTACAACAGGATGATTTTCCATTGGAATATCACTAGTCATGTATGGAACTCCTCAAAGGCAGCCTTTTTAATCCACATAAACCTGGACATACCTCAGTTTATGTAGATTATATAATGAAATATGCAAATACAAGTTGGCAAAGCTTCTTAACAAATCAGCTGTTGAAATATGGATAATGTACAATACAATGTCTGCAATTTCGTACTGTACCGGAGTTTCGACACTTCTTTGATATGGTATGGTACCATATACCGAATGGTACATTTCGGTGTTACCATTTGGTGTACCATTCGGTATATATATATATATATAATTATAAATATTATATATATAATTACATATATATTTCTTCCCGGATGATGTCGCCTCGGGAGAAGCCCGAGAAGTTAACAGGCGATGTCGCCTCCCTTCTCAGGCGACATCCATATTAAAAAAACAAAAAAATATTTTTTTATTAAAAAAATAAAAAAAATTTGTACCGACCGATAGCAGGCGGTCCGCATACTAATATCCTATCGGACTGGTATGTATCGCCCATACCGAACGATATTATTCGGTATTGCAGACCATGGTACAACTTGCAAAAACATAATGGACCAGATTATAAGTACTTTATCAGACAAAAAATTTATTTGGGTAAACAGATTATAAGTACTTTATCAAACATAAAAAGTTTAGTTGGGTCTTAAACCCACCAAGATTTTTTTAGATCAATTGCCAGCCATCAAAACAAGGAGAACATAATAAAAAAATAAGTCCACAAGCGAGTGAATATCTTATACCTTACATATGGGATTACACATTTAGCATATAAGGAGCCAAAACACAAGTACAAATATGAAGCATGTACAATGGGCAGAAGACTCTAAAAGTGAAAATAATAATCTGTATTGAACACATCCTTTATGGTTAATTATGTTCATTATTAATTTATCTTCATGTTGTAAGAAATGACTAAATCATGAATTTGATCCCAATTTATACAGTGGCAATCCTGTATTACATAGATTTAAGATTCTCCATGTCCTGATGCCTGATTCTAAGAATAAAAATAGAAAAGAAACCAACCTCATAATGGTTTGGGAAAGCCTCTCTCAACTGAAGCAAGCTGTTGATAGTTTGTTTTAGCTCTTTCTCCTTTTTCTTCAGTAAGTCTTTCTCAGTCTCAACATACTTTATCTGTAAAAGGAAGCAAACAAATTATGGAAGCAAAACTTATGATAGCAGATGAAGATTAGCTTATAGCGTTTCATCACCAGCAAAATCAAAATGGAAAATGTGCAGCATATTAGTGTAAGTAAACTTGGATAGGAAGCCTGAATCTACTAACATACACATTATCCTTGAAGTGTTAAGTCACTCTGGAAACCTAAAAGACTGAACCTTTTTCCGACTTCTACATAGTCATTCATAGAGCAAAACCTAAGTTCAGGTGTAGTGAGCAGCGTTACTAAGCAAGCATCTTACAATATCCAGAGATTCAATAACATTGTGCTACAAAGATGTTGATTGCTTGATTGCCAAATCACTTTCTTTACTAAAGACTTGTGAACAAAGACCGAAACACTAATCTCATAACAAGCAGATCCAACTAAACCCAATAGGCAAGCATTTTTCTGAAGCCTTGATGCAAAACAGACTCCATGTGTCTTGTTAGTTGTTAGTACTAGTCATGTACACTTTTGCACGCTACACTTGATGAATCTAATTTATTCACTCATGATCATCATCTTCAAACAGCGTATGTACGCTTGCTTCTCAAACATGGGGAACACAAAGGCCATTCTATTTCCTTCACTTATAACACAAGCCTGGACTGTTTATTTGTCATCATGTATGACACACATAACTTAGTCCGCCTTCTACCCTTTGATCTTGCACTTTCATATATTATATGAGACAAAGTACTTTTAGCTCCAATAAGCAATGCCGTTACACTTATTAGAGTTGAAAAGTCAAAATAGTAACAATTTGGCAATTCATAAAAGCTAAAACAGTAAAATATAATTGAAATTTGAAACAACAATCCTATATTAATAGATGGGCCACTGCTTTAATCTCTTTTAAACTACTTCCACTGTTGGAAGTCTCATTGGACCACTGGGTTTTCTTCTTGTTTGGAGGTTAACATCTGTTTTCCATCAGTCACTTTTTACTTTTGGGCATCTACCAACTGGTCTCCAAGGATAAAACCAAAAATCTAAATCTTTTTAGGTGGTTAAGTCTCCAAAAGCAAGACCAGCAAAGCAACCAAGATAATTGATGTGACTGATTTTAATTAAAGATCACAAACTACTGAGGGACACCATGGAATACCTTCAGCTAATTGCATTATTTTGACTTATTAATTTTGGTTAGCTGACTATTCAAGTGTGTCGACACCATGAAAGAACCAAATGAATTTGTCATCGAAGCTGATTTCTCATATCTGTTCGTTCTAATATGACAATTAAATGCATCAAGAAAATCAATGGTTTTCTAAGCCATTGGAGCCAAATTTCTCCAAACTTTAATTACTACAATTAGTCTTTCCAAAAATATCAGCATATACGCCAGAGTTTATCTAACACTCACCATATAGAATTTTCTGTAAAAATTTAGAAACAATAGCTGTAACGTCATAGATCATGGTCTCCAATCCAACTGAATGCAGGATTCTTTTGCAAACCTACTATTGCAATCTGATCCCTTAGAGTCTTTACAACTTCCCACTTCTCTTTGGCAGCATATATGTTGGAAAGCATCACTCTGTATGCAGCCTTTCTTGGATCCATCTCAAAGAGTTTTTTAGCAACAATTCTGCCCATCTCCAGATGACCATGAACGTTACAACCCCATAACAATGCCCCCCAAACACCAGTATCTGCTGGATTTGGCATTGTATGTATAAAATCATAAGCCTCTTTCAATCGACCAACCATTGCAAGAATCTTTACCATGTATACATAGTGTTCCATCTGTGCCTCTATACCAAATTCATCTCTCATTCTATTAAAGAGCTCCAATCCTTTATCCAAAAGACCTGAATGGCAACAAGCACATAGAAGAGCTGAAAATGTGGCAGCATCAGGCTGATAGCCTCTATCAAGCATCCACTTAAAAAGAAAAAAAGCCTGGTCAACAAGTCCATGGGAACCTAGACCTGATATAACTGCATTATAGGCAATTACACCCTTCTCCGGCATCAATTCAAACACCTGAAATCCCAATTCAGGAAAACCACATTTTGCATACATATCTATGAGACCACATGATACTGCAGTGTCTAGATTGATGCTGCTCCTCATGGAATAACAGTGGATCTCTTTGCCAGGTCTGATTGCTGCAATCGAAGAACAAGCAGAGAGAACACAAGCAATTAAGATCGCATCTGGTCTTTTACCCGAACGAGTCATTTTTCTAAACAGCGTTAGTGCCTCCTTGTATTGTCCTGCCAGTGAAAAGCCAGATATAAGAGCTGACCAAGTAACCAGATCTGGCTCGTATATACAACTGAAGATTTGACAAGCCAAGTCCATCAACCTGCATCTGGCATACATGCTAACAAGTGCACTCCTCACATGTGAGCTGCAATCATATCCTCCTTTCAAGCAAAGTCCATGTATTCCTTTGGCAAAATTAATCATGCTTGGATTCCAGAAGCAGGAGATCAATGCAACCATGGAGTAGCCATCTGGTTTTGCATTGGTCTCTCGCAGTCTTCGAAATAATTGCAACCCCTCCTGCCAAAAACCACCGTACCCATATCCTGCAATGATTGAATTCCATACCACCAAATCTGGTGTATGCAACTGATCGAACACGGTTCTAGCATTGTTGAGAAGGCCTACTTTTGAGTAGGTGCTAACCAGGGAGCTGCTGACTATAAGATCAAGGGCAAGACCAGATGACAAGACAATGGCATGGACCATCTCAGCACCACAGCTGTCAGAGTTGTCCGCACAGGCACGAAGGACACAGGCAAAAGTGTAGCAATCAGGCTTATTGCCATGATCACGGCGCATGCAGTTGAAGAGGGTGTAGGCAAGGGGGAAGTGGCGGAGGCGAGCATGGGCTCGTATGATGGAATTCCAGAGGAGGGTGGTTCGGTGGGGACATTGGTCGAACAGGAGACGAGCAGAGAGAAGGTCGTTATGGGAGGCATAGGAGCGGAGGAGGTTGGCGGCCAAGAAGGCGTGGTCTAGGGAGAGGCAGGAGGTAGTGACGAGGAACGCATGGAACTGCTTGGTCTTGGACGCGGTTGTCGTCAGAGAAGACCAAGAAAAAGAAGCAGAAAAGAGAAGGGCTTCCAATGATCGCATTAATTGCGATTTAGATGTCATTCCACTAATTTGTCACGACGTGCCTATCTGTTAATTTCTCTAACTAGCGGAGCAAATCGATTTCCCCTTTCCAATTATCTCGTCTTCTTCTTTCCTAAATGTGATTCGCGATCACTGAAACAGACAAGGACATCCGCTATCCACTTCTCATGCTATAAATCGGCATGCCTCTCTAGGTATACGACAATGATCAAGAGAGCCAGAGTTTGAATTCAAATCATGAAAACCGCTTCAAGTGTGGAGAAAGCACCTTGTCTTCGAGCCTGCGCTGCGACTCCTCGTGCGACGAAATCTCTGCTTGCAGCTCTTGCAACTTCTTCGTGTACTCCGCTTCGATCTGCTCTCGCCTCTAAAATTCGAACCATCAGGAATCAGACAGCGTGAATCTTGGTGTGAATTCTTCATTCGACAATGAGATGAATCGGGAAAGGGAGAGAGGGGGTTAAACCTGGATGGAGAGTTGGAGCTCCTCTCGGGCGCTTCGTTCTCTTCCCTGTGAAGAAGGAAACCAAAGAGAATGACGAGGAGAAAACCACGTAGGGAGAGCGGAGATTCAATTTACTCGGATGTCGCGGGCTTCGGCGATCAGCGCAAGTAGCTGAAGCTTGAACTTGGAGAGGCCGAGCAACTCCATCGCCACCGATGGATTTGGCCTCACAAGCTGCCCATCAGCTACGAATATTGGAATTTATTTTCATTTCTTTATTAAATGATAATACGATAACGGATCAAATCGTTTAGATATTCGCATTTACTCGATCCGTTTTACCGGCTTCGTTGACTTCTGATCGAGTCCGAGTGGAATCACATAGAACGGTAAATGCTCAATCGGATTTGGGTTGTCGGGTGCCATTCGGATTACCGGAACAGTACTGATGAAACCGGTTAAAAGCGGACCGGAAGAACCAAATCGGATCCCTTCTGTCCTCGAAACAGCTCGCAACGAGGGTTGGGTGACAACCCATCGGCAAACTTGCGCGCTCGCCTCGAATTCGAAATCCCCGCCGTTCGTCTTGTTTCGTTTATAGGGCGAGAGCGGAGCGCGCTCTGGGAAGCGCCATTTCCAAATGTCGCGGCGCAGCGGCGGAGGCCGCATGATCCGGGTGCTGAACGTGGCGGAGAAGCCGTCGGTGGCGAAGGCGGTGGCGGAGATCTTGTCGCGCGGCAGCGGAGGGATGCGGTCGAGGCTGGGGCGTTCGCGGTACAACCGGGTGTTCGAGTTTGAGTACACCATTGGCAGTCAGGCGTGCCACATGCTCGTTACCTCCGTCATCGGCCACCTCATGGAACTCGAGTTCGATGACCGCTTCCGCAAGTGGCACTCCTGCGACCCCGCCGACCTCTACCACGCCCCCGTGCGCAAGCACGTCCCTCAGGTAAATGAATCGATCCTTCCATCTATCAATTAACCCTTCGAATTACTGTATTGGAACAATCTTGCATACGGATGTTTGTTTGCAATTTTTATCTTTGGTATTAAGTTTTGAATTTTTATCCTTCGGATTCTTCATCTTGTTTCTTCTGGCTGCTGCTAGAAAAATAGCGATTTAGGATTTTAAATGCTTAACATTTTAGATTCTTGTCTACGTCTAATTTAGGGTTTCATCCTTTCTTGGAGATTTGGTAGAATGTCCACTTGTTGTTCAGCTCCTCAATGAGTCGTTCTCTTTTCTCTTTTTCCTTTTCTGAGTTATAAAGGAACCTCCGGCTGATACACGGTGGCCCTATCATGAATGGGGTAAGTTGGCCGTCCTTTTGTTGCTGTGTTCCATCTATCTACATATTTAGATATATTATGTTAGTAAGGATGAGCAGAACAATATGTCGAAGTCCAAATATCTAAACTCTTGGGATGATGATAGGGGGGGATTCCTGTAGAGGCTGCGTTCTGGGGAACAATGAGTTTAGAAGTCTTGGACAGGGAGCCCTACACAGTTTCTGATGGTTAGCACCAAAATGTGCCGAAATAACTCAAGCATCTGGGTCCTTTTATCACGATACAATAATTACAAAGTTGTAAGTCTCAACTACTTGAGGTTGGCTGCATGGGTCTTTTGCTGCTATTGAGATATATAAAAAGTCTTTAGTTAAATTTAGAGTATTTTAATCCTTATTTATATTTTCCATTAACATTTTTTAGATCTTTCTCTATCTCTCTTCGTATCATTACATTAATTATTTCATTTCTTTTGACTATCACATTTGAAGGTCTCCTAAGCATATACTCATGCCATCTTAAATGATTTTCTTTTATCTTATCCTCTATCAAAATAATATTTAATTGTTCATGAATAAAAATATTTCTTTTTCTATCTTTCCTAGTAAATCGACACATTCATCTCAACATTCTCATTCTTTTTCCACATGTTTTATCATGATATGGCTACAAATTAAGGGATCAACATCATATTACCAATTATACACCCTACAGTTCTCTTGTAACTCCTTTTTTCACATGTTTTTTGGATATGTAAGGGAATGCCTAAATATTCACCCAGTGAATCTGGTCGAGTACCAATTGAAGGAAACAAAACTATCAGACCAGTGAGTTGGATCTCACATTGTGTCTCATGAAGGAGAGCACATGCACCAAATGTGTACTTCTCTCAGGCAGTTAAGATATTAAAATGCTAGTCTTATGCTTCTTACTCCTGGCTGTTTCTGGTTGTGAGGTTTCCCTTCTCATTTGCTTCATATTTCTTTATTTTCTGGCATTTCTTCTGTCCCATCATTGTTAGACTTCAATAATATCATTGAAGGGCTTCCACTTCATCTATGCTTTCTTTCTCATTTGTTGTGTTCTGAGTGATGGCATGTTGTTCTCTTTTTGATCTTTTCCTTTACCAAATACCACCAACTTTAATGCCATAGACACCTACTTTTTTGCTGACATTTTCTCCTTTCAATTGAGTTGTATGGACTACATCATATTATAGCGAGTCCATAATTGGTAATGAAGTGCAGTGCTTAGATTTTCTACCTTCACACACAGTGCTGAGTATTTGTCTCAGTCAATTGAGTGAAGTGCAAGAATATTTAGGTTTCTTGGTAAGATAGATAGTTATACTAAGTAAAAATAATGACTGATTAAGGCAAATTAGTCAAATAATACACATAATAATGAAGAAGGACCGTCTAAATGTGTGAAGCATCAGAGTCAATACTGAGGTGGTAGCAATTATTCTGGATATCGTGTGGCTTGTGCATGCAAATCTGTGGATCAGAAAACAGACAAACATTGGCATGTTCTTTCTAAGCTGGTTCATCTCAATTCTTTGTTCTCCTAATCTAGATGGACAATGCATTTGCAACTTCAAATTGTACCTGATTAGGTACTTGATGTTGCCTTCCTGTTCTATCTTTTGATCTGAAACATAGGATTGTAAGATTTCATTATTTCCTGGAAGTGCAGGATAAGTTGGACATCAAAATTACTTTGGAGGAGGAAGCAAGGAGATGCCAGTGGCTTGTTCTGTGGCTGGACTGTGATAGAGAGGGTGAAAATATTGCTTTTGAAGTCATAGATGTTTGCACATCTGCCAATGATCATCTCAACATTTGGAGGGCTCATTTCTCTGCATTAATTGATCGGTGCCTTACTGGCTATATTGTTGCTTCATTTGCATTAACTAGCTTGTGATGCTAACTTCTAATAACTGGCAGGGAAATACACCATTCTGTGCAGAATCTTGCACGACCCAACAAATTATTCTCAGATGCAGTAGATGCCAGGCAGGTATATTGTTGTTATAACAATGATCTGTTTGATTCCAGTTCATAGGTTCACCTTTGACTACCAAATTATTGGGTAAAAGACTTGGAAAATTATGGCTGAACTTATTAAAGGAACAAATTTTCTGTTTACATTTTTCCTATATTTTCCTATATTTGGTTTGCAAATGAAAACTAATAAACGATGATATCTTGCAGGAAATTGATCTCCGAATAGGTGCCTCCTTTACTAGGTTCCAAACTATGCTACTAAAAGACTTATTTGTTCTCGATTTTGCCAGTGATAATAGGAGTCTTGTACTAAGCTATGGTCCATGTCAGGTTTTGTACTGTATATCCATTTTATTTAAGTTGAGAACTAAGGATCATTAATCTGGTTCCATTGAACTTTATATTTCAGATATCATATTCCGTAGATTGATTTATAATGAAATTTCTCTGCCTGGTGCAGTTCCCTACTCTTGGTTTCATTGTGGAAAGATATTGGGAAATACAATCCCATGAAGCTGAAGAATTTTGGACGATTAACTGTTCTCATACTTCAGAAGAGGGAACTGCTAATTTTATTTGGATGTAATATCGTTTGATATTCTGCAATTTACATTTGATACATACACATGTTTTATAAACAATACTTGATCTATGCAGGCGTGGGCGTTTATTTGACTACACAAGTGCTGTTGTAATTTATGAGATGTGCGTTGAAGAACCAGCTGCAACTGTGAGTTTCTTGTCATGCTAGCTAACCTACTCAATGTCCAGCAATGCACAGTATGAGGTTTATGCTTCCTGCGTTTTCAGGTTAAAAATGTTAAACACCAGGAGAAGCTGAAGTATCCTCCATATCCTTTGAGTACAGTTGAACTTCAGAAACGTGCCTCCAGATTTTTCAGGATGAGTTCTGAGCACACAATGAAGGTGAGGTACAAACACAGCTGCTTTCTGGTTTTTGCTTTAACCTATCACTTTACTTAGTAATGATTATAGAAGTTGTTTCTGGTTATAATATGTTCGTGCTTATTAATCTGGATGTGTCATTTCGATCAGCTTTCATTGTGTTAAAACTTTTGATAAATTACTCTAATATGCTAACAGTGAACTGTATTATAATGATCAGAAAAAGGATATAAACAATGAACTCACAGTGTTCTGAAAGAGGAGGATAAAAAAGGAATAAGTGGAAGAGTAGAAAAAAGGAGAAAGGTACCACTAGTTCTCTGCCACCGCTGCATTTCCTGACATTGCTTGATTGTGTGCTGGTGCTTTGCTGCTATCAACCATCACTTTGAAAGAGTGGAACCCTGTCCTGAAGTACTATATTTTGATACCATTCTAACCTTTTGAGTTATGGACACAATGTTTGAGAGGATTAAAATGAAAAAAAAAAAACTAGTTGGTTTGGAATCTTTATTTCGTGATATTCCAATTTATCATATTTTGTATTTAAAAGTTAGCCATAAGCATATAACCTCATAGAGAGAACCAATTTTCAGACTGCATATATTTCATGGTAGGTTCTGAGTATTCAAAGCCAATTGTCATGATCACTGTATTCGTTTATATTTTTCTGGTTCATCTTGAACTCTGTACAGTTGGATGGTACTATTGGACCTGTTGCTTTATGATGCTAATCATTTTGGTAGATTTAAGAGTTTCTTTCTCATTTTCCTATTTTGTGCTGCATGTCTCTTGGCCTATTTATGTTTCACTTATCACTGGAATTGTGATGCTAACTTGTCTCTTATATCTAGATTGCAGAAGAACTTTATCAGGCTGGATTCATTAGCTACCCTCGTACTGAGACTGATGGCTTCTCAGTGAACACAGACTTACATGTTGGTATCTTAGTTTTTCTTGATCTTCTTGTATAGCACAATAGAACTTGCTTTATGATCACTTGAACATTTTCTTTTTGAAAGAAAAAGAGTTACATTTAGCAAGTTAGGTTAAGGATGAAAGGAAATCTTGATGTTTTTGTATGAATAGAAAAACAAGTACCCTTCCTCCTCCTTTCCATTCAAAACATTTTTGAATGATTATTCTATTTGTTGGATTCACTTAAAAACTGAGGAAGATGAGGAGGAAGTCGTGGAGGAAGACGTTTTTGAAAAGAGGAGGATGTTTAGCAAGTTATGTTAAGCCTTCACTAGTTCACTTGATCTTTCTCAGTTTTGGTTGATTTCTTATGTTTTCGAGTGATTCTTCTATTTGCTGGATTCACACTCATCATCTGGATCATTTTTCATTTTGCATTAACTATGAAAATGATGATTAAGTATGAATTTTTTCACTCAAATGTTTATCCAAATATATAAATGTCTTTAACAATGATTACAGTCCTGTTACATTTTCTATAAGGAGAGAAACACTTTTATTACTGCCATTCCTTTTTGTTTGATTGTTTAACTGGAATGATTTTTTGATGGAAGAATTTTCATTCTTGGTGGGTTTTAGTTCTTTAGTGCTACACGAGGAGATATATAAAATCAGCATATTTCTGTTTTGAAGAAAATATTTGGTTGGCAAACTATTTTTGTTTTCTGAGAAACCTTGGAGCATGGTTTGTTTGGTACCTATGATAAATGTAAGAATGTAGAAAGTTACTGATACTAAGACATGGTAGGATAGAGATAGACTTCTTTAGATCACTTAGGTGAACTGAATACATTTACTTGGAACATGGAGAGCATGTTTACGCACACACACATATATATACATACATTTATTTATTTATTTATATCATGTATATTATGCACATGTGTACGAGTGTTGTAAGGTTGATTTAAAAGGATGAAAGTGCAAATTCAAGTACTAGCCATCTATTGAATGTGCATGTGTTTCTTTGTTGCTCTTCCTTTCCATTTAGGTGTCTTAGAACGTTCATCATCAGGGCTGTAGTATCCAGATTGTAAATCATTATGCATATGTATTATGTAGATAAGACCAGAAATGACATAATTTTCCCGAACTAGAACTTTGGCTGTTGCATTTTCCAACAAGGCTACATTCTGGTTTTGCTCCCTTGGGTCTGATGTCCCATAAAACTGTAGAAGCCCCCCTAATTTTTTATTAATTTCTTTTATTTTATGTGTTTGTCTCACTGATGTGAACTCTTTTGCCTCTTTTTCTTTCTTTTCTGTCTTATCTTAGCAACTTGTTGACTGTCTTATAGAATGACTTTTGTATAGGCTATTTGTTGCCTCCAAAAATTTAGATTCTGTAGGTATCACTTTGACCATCTTTTTTATCCTGAGGTCTTGAAAAGTTTTTCACCTCATGGTCCATGAGTCATGGGTATTAATATGGTGCCACATTGTAAAGAAATTGTGGATAATCATGTTTGTTTGGAAGATTAGTGACTTTTTCTTTGCTAAGTAAGTTATCAACGACTTAGCAACATTTTGTCTCAGTTATATTATTCTCTGTGCTCTCTGTTTTTTTGCTTCGTGAAGTCAGATCTGTGTGCATGTAATTGTTGTTGAAGCTTTATTTTTCTATTTTTGAAGGAGTTGCAACCTGATGTCATTGCATCCATTTAATAGTAAATAATAATCCATTTCCCGCTGTCATTGGCTAATATACTGGAGGTTATTTCACCTTTTTTATATTGCTCATTTGTTCTAATGTTCAGTTATTTCTTGACCATTTTATGGCCTAGGCCATTGTGCGGGAGCAAGTAACACATCCAATTTGGGGTTCATATGCGCAACAACTTTTGGACGTAGAAGCAAGGCTTTGGAGAAACCCTAGCAATGGTGGGCATGATGACAAGGCCCACCCTCCTATTCATCCAACAAAATTCTCCGCTGGTGAAACAGGGTGGAGCCAAGACCACAATGTATGTACACCAGCAACTAAATTATAATGCAAGTCACATATTTGGTTTTGATTCAGTTGATTTAACTCTTGGATTAAGGTGTACCTGTTGTTTCTGATGGTCTACTAAGTTTATATTTTATCTTAATTGTTCTATCCAGAGATTGTATGAGCTTGTTGTACGTCATTTTCTTGCATGCGTCTCACAACCTGCAGTTGGAGCTGAAACTACAGTTGAAATTGACATTGCTGGTGAACAGTTTTCTGCATCAGGACGTGTGATAATAGCTGTAAGATATGTTACCTTGTTATTACTAATCTTCAGTGATGATATCTGTTTGTTTCTTGTTTGTGTAGCTGTTTTCTGGTTGTTTCTTTTTTTGATGGAACAGTTTGATTTTTTCCTTGACTTGTTTATGCTATTTCTTTTGATTTGTTTTACAAGCATTTATGGCTTGTTTCCTTGTTGTTATTACCAACCTTCATTCTTGCCACTTCTGCAATATTAGGTACTTCAATTACTCTTTATTGGAGAGAGCAAATGATCTAGATTAATAGGATATAACTATGTAAATAGGCTTTTCGAGAGGATTATAAACTAATATTTTGCTATGAACTGACTGCACAATCAAGTAATTCCTTGTTGATGCTTGCAATTTGCTGAAAATAAGGCAATCTTGCAAATGATAGATGACAGTTTTTGGAACTTGAGATGATATTGTTAAGTTGTGGTAACTGGTAAACAAGTTTTTTTATTTTCCTATGTGATTATAGCATGTGGCAAACAGCTTGGATCACGTGGGATCAATTGCAACAAAGTTACATGTTGGCATGCCTTATGTCTTCGATGATAATGATGGATGATAGAGATGATCTTGTTCATATAAAGTGAATATTTGTATGATGTTATCGACCTTAACATTCTGAAGAACTTAGTGTTTTCCTAGAAGAATTGAGACTGCAAATTACTACATTTGAATATTGTGGTTTTCATATAGCATCATGGATTACACAAACAAGGAACATTTAGTTTGCTGAACGCTTGACCATAGAATGTTAGGAAGCAGTCTTAGACCAACTCTTGCATTGCATGATTGCTAAGTTAATATTTATGCTATTGCTCTGGTCACTTTTCTTATTCTAAAGATTTTTAAAAGTTATTTCTTATTTTCTGAATCATTCTTAAAGATACTTAATTTTGGTCACTGGAAAAGTTGGAAATTTATTTAAGTATTAATTATGTTCCGAACTTTCTTTTCTTTGATAGAAAAATTACTTGGATGTTTATCGGTTTGAATCATGGGGAGATAATATAGTTCCTACATACACAATTGGGCAACAGGTAGGTTATCGCCTTTCACTTGTTCTATAGATTTATTTCTTAATTGAAAATTTGAAATTTGAATTGTTACTTGTTTTATACTTGAACCTCCCTATGAGATTCATTGTACTCTAAGTAGTTTAACACGATCATGCTAAGCAAAAAATAGCATATTATTTTGAGCTGAATACTGGTTTGATCCATGCTCAAGAAAGGTTATTATTTGTTAAAATTTATGAAGCCATTTTTTACTTGTAATCCCCTAAAAGTTGCATTCTAAGAAGATGCTATTTAAAAAAAAAGATAAGAACACCACTTTATATACTGATTTCTGGAGTATTTTATTGAGAGAGGGGTCCATTCTTACTTTACTAAAAGGAAAGATTTTCGTGTGCAGTCCTATGGGAAAATGTTAGTCCTTTCTTTAACTTGATTCATCATTTAATTTATAAATAGGATTTTGGTCTGTAACATGAGATTGGACTAAAAAATGTAATTTTTCTTAGGCTCTACTATAAGCATAGTTAAGCCTCCATAGGTGGATTGTTGACAATGATCCTGCTTAAATCAGAAATCATCTGTTTGTTAGGACCAGGGATTGCAATTTTTCCAGAACATGAATGTACCTGGCGGTATTTACCTGTCTGGGCCAAGGCCATGCAGATTGTCACATTTTAGATGGTCCAGAGTTGGAATTACTGGTAATCCGTGTAAACTGAGCTTATTGCTAGTGCCACACCCATCTCTAAACTTGCCTTGTTGCCTCTCGTGTTATTAGCCTGCACTTGGCACTCTTCCTACTCTACTCTTCTCCCCTCTTCTAGGATAATGGTATCTAACCGTGTATCATATGCTGACCTGTGTGTTTGGACCCATACTTGTCTGGTCAATGATTGGCATGGGTTCGATTGTTAAGATTGCAATATTTGGTTAGAACTAATTGTTTGATTAGCTTAAGTTTGACTTTTACATATGTCATGATTAAACTAAAAGTTTAAACTACTAAACACCACCTTTGGTAGATTTCTAAAGGTTAGTCATATAAACCTCACCATATCAGGTGTACCAATTTAAGTGAATACTTGGACTAGGCTATTGAGTTTAGATCAGTTGGATCTCAGAGCATGTTGCTTTCAGACCAATCAATGGACAGTACTAATCCTAATCCTACATGCTATCTGCCAGGGAAGGATTTTGGCTTATATGTTGCCACCAGGATGTTGGAGATGTGATAGGGGAGTTGTGATGCCCCTCTTAATCCATCATAGGTTTTGGGGTGTGAAATTGGATAACAAAACTGAGTTTCGAAGTAGGACTTTACATATCTAGTGTATGTACTAATACTGAGCCTCTAATTTGTTGCTTATTTTTGTGTATGTTTCTATTTATACTGATATCTATGTTCAATAAAGCTCAATAATTAGTTAATGTTGCTCTATCTTTTCACAGTTTATTCCAACCCGTTTGACCCTTGATTCAGGGGTGACCAGACCACCTCCTCTTCTAAGTGAAGCTGATCTACTTAGTTGTATGGACAAGGTAAGCATCCACTAGTACAACTGCTTTTGTTTCTTTTTTTTTTTTTTGGTGTGTCTATGAATGCTTGTATAAGTCCTTGTGCTTTTGTTTTTCTTTTGGTGCACACATGCTTGCATAAGTCATCTTTTGATGATGTATCACTTAGCTCAATCTGCTTTCAGGCAGGAATTGGCACTGATGCGACAATGCACGATCACATTAAAAAGTTACTTGATCGGTGCTATGCAACAAAAGATTCAAATACTCGTTTCTCCCCGACAAACCTAGTAATTCTCATTGCCTCCTGTTCATGCTTTTGTAGCTCTTTCTATTTGTACCTATTTTTCTTCTTAATCACCAGGTATAACTCATGCAACCAATTAAGCATCCATGCAAACTCTATGATTTAAAATTAAAATTGTTCCATCTACTGTTAGTTGCTAGATCATGATTGTTATAAGATGGAAAAGTTTTCGGCGGTTAAATAACAATGCAGTTCAATTTAAAGATATAAATTCAATTTTGTTTGTTCTTTGTGGGAATTCATGGCTATTTAGATCTCAAAAAAATTCCCTTCTTTCACACTTTAAGATAATTGGAGGTATGTTGCGTCCCTCCATGTTTGTTCTTTCTTTGATATACATGGCTCTTTAATTTGAAAAGGGTATGTAAGAAGTCTCGAGTGTTACATGGGCATCATGTTAGAAACTGTGGATCCTAGTCACTTCTTTTTTTAACTCTATAGTAATAACTTTTCTTGGAAAGACCTTTCCAGATCTTCCCATGAAGGAATACTTTGATCACATGTTGTCCATACTCTTGATCAGACTGGTGAGATTTAGCCACCTAGGATTTGCCAATTTCTACCTCTTTGAATTATCCACATTTTGTTAATCTAGTATCCCGTTGAGTCAGACAAGTAATCCAAGTCAAAGTTTCATTGCCAACATCTGTTTATTTATGACAAACCAAATTCCAGATTCCTTTTTTACCTCTTCTAAGTCATGCCATAATTAATGATGATAAATGAGCCTAATTTATATTATACAAGCCAAAGTTCACAATTTTGTGTACTGGTCAGGGATCGGACTGGCATCATATCAGTACATACCGATGTTTCGTGTGTTGGTACATCAAGTGTTAGTATACCCGAACATATTGAGTTTTGGAAAAAACCTAAAAAGACTGAAAAGGAACCAAGAAAAGAAACTGTTTGATGTAGGACCTGTATACCGATGTGTATTCTCCCTCTCTCTCTCTCTCTCTCTCTCTCTCTTCTCTCCTGTCACTGCCTCTGCCCGTTCCCCATTGTGTCACCACTGTGCCTCTATCATCCTGTCATGTCTCTGTCATCTGCTCCTTGTCCAGAACTCCATTTCCTCCTGGTCCTATTATTATGCCTCATCCTTCTCTTCTTTCCTCCTCCCCTTCTCTCAAGTCTAGGTGGTTTTGACTTGTACCAAATGTCGGTAAATTGTCCTTAAACCAGAGCCACACCAGTCTAGTTGTCTACTGGTATCAACACTAGATCGAGATTTTCAATCTTCATTTCAATATTTAATGTGAATACGCATATGTTGAGCAGTGTATATACTATATAATCTTGAAGTCGATACAATATGTTGTTCTTTATTGTCATAGGATACATTTATGAGAATGATGTTATTTTTTATGTTTCTTTACAGAGATTAATATTGACATCTTTTAGTGATTTGTTAAGTTCTATTGTTGAGCTAAATATGTAAATTTAATGCATTTTTCTTGCATTTCCTCATACTATTGCAATTATCTGACAATGAATTATTTCTGTTTAGTTCACGAGTTATTTTACTTGAGAAATTAGATGTATGTGTTTTACCAGTTTGTCAGTATATACATGCACATACAAATTATCAGACAGACAATAATGATAACATACATGGATTTTATTTTTATTGACTGGTAGTGGCCAATTTGGCATGGAACAGCATGTAAATGCTTGACCTAAGTTTGGAACTTGCTGTGAGCCCAAAAATTAGTCAAGATGTGTTCTTCTATAAAAACATAAAAAAAATCAGCAAAGTATATGTCAAATTTGTGGTTTGTATATCACCTCCTATATTTATTGGCTGTTGTTTAATAAGCTTACTTGGGATTTGTTTTGCCTAACACTGCTAGGGGTCTCTTCTATCACTTGTTAAAGACATCCTATCAAACAGGTCTGATATTATATTGAATAAGCAGCCATTATAGTTGGTTCATCTTTTGTCACATTCATCACCTTCATTCATCTTAGTCATACTTCATCTTATCATGCTTTGCCTAGAGTTCAATCAAACATTTCTTTGTTTTTTGTTATATTGATCAAATTGCTTCCATTAATTCATGGAAGTTTTATGATTTTCACATATCAGTTAATTCTTGTTGACTAAATTTTTGGCTGACCATGTAATCTATTAATGGCAGGGTGAAGCATTGGTGATGGGCTATGATGAGATGGGGTATGTAAATAATTGTTATCTTGTCTTGTGTATCATAACATGTGTCATCCAGCATAAAATTACTCTCTTTACATCTACTATGGTACATGGAGCACTCAAACAGTAAATGATATGCTATTATAATTTTTTCCCTACTGCAGCACCTATATATTCATAGTCTACATAGTTGCAAAGTTTATGGTGTTGAAGCATCTTGTTGCCTTCTTTAATATTGGTTACCTTAGTTGGTAAACATATTTTTTTAACTTTGAAACTAATGTCCTCTTCCTTGGCATGTAGAAAAAGGTGATTTATTTCATTATTTTTGAACTCTTATTCGTGTAACATTAGAGAATATAATACTAGCTTTCGAAATAAATTTGTATAGCTGCTGCACATCGTGCACTTGTCACAATAAGGAATTTCTTAATTAATGAAATCATGTTGGTTATGTCCCAGGTGATTTTTGATTTTATAAGATTCCATTTATATTTGTTGACTTATCTACTAATAAATTGTGAACACTACTTTTGTAGAAATATAAAATAAATTTAGGTTTTTTTTTTTTAATGTTTGTGGATACTCCGTTCAGGTATGAACTTTGGAAACCCTATCTCAGAGCGATGATGGAGTGTGATATGAAAGCAGTAAGTATAGGTACAAAAAGCAAATCTGAGGTTTTAGAGAGCTGCTTACAACAGATGAAAGCTTGTTTTCTAGATGTAAGTCTGGTTAACTCAGTCACATTCTTAGGGCCTAATCATTACATTAAATATCCGGTAGAACACCATGATGCTTGTGTTTTAACATTTCAACCATAGTATTTATTTAATTATTTTAATTAGGCTTTCGATAGTCTTTTCTATCTTGTCAGTGGTATTTAGATTCTTGTATAAACCTTGGCAAGAGCTGCACGTTTAACATGGTTAAAATATTTGGCCTATTTTCATTCTCTTGCCTTAAAAAATGAACTAAAGTAGTTGGCTTGCTTGATCATCAACAAAAGTGGGTTTGGTAGGCCTTATGAATGAACTGAATGAAATTTGTTGGGTTCATACATTATCATTCTGTTATTGAAGTGCATCAAGTCTACAAGGATGGGAACTAATGATTTTACATGCTTCTGCCAAAAATGATTTATATGTAGGTTTGAACTTGACTGCAGTTTTTCCACCTAAGTTAGGGAAGTGTCAAATAAATTGAATTAGTTTGTCAGGTAATTTGCTTTAACTATTCAAATTAAACCGAATCATGATTAGTGAAGATTCTAGAATTGACTAGTTGTTTCATCCAAGGATTACAATACCGAACGACACTACTCATATTAAGCAGTACATACCGGTCCGTTAGCAGACTGGCCAACTCGCTACTTGGGCGATACGATTTATACGGGGCTGTTTCGGGCAGTAATGGTCAATTTCGATCGTCATCGCTTGCTACCGGGCAGTATTAGCCTGACTACGGCTTGGCTACGACAAGGGAAGAAGAAGCATTGAGAGAGGAGGAAGAATCGGGAGAACCTCGACGCTTCTCGATTCGGCGTCGCCCTCCCTCGACGATCTCGATCCAGGAGGTAACGGAAAGGCAATGGCTCTACTTCTTCGTCAAAGTTCGGAGGCATCTGCGACCTTCGACGTCTTCGTCGAACATCGTAGATGAGGAGAAGATCACGTTCTTCTCCTCATCTAATGCAACAAGGAGAAGAAAAGGAGACGACATCGTCGAGGCAACATACGCCTCTTTTTTTATTTTTAAATATTTTTAAATATTTTTTATATTTTTAAATATTGATTTTTATATTTTTTATATTATATATATACCAAGCGGTACACCTTGACATACCGCTCAGTATGCCCGTACCATATCTTATCGAGCAAAGCTTGAAACGTTGGTATGGTACGAAATTATGAACTTTGGTTTCATCTTAGTACTTAAAAACTATATAGGCTAGAGAAAAATATACAAAACAATGTATTTTACTACCAAGTTTGAGAACATTTGGGCAAAACTCAATCTCATATTATGCCAATTCCTGTTAAGTGTTCACATATAAAAGAATGAAGCCTTTCTAGTTTCTAGTACTACATTGTAAAAATAAACACCTTTTAGATATTTGTTGCACTTAGACCTTACTTTTTTCTTTTGCACGAATAAGCTGAAATGTTTGAACCCTTTCTGCCCAGTGACAAATTTGTGTTTGGGTAATAGTATGTGCTACAATCTAAATGATTGGAAATGCCTGGTATTTATTGCTAATAATCCTGCTACACCTTTTAAAATCGTGTGTTTCATATTGATTGCTTTCTTTCTTTTGCTTCCTTTTAAATGGTTATTCCATAAGTGTGTCCTGTAGGCAAGGCGAAATAAAGTGAAACTCCTGGAAGCAATGGGCTTATTCTTTGAGAGGTAATCATGCATTTTTTTTCGCTCATGCTCTTTTGGATTTAGGATTCCAATTCCTTTTTTTATCTAATAGATCTGCTGGAGATGCACATAATGTTGGAGAGACTGTAAGGCCATGTAGTTTATGCAGCGAAGCTGACATGGTGCTGAAGCAAAGACCGGTACTTATTCTGTTCTTTTGTTTCATTCCATCTTCAAAGGACAAATTCTATCTTATCTTTTCTTCAATATTACTCTGTTTCTGCTTTCTCCAGAATGGTGATTATATGGTGGGATGTTTGCGCTTTCCTAATGTGAGTTGCTATCTTTGAGACCTTCATGTTGCACCTTATAATTCGCCATAAAGGGCTTCTTTTCTGTTATAATGATTTCCTCAATCATAGTTTCTTCAAGTTTTTGTGTTGCAGATATCATCTTTCTGCTTAATGTAGTTGTTATTGTTGTTGTATAATTAAACAAATTAAGTAAAATCATTAACTTTCTTGTGACAAAAATAATGGCACTAATTTTAGGCTCTTAAGACTGCTAAGTATTAAGTAAAATCTACAACCATTAGAACAATACAATGACAGCCATGATTTATCAGTAATGTGCAAGGAGGTGTCATGCCAATGATGATGAGAATGGAAGTTGAGTTGTATGTCAGAGAGTAGCCAAGAGTGTCTGAAATATCAAATTTATCTAAAGTGCCATAATAGAATGAAACTTGAGTTATATGTCACAGAGGATGATGAGTAATATTTGAGGACAAAAGGGGCACAATGATGCCATTCTTTGGAAGTTTTCGGAATTTTTGAATGGTTAAAAGGTGGACGAAAAATAGAAGCCAGAAATGCTGTATATTTGCTAAATGTTTTGAGGAACCAAGGACATGTGCGGCCCTCTCTGATATATCATATTAGAATCACACTGACTACCAAGTAGAGATTTCATATAACAGATAGATGGCCCCAATTTGTTTGTCTAGTCTCTTCTAATTAAAATTCAACTCTTAGAGATTTATCATGTGTAAATAAAAAAAAATAGATTACTATCTCAATCCTGCACATCAATTTTGATAAGGTCTTGCAAGCAAGGGTGGTCATTACATGCATTATCATAGTATTATCTATAGGCTACGGTTTTTGTCCCTTCAGTTTGTCCCTTTTAATGCATCCCTTTTTAAAACTAAATATGTAATTCACTCTGTTATTGTGTGGATGCTCCAGATGTCTCTTTGGTGTCTACTGTCTGGAAATTATTCAAAGAATTTTTATATAACATGTAGTGGTCATAACTGAAGATCAAACAGAAGCCCTTCATCTTTCACTTTTCGTGCTCTTGAAGCCATGGTCTCCTATATGCAATAATAGGGGACTGTCTATGATCCAATTGTTGGTGTAGCAGCTGAACAAGAAAAGGCTATTTCAATTAAAGAGACTCTTGCCAGTAGAGATGTAGAGAGATTTACGCATGTGCAACATTGCACCCACGTGCTTGGACATTCTTTCCATGATTGGAATATACTCGATGGAAAAAACCATGTTGATGAGCCAAGATCCACTTCTAGGAAGCTGCAGCTTGATGGTGCTTGCAAGTTAGTCTTTTATTGTGGTAATTTGCGTGCAACTGACGAACATACATACTGCTCCTAGCCTCCTGTTGCCATTGCCTATACTACAGAGCGAATTGGCCTTGAACCAGTTTCAGCCAGAGTCAATCTGGTCAAGTTCCAATCAGATTCAAAAGATGGGTCCCAGGAGGACTTTCAGAGCTCTAAGATGCATGCATCTCTTTGACGATTGAGTTATCGCAAAGCTCTAGAAGTCCTCCTGGGTCTCATCTCTGAAGGCTGTTGGACATCAGCTTAATTGACTTGGGGTGGGTCTTGGACTTGGCCATTCTGCATTACAATTGTGCTTGCAGATTGGGTTGACATCCCTTGTTTTGTTAAGGATTCTTGAGTCCTCCCATTTCATATGGATTTCTTTCCTTCTTGAAATAGAACTGTTGGAGGATTATTTCTTTCTTAGTTAATTGGGTTGACATCCCTTGTTTTGTTAAGGACTCTTGAGTCCTCCCATTTCATATGGATTTCTTTCCTTCTTGAAATAGAACTGTTGGAGGATTATTTCTTTCTTAGTTAAGTCTTCTTGCAGCCAATTTTCATCTTTAGACCTTACCAAATCAGGATGTCTCCAACAGCTGGAAATATGTCTCTCGAAGTCTTAGAAGTCTTACTGGGTTGCATCCTCTGCTATCAGCTGAACCTGGCTTGATTGACTTGGAATGGGGTTGTATTCGAAACCAGTCTGATCTGTAACACTCTGAGACCTTCAGATCTTATTACTAAACACAAGAAGTGTTTTAGATCAGAAATTTAGAATTTGGAACTAATTTGATAAAAAGTGTGATTCTCACATCTATAATTCATCATCATTGCTACTAAACTTCCATGCCTAGTAATGGTTTTCTGGAATGGTTCTTTGATAGGTTGTGGTTGTACACTACTTAACTGAATATATTTCAGTGTAGGAATGTAGTATGGCTTCCAGGATCAATATCAGAAGCAGCTGTGACCAATCATGTTTGCTCCAGTTGTGCTCCAGGTCTGCCTGACATCACCATTTGTCCTAACTGAGCCATAAAAGTTGGGCTATTTTACTTATCCATGTTGTCTTGTGTGTTGATTAAGTTATTCTACATATAGGTCCTGTTTACAAGGTTCAGTTTAAGTTTCGAAGACTGGAGATTCCTCCAAATTATGATGTTGATCATTTGGGTAAGCTTTATTATGGCTGCAGTGATTAAATTCAATTGCAAACATGATTTATAGTCTCCTATGAAGGCTAGAAGTACATCGATCTTGAGTTCACGAATAACTAGTGTCATATTAGATAGAAGGAATTCTTTGTTTTTTTTGGCAATAAAGTGAAGAAATAGATTCATCATCCCATTACAGTGTCACTCATGTTGTGACTCTCTTCCCATTTGTTTCTAGATTTTTTGATGTATGTGCAAATCCTATCTCAGTACAAAATTTTGTTTTGTCTCAGAATTTTGAGTGCGCACCTACATATCCATTTTTGCATTGGTCCTATTGCAATTCTTGATCCAAAACATAGGAAGTAGAGATATCCCAGAAGCACCAACTATGTGATGCACAAAGGTTAAAGACCAGCGCATGCCCAACAAGATGAATCAGTTTATTCTAAAACTGCAACTTGTGTAGTCTCACCAGTGTTGGATCATGACAAACTTGAAACTTTCCAGTATTTAAGTAGTGGGAGCTGTTGTACTACCAAGAATTATGAATCTGCCATTGCAACAGTAATCAACATTTAGCTTGTAAGTGTTCTTGTTAAGTTTGTTTTCGATCTTCTTCAAACACTGTCTATATGTTTCACTAATGAGATATGAAATAGTTGGATTTGGGGATTGTTACATCATTTTGGATATTTAACTAGTAAATGGATTATGGAATGTTCCTTTTACTTGCTCTAGGATCAATTTTTTACATGATTTTGTCCTCTGTCCAGCCTCCATATTATGCTATAATGCTATTAACCAACAATAACAAACTGTAATGTCCCAAATATCTTCAGTCAGCTAGATGGATCTGTTGCCATGTTGCCATCATTAAGTCATATAAAATTATATCCTTAATTCATTAAAGAGGTTTTAAATCTTTATTTATATTTTCTAGTAAAGTCTTTTCAGTTATGGGGCTTTTTTGTGTGTGAATAAAGTTAATCATAGAATTTAGTGATGTCAAATTAGAATTCAAGCCATATTTATGATTGATTCATCTTCTGGAGAACACACACGATTTTCATCCAAATATGCTGTTCTGAAACTCTACACCATTTTTGATTTGCTGATTATCTTGTATCAAGCAAGGCAGATGGCAATTGGCATACTTCTATGAAGTTTATGGCATTGAGTGTACATTATATTCTCTTTTATTCAATTATTGTACTAACATTTCTTTCTTTAGGTTGTATTGGTGGCTGTGATGTGATACTGAGAGAACTAATTGAGATTTGTGGAACAGGGTCTCGTAATCATACTGGCATGTCAGGTTTGTTCCAGAATATAAAGAAGTCAATAGAGTTTTTGGCTAAAGTAGAATTTCTTAGTTTTTATTTTTATATCTGATAGAACTTGTGAATTGAAACATGATTTGAATCCAACATTTTATATTTGATAGAACTTGTGATAGAGCCAGCTTTGGATTGTACGATGAGTTTTCAATTGTGTAATTATCATTCTTTTTGCCGGTAGCCTTTTCCCCTTGGTTCTTATTGTTCTCCATTATGTTTATTTCCCTGTCTTCCAGGGAAATATTCTGCATGTATTGTTAATTCATGATGCAATACATGGTCTTTATCATTTTTGCTGCAGCATTGCTCTTTCTATGCATATATGTGGCCATGGTTGCTTCATTTTGAACCCTTCTTTGAGATCTCTGAAGGGACCTGTTGCTATTGTTGCTCTATTGTCACTAGAAAATACCGTGGATGATATTTTTATTTGACCTTAATGTCACTGACTGGGCATAGTAGACTTCCCATCTTTTTTCTTTTTGGGGCAAGCTGACCTATTATTTCATCTCGATCCTGCATTATTCAGATCTTCCTTGTACTTACACCTATAACATGCTATGTTTTCGAAGCCTAGTGTTTTGAGTCATAATTTGTATGTAATACTAATAGCTCTTGGGAAAGGACATAAAGAATACTAAATGTAATAAGAGATTCCTGCGTGTGTTACAACCACAATTTAGATAGAGATCCTGCACTTTCTGACTTAGCTTCAAAATCATTAAAATTCAGATCTCATTATATAGTAATTGGGGATCATCAATATTATCAGTGGACATTTCTATCGTTGAGCAAAATCATAATAGTAAACTTTGATTTTGGTTTCTCTGATTCTATCAGCAAGAGGTCAGCGAGGCACAGAACCCCTGAGCAGTGCAAGTAGAGGTAATTCAAGGCAGGAGCCCTGTCTGCACTGTGGACAAACAGGGCATTCTTCAAATCATTGCCCCTCCCAGGATTCCTCCTGCCCACGCGCTGCTCAAACTACCCGATTCCGGAATGCTAGAATTATTTCAGGTAATAAATTGCTAATGCTCTTAAACCAGCATAAATCTAAAATGCATCTTCAGCTTATTAGTTGCATTGTCCAAGCTATATCATACACCTGTGGTTTAGACTTTAGATTAAATTGAAGTTACTGCAATGGTAAGTCTTCATTGTTTATTTTGCAATATGACCAGCTCGTGTTGACTTAATACATTTGTGGTAGGTACTAGCAGCTGAACTTGCAACCATTAGCAATCGTTCATCCATGACTTAGAAGTTTCTAATAGCATGGTCAAGGCATCAAATGTGCATATATATATATATATATATATATATATATATATATATATATATATATATATATATATATATATATATATATATATATATATATATATATATATATATATATATAGTCTGATAGCATGATTTGTGGTTTATCTTTGGGTTGTTTCGTTGCCTGCAATTGGGCTGAGTACCACTGCATTATCAACAACCAAGCCAAAAATGACTGCTTACTTTCCTGCAAATATCTCCACTTCAATTTATAAAATATCTTACTCCTTAAAATTCAGCTATACTGAGTGAGTGCAGTCAATTAACAGTTGGCACAAAAAGCTCTTGCTGATCATGACACTTGAAGGGTCTTAGATAGTTAATGTTACTTCATCTATATGCTTGTACAGTGGAACAGAGATCTGGGCTCACATATTTCTTAAACGCAGGAGAAGTCCAGTGTAACTCATGTGGAGCAGCTTGTGCATTGCGAACTGCTAATACAGAAAGTAATAGAGGAAGGAAGTTCTACACCTGCCAATCACAGGAATGCGGCTTTTTCGTGTACGTATCTCTTTCATGATGGTTTCTGTGGGTTCACAGCATCTGATGCTTTCTTTAGCGACTCGATGAAGGTTAGGTGTGTTTTGTCTGTTGCATGCCTGCCACCTCCACCACTCTTCTTTATTTTGTAGTTACATGCATATTTATGAAGTCTTCCTTTGTGCCAACCCTCTGAAAGCTTATCTAACTCGGCTACAGAAGATTTCTCTTGTACTTCCCCCCGGAATCCTTTTGGGTGGCCGAAAGTAATCAATCTTATCCCTTTCTGGAATGCAGATGGGCAGACAGTTTGGAAGATGGTGGAACACGAGGACATGGTGGATCCCGTGGGGGCCACGGCAGGTCATCTTCCACGGCGAGGAGAGACGGTCGCGCCCGGGGGCGGCGAGGTGCACCTTCTAATGGTGTTACATTCGTGTCGGCAACCGGTGAGTCAGTATCTGGAAGCTGCTTCGTGTGTGGTGATCCCTCACATTTCGCAAACGCCTGCCCAAATCGTGGCAGGTGACATGAGTGTCGTATTCGTGCAGAATTCTGGCTTTTGCTGCGTTATTCGAGTTCACGAACGTCATCTGGTCTTTGCATCAGGTAAAAGCTGATGCTCCTTGTGAAATGAACCCTTAATTTGAGAGAAAAAGCCAAAATTATATATATATATATATATTATTTTGAATCTGCTTTTTTGCAAATTTAAACGATGGTAAAAGATCATCAATGGCCAAATCATAAATTTTTGTCAACTAATGATTCGATGTGTGATGCTAAAAAAAAGAAAAAAAAATGAAGTTTTATTTTTGTTATTTATTATCAAAAAGATAATCATAAATTTTTTTTATCTTTTATGATAAGTATAAAAGTTTGCTTTTAATATAGAAAAAATAGATTCTTTTAGATTTTTTGCTCGAGGTATGTTAGTCGGAAAAACTTGATCCGTGTGAAGAGAAATTCATTATGACAAAGGTGTATGGTTAAATGTGTTTGAGATGTATAGGTTTAAAAAAAATATGATTTGCGTGAGAATAAATCTGTTATAATGGAAACATAAGGCAAAATATGTTTAAGCCTAATGAGTCAAGAAAACTCAACTAGTGAGAGAAGATCTCAAATGCTCTTGTGTCAGATGAATTAAACATTACATTTTGAACTCATTTAATATTAAATGAGCCCTAAAGCATAGCTTTGAGGGGCATAAATGATAAAGAGATATATTGTTGGCTAATCATCTGATACATTTTTGTCACGTGTTGCTCAAAGAGAAAGAGAAAGAAAAGTTAAAACTTTCTATCATTTATGATCATAAAGACAATCCCAGGCTTCTTTATTGCCTTTTACAATCAAGTATAAAAGTTTGCCCTTAAGATAAACAAAATGGACTTTTTTGGATTTTTGCATTCGCACTCGTAAATCCCAAGATATTAAATTAGGCATCGGAAGGATCGAATTAGGAAACCAACGTCGATACTACAAGAGACTTGAGGACTAACTCGCCCTGCAGAGAAATCGAGACGAAGTCGAGAAGATTTCTTTTAAGGTTTGGAGGCTTAAATGAAGGGATGAACTTCGCCCACAAGGTAAAGATTTATTAGGAGGGACTCGATCTCTCTCCTCCGATTAAAACAAGTGTCCCTTTGGGACACTTCCAAATGGACGCTAATGAATAAGGACTCAAAAAGTAGGATTTCAAAAGCTGTTGGATAAAGTATTGGAAAAGTACAGGTGAAGGATTCAAAACACACTAGATGGACTTGAAAAGCATCGAAATCACCATAGTGAAGGCACAAGACTGCTTGAGGCATTTGAATCGAGAAAACTCGACTCATATGAAGAGAAATCCATCATAGCGGAGACACAAGGTCAAATCTGTTCAAGGCATGTAAGTTGAAAAAAAATTCGTTATGACGGAGGTAAAAGGCCAAATGTGCCCGAGATGTGTAAGTCAAAAAAATCCAACTCACATGAAAACATAAAAAGAAATCTACCATGACAAAGACGTAAGCCAAATGTGCCTAAGACATATTAATTGAGAAAAGCTGATCCGTATGTGGAGAAATCCATCACGTCAAAATAGGAATAAGAATAATGGCAATTTGTCTACGTTCTATGCCGCCCTTCTCGGGGCATGCAATTTCCACCGGTGACGGCTGCCGCAATCTGGAAACGCCCGGCCTGAGCTCAATCATCAGCCCCGAGAACTGCGGTAATTAAGAGCTAGAGAGTACCCAAGCTCGACGACGGAGAGGACAACCAGGGAGAGCTTCCCGATCACGCGACCTCTTTATCGGCTTTGAGAAGTGTTATGAGTATTGTTAGGGGAAACAACTTTACCGCGGACTCCGGCGACGGCGCGAATCCGAAACCGGGGTCGCCTTTGCACGGTTCGCCCGTCGATGGTCGCCTGCTCGCGCCCGTCGAGCTCTCCGAAGCGGCGCGCTCCTCGGCCGTCGGGACGAGACTGCAGCAAGGCGGTCGGATGTTCGCCCGACCCTCCGACGCCAAGTCGTTGGCCGCCGCCGAGTTCCCAGAGAGTTGGCGGGGGTGTACGGGTCTACTCCCCTCCCGGAGTGTTCAAGGAAAGAAAGGGCCTCCCCCCAGCGGTCGTGGGAGAGAGATCCGAATCCTCCTCAAGAGAAATCTAGGAAAGAAGAGGTCCTTCCCTAGAGGTCTTGAGAGAGAGTTCAGATCGTAATCCTCCTCCCGCCTTACCTGCTCGGGTTAAATAGGCCTGACGGAGGGCATGCTTCCGACCCTCGCAGTGGCGACGAGCCCGACTCGCAGTGCCTCGGTGCCGTGGGTCAGCTTGGCGTAGTTGGGGCGATGCCGAGGAGAAGCGACGCCGGGTCACTACATCGCGGGCGTTGAGCGCAGAGGGGCGATGACGCCGTCCGCTGTAATGGCATGTAAGACCGTGTGTCTTGTCATACTTAATATCCTTATCACTACCCCCTCAAAAGCCACTCGCGGGACAATTTGGAGGGTGTTGCTAAGAACTCGTTGCCGATCGAGATCTCGCGGAAGTTCTACCGTGTTGTGTCATAATTGATCAAGTCTCAGGTGATACGGTCGAGGCGCCGCCAAGACCCGAAGCCGGCGATCGAGGAAGCTCGAGATCTCGAATCGAACCACCGCTCGGGAAAAAGGGGGTCGAGGAACCTCAAGACCCGTAGTTATAGTCACCAACCGCTGCTCGAGATATAGTGCCGAGCCACCGCCAAGGCCTAGGATGCCGGCGATCGAGCCGCCGCCAAGATCATGTACCAATCGCCGCTCGATAATGGGGTCGAGGAGACGCCCGAGTTCCGCTTGCCAAGCCGACGCCCGTAATCGTGGGTTGAGACTCGCGCGCTTGAACGCGGGTGAGCAGCCGAGGTAAGGCCGCGACGCCCAAGTCCTCGCACACCCGCCGTTGGGTACTAGGAGTCGAGGTCACGCACACGACCTGAAAAATCGGATAGCCGAACCGCCGCTCGAATGTGTGGCCGAGCCGCCGCCAAGGCCCGGAAACAGAGTAGCCGAATCGCTGCTCGGGATGTGTGGCCGAGCGCCGCCAGTGGCCTATGAAATTGAATAGCCGAATCGCTGCTCGGGATAAGGGGGTCGAGGAGACGCCCGATTCTCCTTGCTGCCGACGTCCTAAGTCGTGGTTGAGACGCTGCGTCCTCCTCGCCATCGACCCGCCATTTTGGTACAAGGGGTCGAGGTCACGCACACGACCCGAGAAACCATAATAGCCGAACCGTCGTTCGGGATAAAGGGGGTCGAGGAGACGCCCGATTCTCCTTGCCAAGCCGTCGTCCGGAAGTCAGGGGTTGAGACGCCAGTCCTCCTCGCCATCGACCCGCCATTTTGGTACAAGGGGTCGAGGTCACGACACGCACCCGAGAAACCATAATAGCCGAACCGCTGCTCGGGATAAAGGGGGTCGAGGAGACGCCCGATTCTCCTGCTGCCGACGTCCGAAGTCGTGGTCGAGACCCGCCATTTTGGTACAAGGGGTCGAGGTCACGACACGACCTGAGAAGCCATAATAGCCGAACCGCCGCTGGGATAAGGGGGTCGAGGAGACGCCGATTCTCCTGCTGCCGACGTCCTAAGTCGGTTTGAGACGCCCGTCCTCCCGCTACCGCCCCGCCATTTTGGTACAAGGGGTCGCGATCACGCACACGCACTGAGAAGTTATAATAGCCGAACCTCCGCTCGGGTGTGTGGCCGAGCCGCCGCCAAGGCCCAGATACGCGGGTCGAGCTGCCGCTCAAGACCTAGAAGACCAGAGTAGCCGAATCGCCGTTCGGAATGGGGGGCCGAGGCGCCGCTCAAGGCCCAGAATGCCAGTAGTCGAGCTGCCGCTCAAGACCTAGAAAATCGAACCGCCTGGCCGCTCAAAAACGGCTCGCGATAGTGCGGTTGCCGAATCGAGGATACCGCGCGCGGGATAAGTTTACCGGGGTGTACACGCCGCCTCTTCATCAATATGACGCCGCGCTCGACGCCCGATGTGATGCTATTGGGCGATGTGGCGGTGTCGCGTCGCCGCCGCCGAGGCGAAAGGTCGAGGCCCCTTTTCTATAAATAGGAGCCCCGCTGCCTCTCTATCACTTTATCGAGTTTTCATCTCTTGTTCTCGCCGCTGCCTTCCTTCAAGTATTCTCCATAGGCTCCGTGCCTTTAACTTCTTCCACCATTTCTTCCTTTATAGGTTAGTGCGCGATGGGTCTTCCTTCCACTTCCTCTTCCTCCGCTTCTTCCTCCTCCTCCCATCGCCATACAACCCGCGCCGCTTCTCCCTTCGCCTCCTCCTTCCAGCCCTTCCTCGATGCGGAAGCGCGCGTATGCTAGAGGCCTTAATGTGGCCGCACGACCAAGACTCCATCTTGACGAGCGATGGTGGGGATTCTCCGGCGGCGCCACGGCATCCCGAGGAGTTCAACCTCCCGCCGGAGCGGGACAGCTGGCTTTTGACCCGGTTCCTCAAGGGCTTTGCCTCGACCGCCGATGCCCTAGAGGCCGGCCCGCGCCTTCCCCGCACTCCAATCATCGTATCCCGTGCATCTCCCCGTGGCGATTTCGCCTTCCCAGTATAACCCCAACTCTTGGCGGTATCCGTGGTTTTCCCGGGGAATGCCACTACGCTAACATCGCCCCGACCCGCAACCTTTTTCTGCCGCCTTCAAGGGGTCGGGGCTACTTCGCCGCACGACTGTGGTTCCGGTTAGCGCGCCCCACCAATAACAAAGGGTGGAAGAGGCGCTTTTTGTCCAAAGGCCAAATGGATCGGGTTTTGGGGTTCGTGGTCGCCAAGGCGACCATCGATAACACGCCGCCTGCCGAGTGCCGAGGAACGTGCTCACCTCGAGCACCGAGGGTAATCCTCCTTCCTCGCAAGCCATCCTGAGGGTCGGTGGAGGCCGGACTAAGTCCGCGCCTCGGGTAGGCCGCGTTGTCTCGCCTCTTTTAGGTTGCTGCCATACTCTATCTTCTCGACATATCCGCCGCTTTTTGCGTGGATGGTGAACCCGCGATCCTTCCACGACTCGGTGCTCCGAGGGGACCATCTCCGCGCTTCTCCGGCGTCTCTGCCGGCGGGAATGGCTCTCGCAAGACCGGCGAGGGGCGCCCCAAGAAGAGGGCGATGGCCCGTAACGTGGTGGACTCGAGACGCCAACCCGTGACGGCCGGCGATCGAACGACCGCACCACCACTTCGCCGAGAGTGCTGGTCCCACCGGGGCGACGGAAGGGCCGCCCTCCAGCCATGCAGGACTGTGCCGGTCACGCCGGGAAGGATCACCGCCTTTCCCGAATGATGGGGAGGTCCTTCGGGCCGCGAGCGACCCTCTCGTGCCCGGTGGCATGGTCCGTCCCCGGGACAAGGTGTGGGTCGGGAGAGCCTCGCCCGCTATCTCCGGGCGCCCATCCCGACATGGCTCGACTTATACACGCCTCGGAAGCGCTGCCGCCAAGTCCGCTAAGTCGGTGTTGTGGGTAAGCACCGCTTTGCTTGTATCCTCTTGGCCGAGCTCGCTCATCCCTTTCAGCTTTTTTCTTGTGCAGGTCTCCACTACACCATCGCTCTCTCGACCGGTGCACGATTCCGGCCGCTGGTGCACGGTTCGGTGAGCGCAACTTGGAGTTGCGCCACCGAGGAAGCCCGAACGGGTCGGACCCGAGGCGGTTGCCGCCGCCGAGCAGCGGCGCGGACATGGGCGCGAAGGCGCTGGCCGACCGCTGAGCTCGAGGCCGCCGCGACAGAGGCCGGCTGCGAAGCTCCTCCGACGCCGGCCGGAGAACCGCCCGGATGGAGGAGGCCTCGGATTGGCCGCCAAGCCGACCTCGAGGAGGCCGAGCCGCAGCCGCCAGGGAAGCCTTGCCGCGCGGAAGGGAGTCGCCGCAGAAGGACCGGAGGCGCCGACGATACAAGAAGTCGGAGGGCTTCCTCCTCGGCCCGGACCGGACGCCGTATCGCATTTGCATGGGTACAAAGTTGCCCTCGCCCGTTGCTCGAGCATGTCCTCCGTGCTCGACGGCCGAGGAGGATCCTTCGCCTCATGCCCCGAGGATCGTGGGGTCGACATGCTCGGCGAGGTTCCTTCGACGACAGCCTTCCCGGCCGCGCTCAAGACCTCTTTCTTCTTTTGGAGGGGTTCCTTGCTTTTGTAATACTTCTTCCCCACTAGGGGCACATTTTGTAATCCAAAACTTTTTTTTGGTAATACAAATATGTTTTCTCCATACAATCTCCGACTTCCTTTCAATGGCCTGAGTCTGACATCGATTTACTTCAGTTTCGTCCTTAAACAAAATATTTCTTAAGGTTGTGGACGTTCCAAGTCCTCGAATCGCCGCTCTACCATAGTCGCGAGCCTAACGCTCTCTGGCCTGACTACTTGGATTACTCTGCAGGGGCCTTCCCACTTTGGTGCAAGCTTGCCCTTGAGTGAGCGGGTCGCTTATCGCCTTGGGACTAAGTCGCCCATCCCGAGGGGTCGAGGGCGCACCTCGTTGTAACTCCCGGCAACACTTCGTACGCCAAAGATTTTTACGCGGCGCGTTGGTCCTGCTCTTCTAGCAGGTCTAGGCCAGCCCGAACTCCTCGGGCCGAGGTGGATTCTCATAGTTCTCCACCCGAACGTTGGGATGACCAACTCGGCAGTAGGACTGCTTCCACGCCGAATGCAAGGTCAGTAGGGGACTCGCCTGCCGCCTTCGAGTAGTCCGTAGAGACCATAGGATCTTCGTGAGCTCGCGGACCCAGCTCGGTCGAGCTTCCAAAGTCCTTTTCCTACGTCCATCCACGATAGATCGGTTGGTCACCTCGGCAAGCCGGCTGTGTTGGGGGTGGGCCACCGAGCTAAACCTCACCGATGTGATAAGTCGCGCAGAACTCCGAGAACCGAGTGCCGGGCGACCGGGTCCCGCTATCGCGATGATAACGCTGGGCATCGACCGGGTCACGATGTTCTTCCATACGAACCGCTCGACCCGCTCTACCGTAATGGTTGCCGTGGCTCGCCTCCACCCACTTGGTGAAGTAATCTATCCTCACAATAATATGTCTCCGCCGCCGGACGGGGAACGGCCCCAAGAGGTCCATCCCCATTGAGCGAAGGGCCAGCGCAATCCATGGAGGCGAGCGACCGGGAGCTGGCGCGGGCCTGGCGCTGCAGTATCGCACCGCCGCACGAAAGGCCTTGGCGCCTCGGTGCAGCAGAGGCCGCACAGCCCCGCGCAGATTTTGAAGGCCAAAGTTCGGCCGCCATGTGCTCCCACAAATCCCGCCGTGGACCTCGCGAGAATCGCCTCGCCTCATCGGGATCTAAGCATCGAGTAGGGGTGGGAAAATGACCTTTGTAGAGTCGGCCGATTTCGCAGACCACGCTCGAGTTCGGGCGGAGCCGCCGTTTTGACCTCATCCGCCGGCAGACCCCTCGCTTGTACTTCAAGATTTCCGAATCCACGTTGGTGGGGTGGTCGACTCCGATCCCCGATCTCCATGATGGCCACCGACCGTGTGTCGCCTCCTCGACTCGGATGTTCCTCCGGATCGGCCCCGAGGCCAATTTCGCGAGCTGGTCCGCCCGCTCGGGGACCCGCACCCCGGACAGAGTGAAGCGGGAAAGTTAGAGGTTTGGGCTTTACCTCGGTCCAGTATCCGACATGGTCGAGTCCCGCGCTCGACATTTCCACCAACTTGCTCGGCGACAAGTTGGGAATCCGTGAGAATGTGGATTGCTCCTAGTTGCATCTCGCCGCCAAACGGAGGCTCGCCAACACGCCGTATTCGCCTCGTTGTTTGTGGCCGCGCCGGCGAGGGAACGCCAAAGCGTGTCCATCGATCCTCCGCACGAGTCCGGCGCCGCCCCGAGCCGAAGACCCATCCACGCAAGCATCCGCCTCGGTGGATTTGCTCAACGCCTCGCCTGGTGTCAACTCCAAGATAAAATCGCCAAGGCCTCGGGCCTTGATGGTCGTTCTCGGCTTGTAGCAGAGGTCGAACTCGGATAGCTCCACCGACCATTTTAGGAGACGCCCTGCTACGTCAAACTTAGAAAGAACTTGACGCAGGGGTTGGTCGGTCAATACCTCAATCGTATGGGCTTGGAAGTAGGGGCGTAGCTTCCGAGCCGCCAGAATGAGTGCCAATGCCAGCCTTTCAATGGGAGGATAGCGCTGCTCCGGCCCACGCAGTACATGGCTGGTGTAGTAAATCGGGTGTTGCGCATCGGGGGCTTCTTTCACAAGCACCGAGCTCACTGCATGCTGAGATGCCGCCAGATAGAGGGTAAGTTTTTCTGGCGCGGACACCGAGGTAAGTCGGGGTAGCTCGGATAAGTGCTGCTTCAGGGCGGCGAAGGCTTCCTCGCACTCTGCCGTCCATTGGAAGTTCTTCGGTCTTTGAGGACTCTAAGAAAGGGAGGCACTTATCTCCGACCGACGTAAACCGACAGAGCCGCTATCCTTCCGTTAAGGCATTGAAGCTCCTTAACGTGCTTGGAGATCTCATGTCGGTGAGAGCTCGGATCTTCTCGGTTGGCATCAATTCCTCTCTCGTATGATGAACCCGAGGAACTTGCCCGATGTCACGCCAAGACGCACTTGGCCGGATTAAGGCGCATCCCATACCTTCTCGTGGCGAAGGTTTCCGCAAGTCGCCAAGGTGTGCAGCCCTGCGGCGACTTTTCACGATCATATCGCCCACGAGACCTCCATATTTCGCCCTATTTGCTCGCGAACACATTGTTCACCATCCTTTGGTAGGTGGCGCCATGCGTTCTTTAACCCGAAGGGCATAACTTTGTAGAAGTAGGCTTTGGGGTGTGTGGAAGGCTGTATGTTGCCGATCCTGGGGCCATCCGGATCCGGTTGTAACCGAGTAGGCGCCCATGAAGGAGAAGCGGGCGCATCTAGCGGCTGAGTCGACCACTGGTCGATCCTAGGTAGGGGAAGCAATCCGGCAAGCCCGATTTAGATCGGTGTAGTCAACACACATCCTCCAGCCTTCCATTAGGCTTCTTGACGAGGACTACATTGACAGCCATCGAGGGTACCGGACCTCCTCAATGAAGTCAGATGCCAAGAGCCTGTCGACTTCCTTCTGGACAGCTTGTTGGCGCTCGAGGGACTGGGGCCGTGGGCTCTGTCTCACCGAGCGGGCGGGCGGGGAAATGTGTAGGTGGTGTTGGGCGACTTCGGGGTCGATTCCCGGAGGTCGGCGCCCAGCGAAGACATCGGCGCTTTCCTCGAGGAGGCCGATGAGCCGCGCCGCTTCTGATCACCTGTGTCCGGGCCAATCCCGACTGTCCGGTCGGGACGGTCATCTTGCGGCGGAATATTAACCGCCGGGTTTGTTGGCTCGGATGTTTGCCGGGCGCCGCCCCGCGCGGGTCTTCGAGGGGCGGTTCCCGCCTTTTCCTCTTACCTGTGGAGGTCGCCAAGTAACACCGTCTCGACTTGAGGATCTCCCCAAGACCTCCCGACTCCCGGCGTGGGGAACTTCGGCGTCCGGTGGTATGTGGATAGAACGGCCCTTAGCTCGCTGAGGGTGGGTCGGCCCAAGATGGCGTATACGCAGAGGGAGGTCGACCACCGTAAAAGTTACCAGCAGAGTTTTAGCCTTCGGGAATCGCCGAGGGTCAATGGTAGGGTTACCGCACCGCGGGCGAGATCGAGTCGCCAGTGAAGCCGGTGAGCGCCGAGTGCAAAGGCTTCGTGGCTTCCTTCGCAGCCCCAACTTCGTAAAGGCCTCAAGTAGAGGATGTCGGCCGAGCTACCAGTTGTCGACTCATAATCCTTCTGACCGCGCGTTGGCAATTCGGCCGACACCACCGCGATCGTCATGCTCACATTCCCATATCCCCGAGGGGAAAGTGATCTCCGGCCGAGGAGGAGGGTGATATTCCCGGCCGCGACGGCCGCCGCATAAGCCCTTCGCCCGAGGCGCTATGTCCTCCAAATGCCGCGGTCCCCGGTGATTACGCCGATATGTTGCTCGACCGGGCCTTCGGGCGCAGGATGGTGCTCGCGGATGCCGGAGGTATTGATTGAGGTGACCTCTTCGGATCAGCCTCTTCAATTTGTCGCTCACCGTAGCATTGCCCGTGTCATGTCCGCTTTGCCGATGCGAAGCGCAATATCGGTAAGCTTCGCCACCGCCGTCGCCGCCCTTCATCCGGGTGGCGGCTCGAGCATTCCCGCTCCTTGATCTGGAGGAATATTTGTGTCCGAGACGCCTTCAAGGGGGAGGTGGCGGCTCGGCCGCAGATGGGTCGGGCGGCCCATGCGGCGCTGGTGCGGGACTCCCGCTGGGTGCCGGTCCCGATCGGGATGGAGTAGGATGCCCTCGGCCGTCTTCCTTCCTTCCCGACATCCAGTGACTCGCCGCCACGCATCGACTTGCTCGGCCAAACATTTCTGCGATGGACGTGGGGGGTCGCTCCACCAAGGACCAGCAGAACCTCGACGGCCGCAGCCCCATCATGAATGCCTGCACCAATAACGATGGGTGAGCATCCGATAACTCCCGTACCTCCGTGGTGAACCTTCGCACGAAGTGGGAGAGGGGTTCGTCCTCCTTCTGCTTCAAACCCAGGAGGAGCGCGACAGAGGGCTTTGGTCGCGCAAACGCCAAAAAGCGTAGCTCGAAGTCCTTGGCGAGCTGCTCAAAGGATGTCACCGACCCGCTTTTTAAGGTATCGTACTCATGTACGGGCGGATCCTTTCAACGCAGGTGGGAACGCCCCGCACATCAAGGCGCCCGGTTCCATATAGGGCCATTTGAGCCCGGAAGGCAGCGACGTGATCGGCCGATCACCGACTCCATCATAAAGGTCGATGGAGGGAGACGGAAGTTCGGGGCACCGGGTATTCCCGCATGTCGCGAACGGGGACTCCCAAAGGGGACACTTCCTCTGTTCTTCTTTGACTTGCGACGCCCCTTTGCACCTCCTCCAGACGCGCGCGATGGACCGGACCGAGCCAAATAGGTCCGCTGAGTTCAAGACACCGCCGAGTTCAAAGTGGACGCCCAGCAAGAGCCCGGTTCCGCCCCGAACCCGGCGAGGCTGGAGAAGATGGTGTCGGCGGCATCGCCTCATGATGCCGGGAAGAGGTTCCGCGCTTGAGGGTCGGCTCGCCACCTCGAGCAAAGTAGGAGGACACCGACAAGATTGCCAGGTCCGGACTGCTGGGAGAGGTCCTGAAAAGCCTCCACCGTGACGGTGGGGGGAAGCGGTGGAACCCGACTAGGCGGGTAGAGCCCGGCGTCGCTAAATATATTCCAATAGCGATCTATAGTTGCGACGGATCGCCCTCCGGGTTCGAGGTCTCGCGACTCTCCGCCGAGGTGCCACCGGAAACGACCTTTCGCCCATGTGTCGCTTAGGGCGGAGCAGTAGTCCTTCGACGAGAGGCCCTCCTTCTAGCGCCAACTGTTAGGGGAAATAACTTTACCGTGACCCGGGCGCACGGCGACGGAATCCGGAAACCGGGGTCGCCTCGTGACGGGTTCGGGCCCGCCGATGGCTCGCCGCTACCGCCGAGCTCTCCGAAGGCGGCTGCACGCCCTCACCCGCCGGGGACGACCTGCAGCAAGGCGGGTCGGATGCTCCGCCCGACCCTCCGACGCCTAAGCCGCTGGCCGCCCGTCACGGAGTTCCCCAGAGAGAGTTGGCGGGGGTGTTCGGGTCTACTCACCTCCCGGAGTGTTCAAGGAAAGAAAGGGTCTCCCCCCAGCGGTCGTGGGAGAGAGATCCGAATCCTCCTCAAGAGAAATCTAGGAAAGAAGAGGTCCTTCCCCTAGAGGTCTTGAGAGAGAGTTCAGAATCAGAATCCTCCCTCCTGTCTTACCTGTTCGGGTTAAATAGGTCGGACGGAGGGCATGCTTCCGACTGTCTGCAGGTGGCGTACGAGCCTGACCTCGCAGGTCGGTGCCGTGGTCAGCTTGGCGGGTAGTTGGGGCGATGCTGAGGAGAAGCGACGTCGGGCTGTCACATCGTGGGCGGTTGGAGCGCAGGAGGGGCGATGACGTCGTCCGGTTGTACGACAGAAGACCAGGTGTCTCGTCATACTTAATATCCTTATCAAGTATTAAATGTGACGTGACACCCGATCCTGGGTATCACGCCCGGATGACGTCATCGCCCCTCCTGCGCTCTTTTACTCCCGCATTTGATTACCCGACGTCGCTTCTCCTTTACCTCGCCCCACGTACACGCAGGGTTGACCACGGCACTGGCCTGCGAGGTCAGGTCCGTATACCACCCGCAGACGCAACCGGAAGCGCGCCATCCGTCCGACATATTTAAGGCGAAGGGGTAAGGCAGGGAAGGAGGAGAAAAAAAGGTGCACTCTGGACTCTTCAATTATTTTGACCGGCTGGAACGGAAAAGGGGAGCCTTCGGGAGAGAGTCTGACTTGAGCGTCGGAGGGGTCGGGCGGAGCACCCTCCGACCCGCCTTTGTGCAGGTTCCGTTCCCGGCGACATCGGCGCACGCTACCCCTCGGGACCTAGTGGGAGCAGGAGCCATCGACGAGCCCGAACCTTACCGAGACGACCCCCGGGTTCCCGGATTCTCCGCCGCACACCCCAGGGTCACGGTAAAAAGTTGTTTGCACTAACAGATTGGCGCTAGAAGGAGGGCCTCCTGTCAAAAGATTACCTGCTGTGCCCTGAACGACACATGGACGAAAGGCCGCTCCCAGGAGGCACCCCAGCGGAAGCCCCACTTACCTCCGGACCCTGGAGGGACGATCCCGTCGCGACAGCAGAACGCTACTAGAGTTTATTCAACGACCAGACTCCACCCGCCAGTGTGGTTCCTCCGCTCCTCGTCACCGCGAGGCCTTTCAGACCTATCCCAACAGTCCGAGCTCTAGTAAGCGCCGCCTGTGCCGCCGTCCCTCGCCCCGCTCAGTGGAACGGAGGGTCGAGCCACCAGAGACCGGGACCCTCCCCCCGGGCTCATGAGGCACCCCCCTCGGCACCATCTTCCCCAGCTTCCCACCCGGTCTTGGACAGAACCCGGGTTCTCGAAAACCTGGGTATCCCGCCCGAGCCCGAGGCGGTGTCCTCGGATTCGACGGATTTATTTCGGGCTCAACTCCACTCTATTTTCCAGCGCCTGGATGAGGTACAAAGGGACGTCTATAAGTCCAAAGAGGAGCAGAGGGAGGAGCCCCACTAGGAGTCCCCGTTCGCCAAATGACATACGGGAATACCGGTGCCCTTTGAATTTTCGCCTCCATCGACCTTTATGATGGAGCCAGTGATCCCGCGACCATGTTGCCGCTTCCGAGCTCAGATGGCCCTATATGGAACTCCTGACGCCTGATGTGCCGAGCGCTCCCACCACGCTGAAAGGGTCCGCGACGCGTTCGTACAAAGACTTTAAAAAGCGGGACGATAACGTCCTTCGAACAGCTCGGCAAGGACTTCGAGCTACATTTTCTGGCGTTCGCGCGTCCGAAGCCTTCTGTCGCACTTCTCTTGGGTTTGAAGCAAAAGGAGGATAAACCCCTCTCCCACTTTGTGCGACGGTTTACCATGGAGGTACGAGGGTTATCTGACGCTCACCCTTCGCTGTTGATGCAGGCGTTTATGATAGGGCTGCGACCCTCAAGGTTTTGTTGGTCCTTGGTGGAGCGATCCCCATGTCTATCGCGGAAATGTTTCAGCGAGCGAGTCAAGATGTGGCGTCAAACTTGATGCTCGGAAGAAGGGAAGAACGACCAAGGGGGCGTTCGACACCATCCCGAGCGGGAACGACGACTAGGCGGCAGTCCCCGCACCGAGGACGCCAGGCGGGGCATCCCGACCAATACGCGTCCGGGCTGCCACCTCCCCCCCTGAACGCGTCGCGGACGCAAATATTTCTCCAGATAAAGGAAAGGGGAATGCTCAAACCTCCCCACCCGATGAGGGGCCGGCGAGAGTTGGCCGATCATACCCGATACTGCCACTTCCATCGGCAAAACGGGCACGACACGGAGCAATGCCACGAGCTGAAGCGGCAAATTGAGGAGCTGATCCGAAGGGGACACTTAGACCAATACCTCCAGCGTCCGCGGGAACCCTCCCTGCATCCCGAAGGCCCGGTTGAGCAACACATCGACGTAATTATAGGGGGGCCCGCCTCTGGAGGGCATAGCGCCGACGGTGCTTATGCCCGTGCCGCAATCGGGAACACAACCCTCCTCCGAGCCGTAGATCACTTTCTCGGGGACTTGGGAGCTGGAGCATGATGACGCTACCGTGGTGTCACCAATCGCCAATGCGCAGTCGGCGATCATGATCGACACTAGCAGCTCGGCCGACATCCTTTACTTCGATGCCTTCTTGAAGTTGGGATTGCCGAAGGAGGCCCTGAAGCCTCTACACTCGGCGCTCACCGGGTTCACCGGCGACTCGATCTTGCCGCGGGGTGCGGTCACCCTACCGTTAACTCTCCTGACTCTCCAAGACAAAAACAATGTTGGTGACCTTCCGTGGTCGATCTCCCACCGCTGCATAACGCCATCCTGGGCCGGCCCACCCTCAACAGGTTAAGGGCGATTATATCTACATACCACCGGACCTTGAAGTTTCCGACCAGCGCCGGAGTTGGGGAAGTCCGGGGAGATCCCCAGGAATCCAGACGGTGTTACTTGACAGCGATCTCCCTGGGCAAGAGAAAGAGGCCAGAACAGCCCCTCGAAGACCCGCGCGGGTCGCGACACCCGACCCAGCGTCCCGAGCCGACGAAGCCGGCAATCAACATTCCGCTGCGGGATGACCGTCCCGACCGGATGGTCGGGATCGATCCGGACCTAGACAATCAAGAGCAGGCTCAACTTATTAGCCTCCTCCAAGAAAACACCGACGTCTTTGCTTGGACAGCGGCCGACCTCCCGGGAATCAACCCGGAAGTTTCTCAACACCACCTGAGCATTTCCCCGACCGCTCTATCACGGACAAAATTGTAAACGGCTTGTTCGGTGTAATGCTTATGCATGTCCGTGTCCCTTTTGGTTGGTTGTCACTTGTAAAACTTGTAAAGGGCTTGCCAAAGGCAAAATGCCCCATTTGAGTGAGTTTGTAAGCTATTGTAGGCTTATACATAAAGCTCGCATCGAGTGCATACTTGTACTAGAATTCAGTCTGTAGTGGACCAATTTTATACCTTTGTTGTGCAACTGTTCTGAGCTTGTAATATGCATGGTTAGAATTTGCATTGGCTATAAAGTGTTTGCTAAAAGAGTGGCTTGTGGATCCCGTGTGAAGCGCTTTCTCTGTCCCGTTCTCTCTTCCGTAGGTCCTAAGGGATTCTAGGAGATTTCGGGGAGGCTGACCTTTGCGATGATACACATTGGTGCCGCATGGCTTAGGCAAAACCAGCTAAGTCCGTGACAGCTCGCCCGGTGAGACAAAGACCCTGGTCTCAGGCTCTTAAGCGCCAACAAGCTATGCAAATGGAGGTTGACAAGCTCTTGGCGTCCGGCTTCATTGAGGAAGTCAGGTACTGTTGAATCTCGGATTTTGATGATGAAACTAATTGAGTGTGATTTGTTGTCTAACTGCGTGTTGAGTTACGCAGGTCTACTATCGATCAGGATATTGGGTGTCGAGCCAGAGGTTCGGTCGACTATCGGCAGGAGGCTTCGTACGTCGGGCATCGGGCCAAGAAGTGCGGAGTTGCGCCATGGATATCGAGTTTGTTTGTGCAGGAGTAACTACGAAAGGGATGAAGACGTAAAGCGAAATCAAGGGCCGAAGTCAAGTGCGATGGATCGTTGGGAGTTCGTGAGTTTTGACGGAAGTCTGAAGATTCTTTGGGAGTGCTGCCGGAACTGGCCGAGAACGAGTAGGGAGCTTGCCGAAGGGTTTTTAGAAGCTCACTGGGAGGTTCATCGAAGTTCGCGAGCTTGACAAGAAAGATCGAAGCTTTCCAAAGAAGCTCGGGGAACTCGCCAAAATCATCGTGGAGTCCGAGAGCTTGCGGAGTCCGCAGGATGGTTTCGAGGATCGTCGGAAGATCGCGGAAGTTCGCCTAAGCTCGACGGAAGAAGACTTGACTTGCGGACTTTGTAATAGCTTAGGAAACGTCTTTAAAATTCGTAGTTAGCACATATTTTGGGTTAGGATTAGATAACCCAAAGTGGGGGCCCATTGGGCCTTGATTAGGATGAGTTTGGGCCAAAATTTTGGCCCAAACCGAACCAGCTACGTGCATGCTACTGTAGCATGTGTACTGTAGCACATGTACTGTAGCATGTACTGTAGCATGTACTGTAGCATACTACTGTAGCCAGGCTACTGTAGTAGGCTACTGTAGCAAGCTACTGTAGCAGCGGTGGAACCGCTGCCTGGGGCGGTAGTACCGCTCCAGTTATGTAGAGCTGTGGTGGAACCGCCTGTCGGGCGGTAGCACCACGCCGTCAATCGACGACAGGCGGTGGAACCGCCTCTGGCAGGCGGTGGCACCGCCTCTGACCACCAGAAACATTGGAACTCCAAATTTATTTGAAATTTGGAGCCCAATTTTGAATCCACTTTGGATCTATAAATACCCCTCCCTTTCCCAGCTGAAAGGGAACCCTTTTGAGCAAAAAGTCTAAGTCTTGAGTTATTCAAGTGTGTTGTAAAGCCTTGCTTTTGCTAGTGTTCACCTTCTTCCCTTTCTTGAGAGATCTTGTACAAGTGTGAACATATTGTAAAGGGTTGTAAAGGGGTGTTTGATCCTTCCCCCTCAAAGGGATTGCTAGTGGAAGAGAGGAGCCTCATCAAAAAGGCTTCAAGAGTGGATGTAGGTCATTTGACCGAACCACTATACATCCTTGTGTTCATGAATGTGTGAGTGCTTACTTTCTTGAAGCATTACTTTACTTTGCTGCAAGTTCATACTTATTTCCCTTAAGCAAGAAATTACTTTCAAGCTCTCTTTCGTCAAATCGAGATTTTCCTACGAACGTGAGTTTTTGTAAAATCGGTTTCAAGAAAAGGGTTTTAATCCGCTGCACTAATTCACCCCCCCCTCTTAGTGCCGCTCGATCCCTAACAGGTACCCCCAATGGCTGTCTAATGTAGTCCTCGTAAAGAAGCCTAATGGAAGCTGGAGGATGTGTGTCGACTACACCGATCTAAATCGTGCTTGCCCGAAGGACTGCTTCCCCTTGCCTAGGATCGACCAGCTGGTCGACTCAACCGCGGGGCATGCCCGCTTCTCCTTCATGGATGCCTACTCCGGTTACAACCAGATCCGGATGGCACTAGAGGATCAGCAACACACGGCCTTCCACACACCCCAAGGAGCTTATTTTTACAAGGTTATGTCGTTCGGATTAAAGAATGCTGGGGCCACTTACCAAAGGACGGTGAATAAGATGTTCGCCCACCAGATAGGGCGAAACATGGAAGTCTATGTCGACGACATGATTGTGAAAAGTCAGACAGGAGCCGCACACCTTGATGACCTGAGGGAAACCTTCGCTACGTTAAGGGGATATGGAATGCGCCTTAATCCAACTAAGTGCGTTTTCGGCGTAACATCAGGGAAGTTCCTAGGATTCATCATACACGAGAGGGGAATTGATGCCAACCCGGAAAAGATCCAAGCTCTCGTCAACATGAGATCTCCAAGAACGATAAAGGAGCTTCAATGCCTTAACGGGAGGATAGCAGCTTTGTCCCGGTTTTTGTCCCGGTCGGGAGATAAGTGTCTTCCTTTCTTTCGGGTCCTCAAAAATCCGAAGAACTTCCAGTGGACAGCGGAATGCGAGGAAGCCTTCGCATGCCCGAAGCAGTACCTATCCGCACTCCCACGCCTTACCTCGGTGTCTACGCCGGAAAAACTTTGCCTCTACCTGGCGGCGTCTCGACACGCGGTGGGCTCGATCGTAAAAGAAGCCTCCAAAAATAACATCCGGTTTATTACACGGCTATGTCCTGCGTGGGCGAGCATGCTACCCCATCGAAAGGTTGGCATTAGCGCTTATCCCGGCGGCTCGGAAGTTACGCCCCTATTTCCGTGCCCATACGATCGAGGTAATGCACCAACCCCTGCGTCAAGTTTTTTCTAAGTTTAACGTGGCAGGGCGCCTCCTAAAATGGTCGGTGGAGCTATCCGAGTTCGACCTCCGCTATAAACCGAGAACGACCATCAAAGCCCAGGCCCTGGCCGATTTCATCTTGGAGTTGACCCTGCCGGAAACGGAAGGCGCGGAGCAAGTTTATCAAGACTGGGTCCTGCACGTGGATGGGTCATCTGGCTCGAGGGGTGCCGGGGCAGGACTTATCCTGGAGGACCCCGAGGGACACTCTTTCGAGCGCTCTCTCCGCTTCGGCTTCGAGGCCACAAACAACGAGGCGGAGTACGAAGCACTCTTGGCGGGCCTCCGCTTAGCAGCCGAGATGCAGCTGAGAGCAGTCCATGTTCTCACGGACTCCCAACTGGTTGCCGAACAAGTCGGCGGAGAATATTGGGCGCGAGACCCGACCATGTCAAAATACCTAACCGAGGTAAAAACCCAGACCTCCAACTTCTCTCGTTTCACTTTATCTAGAGTGCCCAGGTCCCAGAACGAGCGGGCGGACCAGCTCGCGAAGTTAGCCTCGGGAGCCGAACCCAAGGAACATCCCGAGGTCGAGGAGCTCGCACACCGGTCGGTGGCCACCATGGAGATAGGGGACCCCGGAGTCCCGACATCTCCACTTACGTGGACTCAGGAGATGCAGAGATACAAGCGCGAGGGGATCCTGCCTGAGGATGACGTCAAGGCGTGGTGGCACAACCCAGCGTGGTATCGCGAAATTGGCGACCGCTCTACAGTAAGGTCGTTTTCTCATCCCCTCGCTGCGATGCTTGGATCCCGACGAGGCGAAAATAATTCTCGCCGAAGTCCACGGCGAGACCTGCGGGGAGCATATGGGTGGCCGAACTTTGGCCTTCAAGATACTACGCCAAGGCTATTACTGGCCCATGTTGCACCGAGACGCCAGGGCTTTTGTGCGGCGGTGCGACACATGCCAGCACCAAGCCCACGCCCCGCAGCTTCCCGTGGTCCCACTCACTTCCATGGATTGCGCCTGGCCCTTCGCGCAATGGGAGATGGACATTTTGGGCCCATTCCCCCCGGCGTCCGGCCAGCGGATATATATTATCGTGGGAATCGATTATTTCACCAAGTGGGTGGAAGCCGAGCCCCTGGCGACCATTATGGCCGGGCGGGTCGAACAGTTCGTATGGAAAAACATTGTGACCCGATTCGGCCTTCCCAACGTTATCATCACCGATAACGGCACCCGCTTTTCCAACGCCGGTTTAAGGAATTCGCGCGAGTTATCGGATCCAGCTTGAGGTTTAGCTCGCGGCCCACCTCGCACCAACGGGCTCGCCGAGGTAACCAACCGATCTATCCTTGATGGGCTTAAGAAAAGAACTTTGGAAGCCCGATCAAGCTGGGTCGACGAGCTCCCGAATATCCTATGATCTTTGCGGACTACCCCGAAAACGGCTTCGGGCGAGTCCCCATACAGCCTGGCGTTCGGCGTGGAGGCGGTTCTGTCGGCCGAGTTGGTCATTCCGACCTTTCGAGTAGAAAACTATGAAGAGTCAACCTCGACTCCGGAGTTCGGGCTGGTCTAGACCGTCAAGAGCGCAGGTCGACGCGCACCTAAAGATGTTAGCATACAATCAAGTGTCGCCGTAAACTATAACAGAGGGTACACCTCGACCTCTCGGGATGGGAGACTGCATCGCGCAAGGCGGAGGTAAGTGACCCCGCCCGCTTAAGGGGTAAGCTTGCACCTAAGTGGGAAGGCCCCTACTGCGTTACCAAGGTCGTCCGACTGGGCACGTTCCGACTCGCGACTATGTCAGGACAGCAAGTGCCGAGGACCTGGAACATCCAGAACCTCAAGAAATATTTTGTTTAAAGTTTTTATAACGGCTGCAAGACCAAACGGAAGTACGCTAGCATTGGATTCAGGTTATTGAAGCTAACTTGAAATTGCATTGCCAAAGTTCTGGGGTCGCATTGCCAAAGTAGGAATTGCATTGCCAAAGTTTTAAAGCACAAAATGAGACCCTAGAGAAAAAAAAATAGTGTTACACAACCCAAAAAAGGGTGAGGGAAGACCCTCCAAAAGAGAAAAAAGACAGAGTCCCTCAAGAAGCGGCCCCCGGTAGGTTGTCATCGAAAGGGACTTCGTCAGGCATGCTCACCCCTTGGTCTTCGGGGCGGGAGGTGAAGGGATCCTCCTCGACTGCGGGACCCGGAGGGCACGCTCGGAACCGGGCTAGGGTGACCTTGTACCCATACTCATAAGATACCCTGCCCATCCGGTCTAAGCCGAGAAGGAAGCCCTCCGACTTCTTGTACCGCTCGACTGCCTCCCGGTCCCTCTCCGGTCGGCTGCCTTCTTCCGCCGCGAGGGCCTCCCGGGCGGCCTTTGCCTCGGCTTCTCGTGAAGCCAGCTTCACCGCCAATTCAGAGGCCTCCTTCGTGCGGAGGCAGTTCTCCAACTTCTCCGTCCGGAGAAGCTTCTGCAGGCTGGCCTACGACGTCGACGCAACCTCGAGCTCGGCGGTCAGGCGCGACACTTTGGCGCCCATATCGGCCGCCCGCTGCTCGGCAGCAGCAACCGCCTTGAGCCCGAACCCCGCTCGGGCCTCCTCCAGCTAGCGGCGCAAGTCGAGGTTGTGCTCGCTCAGCCCGCCTACCAGTCGACCAGCGTTGTGAACCCGGTCGATTAGGGCCGTGGTGTAGTGGAGATTCTGCACAAAAGGGGAACAGTAAATAACGATAGACGATGTTTACCCAAAGGGAGACACGCGAGACGATGCTTACCCACAGCACCGACCTAGCCGATTTGGCAATGAGAACCTCCGAGGGGAGCGTATACAAATCCCGAGCTATGTCGGGATCAAGCACTCCCCGAAGGTTGGTGGCCGAAGGGTCTCCCCCAGTCCACACTTTGTCCCCCCGGGACAATCCACTCCACCGGGCCACGAGAGGGTCGCTCGCCTTCGTATGGGACTCTCGCCATTACACGGAAAGGAAGGGCTGATCCTTTCCTGGGATCCGACAGATCCTTCATGGCCGGGGACGCAGACCTTCCCGCCGCCACTGGCCGGGCCCAAGACTTCCTGGGCCGGGCCGATGCATCCGGACGGCCGATCGCTTCCACGGAAAGAGCCACCGGCGTATCGAGGTCCACCACGTCCTTCGCCTTGGACCTTTTCTTGGGGCGTCCTCCTTCAGCCGTCCGCGGGGAATCACCCCCCGCTCGCTTTGGGACAGCCGGGGCGCGCGGGGACGAGCCTGCCGGAGTGCTCGCACCATGGAATGATCGCAGGTTCACCATTTCTGCGAAAAATAAAGATCAGTTAGAGACGAGAATGTGGCAGCGATCCCGAAAACGTAAAACAGTGATAACCTACCCCGAGAACGCGGGCTAAGCCCCGCTTCCACAAGCCATTGCTCCGACATATTGCGGATGGCTTGCGAAGAGGGAAGAATTACCCTCAGCTTCTCGAGGTGCGCACGCTCCTCGGCGTTGAGCTTCGGGACTGTGTTGTCAATGGTCCTCGAGGACCACCGAACCCCGAAACCCCAGTCTTTTTCGCATTGGACGAAGAAGAAGCACATTTTCCACCCCTTGTTATTGGTGGGAGCGTCGCTAACCCGGAACCCCGCCCGGGCAGCGAGGAAGTATCCCCCCGACCCCTTGAAAAGGTGGAAACATGAGAGAAAAAGGCTACGGGTCGGGGTGATATTAGCATAATGGCATTCCCCCAGGAAAGCCACCAAATATCGCCAAGAGTTGGGTGTTATTTGTGAAGGCGAGATCCGCCACAGGGATATACAGGACACGATGACAGGATGTAGGGGAGACGCAGCAGGCCTCCGTATGCCGAGAGTCGTGGCAAAGCCCTTGGGAACCGGATCGGCGCCCGCTGCCCCGCCGGGGTCACAAGGACGTATTCCTCCGGGATGTCAGAGCGCCCGAGGATCCTCTGCAAGACTCATACAGGGTGGAATCTTGGTCGTGTGGCCACATTATGGCCTCTAGCACACGCGCCGCTTCCCCACCTGACGAACGGCTGGAAGGAGGAGATGGTGGGGAGGCAACGACACGAGTAGTGATGGAGGGGGAGGAAGAGGAAGAAGTAGAGGAGGAAGAGGTGGAAGAAAGAGCCATTGTGCACTGACCTACCGCGGAGGGGATCGACTGGAGGGTGGCAAGAGACACTAGGGCCAAGGAAGAAAACTTGGAGGAAGACAACGGCAGGACTCGAGAGACAAAAAAACTCCGCTGATGAAAAGTGGTAGAGTGTCGCGGCAAGGCGCTTATTTATAGAAAAGCGATTCCAGCAACCGCATCTATCTTGAAGGACGTGGGAAGACGGCAGTCCAATGTCTGGTTTTCAGGCAGTTCAACGACTCGATCCTCACCCAGCAGCACTTGCTGTTCGAGCTGGCCCGACCAGACCAACCGCCGCTACCGACGGTTTTCTAGGTCTGATAAAGAGCCCACTCGGTTCAAACTGCTTGAGCGGCTCGGTTTTCTCGGTCCCCAGCGGCGGCTCTTTATCCTTAACGCGCGTCTTGCATGGTCCGAGCGGCTCGACCATCGGTTTTCTGGTCTGAGCGCCTCACTTTATCCCAACGCAGTTTCGTTACATGGTCTTGAGCGGCCTCGACCATTGGGCTGGTCTTGAGCGGGTTTCGACCCTTTATAACCAACGCGTTCGCCATATGGTCTTGAGGGCTCGACCTGACCTGGCTTTTCGTCTTGAGCGCCTCTAATTCGGTTATCCCGAACGGTGCTCGGTTCTGGTCTTGAGCTGAGCCATCGGTCAACTTGAGCGCCCGACTTTATCCTAACGGCGTTCGGCTTACATGGTCTTGAGCGGCCTCACCATCGGTTTTCTGGTCTTGAGCTGGCTCGACCTTTATCCCGAACAAGGATTCGTTACATGGTTCTGAGCGGCCTCGACCATCGGTTCTGGTCTTGAGCGCTCCGACTCTCTTTATCCTAACGGCGGCTACATGGTCTTGAGCGGCCTCACCATTGGTTTTCCGGGTCTTGAGCGCTCGACCTTTATCCCGAACGGTTCGCTTACGGTCTTGAGTGGCGCTCGACTCTTATCTTTTCTGTCTTGAGCGGCTCGACTTCTTATCCATCGGCGGTTTTCTGGTCTTGAGCGGCTCGACTTTATCCCGAACGGCGGTTCGGTTACATGGTCTTGAGCGGCGGCTCGACCATCGGTTTTCTGGGTCTTGAGCGGCGGCTCAACCATCGATTTTCTGGGTCTTGAGCGGGCCTCGACCATCGATTTTCTGGGTCTTGAGCGGGCCTCGACCCCTTATCCCGAACGGCGGTTCGGTTACATGGTCTTGAGTGGGCCTCGACTATCGGTTTTCTGCGTCTTGAGCGGGCCTCGACCCCTTATCCCGAATAGTGGTTCGGTTACATGGTCTTGAGCGGGCCTCGACCATCGGTTTTTTGGGTCTTGAGCGGGCCTCGACCCTTTATCCCGAACGACGGTTCGGTTACATGGTCTTGAGCGGGCCTCGACCATCGGTTTTCTAGGTCTTGAGCGGGTCTCGACCCTTTATCCCGAACGGCGATTCGGTTACATGGTCTTGAGCGGGCCTCGACCATCGGTTTTCTGGGTCTTGAGCGGGCCTCGACCATTGGTTTTCTGAGTCTTGAGCGGCCCTCGACCCTTTATCCCGAACGGCGGTTCGATTACATGGTCTTGAGCGAGCCTCGACCATTTATTTTCTAGGTCTTGAGCGGCGCCTATACTCCTCATCTTGCACAATGGTTCAGTCAATTATGTCACGACAAGCAGAACCTCCGCCCGAGGTCTCAGCCGACCACTCATGTGCAACCGGGTTTCCCCGAACACCACCCTCAACCCTCGAGGACCGTCCCGCAGGTGTGGCTTTTTGAGGGGGGTAGTGTTATGGGTATTAAATGAGCCCACGCATGCAGGTAGACATCGCCCGCGAGGTCGTGTCCGTCGGTCCGTATATCACCCCGCGACGCCACAAGCCATCCATCCGTCCGGCATAAGGCGTAAGGTATAGCAGGGAAGGAGGAGAAAAAAAAAGATGCATTTCTTCAATTATTTATTTTGACGGAAGGAAAAGGGGGTTTTCGAGAGAGTCTGACTTGAGCGTCGGAGGGATCGGGCGGAGCACCCTCCGACCCGCCTTTGTGCAGGTTCCGTTCCCGGCGACATCGGCGCACGCTACCCCTCGGGACCTAGTGGGAGCAGGAGCCATCGACGAGCTCGAACCTTACCGAGACGATACTCGGTGATAGGGGTATTAAGTATGACGAGACATCAGGTCTTCGGTCGTACACTCGGATGACGTCATCGCCCCTCCTGCGCCCCATAACACCCGCGATTTGACCGCCCGACGTCGCTTCTCCTCAGCATCGCCCCAACCACCCGCTGACCACGGCACCGACTGCGAGGTCGTGCCCGCACGCCACCGCGCATGGAAGCAGCCCTCCGTCCGACCTATTTAAGCCGAATGTAAGACCGGGAGGGGATCGGATCCGAGAGGGGACTGAGATTGGAATCTGGATCTCTTTCCTCCAACCCTTGCTCCATTACGTAAACACTCCGAGAGGTGAGTAGACTCGACACCCCGCAACTCACTGGGAACTTCGCCCACCACGAGCCACCAACCGACTTAAGGCGAGGGGTTTCAAGCGGAGCATCCGACCGCCTTTGTTGCTGCAGGTCTTGTCCTCGACGGTCGAGGAGCGCATACCGCTTTTTGAGAGCTCGACGGTGCGAGCAGAGCCATCGACGGCCCGAACTGCATCGACGACCCCCGCTTTCCTCGGATTCTCGCGCGGCGCCGGTCACGGTGAAAAGTTGTTTCTAACAGATTGGGCGCTAGAAGGAGGGCCTTTCGCCGAAGCGACTACCGCTCCGCCTTAACGACATGGACGAAAGGTCGCTTCCGGCCGCACTCGGCGGGGTCCCGCACTTCGAACCCCTGAGGGACGATCCCGCCGCAACTATAGATCGCTATTGGAATATATTTAGCGACGCTGGGCTTTACCCGCCGAGTCGGGTTCCACCGCTTCCCCCCACCATCACGGTGGAGGCTTTTCAGGACCTTTCCCAATGTGTCCGACCGCAAGCACCGCCCAGCCGTCCCTCCTCCGCCTACTTCCTGTGAGGCGGCAGAGTCGTAATCCTCCAAAGGCCGGAACCTCTTCGGCATCATGAGGCGATACGCGCCAAGCATCATCTTCTCTCCCACCGGTTCAGACGAACCCGGCTCTTGAAAACCTCCAGACGCCCGCCCGAACTCGAGGCGGTGTCTTCGACTCGACGACCTATTTCTGGCTCAGATCCGTCCATCGCACAAATACATTCGAGGAGGTGCAAAGGACGCCCGCAAGTCCAAAGAGGAACAGAGGAAGTGTCCCACTGGAGTCCCCGTCGCCGGACATACCGGGAATACCCAGGGCCCCTTGAACTTCCGCCTCCTCCATCGACTTCTATGATGGAGTCATGATCCAGCCGATCACGCCGCCGCCTTCCGGCTCAAATGGCCCTATATGGAACTTCTGACGCCTTGATGTGCAGGGCTCCCACCACGCTTGAAAGGATCCGCCCGCACATGGTACAGTACCTAAAAAGCGGTCGGTGACATCCTTTGAACAGCTCGCCAAGGACTTCGAGCTACGCTTTTTGGCGCTTATGCGCGACCAAAGCCCTCCGTCGCGCCTCCCGGGTTTGAAGCGTATGAGGACGAACCCTCTCCCACTTCGCGCGTAAGGTTCACCACGGAGGTACGGAGTTGTCGGATGCTCACCCATCGCTATTGGTGCAGTGCCTTCATGATGGGGCCCACCGCCGAGGTTCTGGTCCTGGTGGAGCGACCCCACGCCCATCGCGAGATGTTTCAACGGGCGAGTCGAATACGCGCGGCCGAATCTCGGATGTCGGGAAGGAAGGAAGAACGCTGGGGGCTCTAATCCATCCCGATCGATCGACAACCAAAGCGGAGTCCCCACACCTGGCGCCGCGACGGCCGCCGACCCATACGCCGCCGACCCGCCACCTCCTTGAAGGCGCCTCTGACGCAAATATTCCTCCAAATAAAGGAGCGGGAATGCTCAAAGCCGCCACTCAGATGAAGGGTCCACATACCTGGCCGATAGCATTCCGGTGCATCGCCGCCATCTACAGTAACTGGACATGACACGAGCAATGCTACGAGTAAGCGGCAAATTGAAGAGCTGATCCAAGAGGTCACTCGATCAATACCTCCAAAGATCCGCGGCATCATCCTCGCGCTTCGACGTCTTGGCCGAGCAACACATCGACGTGATCACCGGGGACCCGCTGGGACATAGCGCTCGGGTCGAAGGGCTTACACCGAGCCGCGGGCGCATCGGGGAATATCACCCTCCTCCGAGCCGAGATCACATTCTCGGGGATATGGAGCAACAGAGCATGACGATGCGCCGTGGTGTCGGCCCGAATTGCCAACGCACGTGTCCGACGATATGGTCGACATCGCAGCTCGCCGACATCCTCTACTTCGAGGCCTTTCGGGTTGGGCTGCCGGGAAGCCCCAAGCCTTTGCACTCACCGGCTTCATCGGCGACTCGATCTCGCCACGGGTGCGGTAACTCTACCATTGACCGCGATTCCTCAAGGCCAAAATCATTGGTTACTTTTTCCGTGGTCGACCTCCCATCGTGATACAACGCCATTCTGGGCCGACCCACCTCAACAGCCGAGGCCGTTTCTCGCCCACATACCACCGGACGGTTCCCCACCGCCGAGTCGGGAGGTGCGGGAGATCTCAGAGTCCAGACGGTGTTACCCGACGGCGACTTCCGGTAAGAGGAAAAGGCCGAACCGCCTCAAGACCCACGCGGGACACGCTACCGACCGAGCATCCCGAGCCAACAAATCCGGCGTTAATATTCCGGTAAGACGACCGGCCCCGGACGAATCGGATCGGCCCGACTCGACAATCAAGAGCAGCGCAGCCATCGCCTCCTGTGAAAGCACCGATGTTCGCTTGATACCGCCGACTTCCCGAATCGACGCCGAAGTCGCCTAACACCATCTACATTTCGATCCGCCCGCTCGGTGAGACAGAGACCTCGGCTACCCTCGAGCGCCAACAAGCCGTGCAAGGAAGTCGGATGTGCTCTTGGCGCCGTTTCATTGAGGAGGTCCGACTACAGTGGCTGTCCCAATGTAGTCCTCAAGAAGCCTAATGGAAGCCGGAGGATGTGTGCTGACTACACCGATCTAAATCGTGCTTGCCCGGCGATCGCTTTCCTTCAGATCGACTAACCGTCGACTCAACTGGTACGCCCGCTTCTCCTTCATGGACGCTACTTACATAACCAGATCCGATGGCCCCCGAGGATCGGCAACATACAGCCTTCCACACACCCCAAGGAGCCTACTTCTACAAAGTTATGCCATTCGGGTTAAAGAATGCAGGCGCCACCTACCAAAGGATGGTGAACAAGGTGTTCGCCCGGTGTTAGGGGAAACAACTTTTACCGTGGATCTGGGCGCACGGGCGCTGAACTGAAACCGGGGTCGCCTTGCACGATTCGCCCGCTGATGGTCGCCGCGCCGCCGATGTTCTCCGAAGGCGGCTGCGCCTCGGCCGTCGGGGACGAGACCTGCAGCAAGGCGGGTCGGATGCTCCGCCCGACCCCTCCGACGCCAAGTCAAAGTCGGATGGGAGTGAGTGAGTGTTATATAGAGAGAGAGAGATCTTTGTGCCGCACGCTTACCGAGTTCCCTGCAGTGAGTTGCGGGGTGTCCGAGTCTACCACCTTCTCGGATCGCTTCGCTCGAGCAAGGGTTCAGCCTCCACCTCTCTCCTTCCCATCCGATCCGATCCTCCCGGGCCTTACCGCTCGCTTAAATAGGTTTGACGAGGGCCTCGCTCACCGCTCGCAGTGGCGACGGCTCGACTCTCGCAGTCGGTGCCGTGGTCAATCGGGTGGGTAGTTGGGGCGATGCCGAGGAGAAGCGACGCCGCGTCAAATCGCGGTGTTATGGGGCGCAGAGGGGCGATGACGCTATCCGAGTGTACGATCAAGACATGTCTCGCCATACTTAATACCCTATCACTACCTCAAGAGGCCACCGCGCCACCCGAGGGTGTTGCTTCAGAGAACTCGTTGCCGCATCGAGATCCCGGCGAAGTTCCGCCGTGTCGGCCATAATCGATCAATCTTTGCGTGATAGGGGTCGAGGCGCCGCCGAGATCCCGGCGGAAGTTCTGCCGTGTCGCCATAATCGATCAATCCTTTGCAGGATAGGGGTCGAGGCGCCGCCAAGACCCGGAAAGCCGGCGATCGAGGAAGCTCGAGATTCCGTAACCAACCATCGTTTCGGGGATAAAGGGGGTCGAGGAACCTCAAGACCCGTAGTTATAGTCACCAACCGCTGCTCCGATGTAGTGCCGAGCCACCGCCAAGGCCTAGGATGCCGGCGATCGCCGCCGCCATGATCATGTACCAAAGGGGGTCGAGGAACCTCAAGACCTGCAGTTATAGTCACCAACCGCTGTCCGGATATAGTGCCGAGCCACCGCCAAGGCTCAGGATGCCGGCGATCGAGCCGCCGCCAGATCGCGTACCAACTACCGCTCGATAGAGGGGGTCGAGGAGAGAGACGCCCAGTTCCGCTTGCTGCCGACGCCCGGTAATCGAGGTTGAGACTCGCGAGTGGGCCATTGAACCAGGTGAGCAACACCGAGGTAAGGGCCGGCGATGTCCGTCTTCGCACCCGCCGTTGGGTACTAGGGGTCGAGGTCACGCACACGACTTGCACGGTCGTGATAGCCGAATCGCCGTCGAATGTGTGGCCGAGCCGCCGGCCCGGGAAGTTGTAGTAGCCGAACCGCTGCTCGATGTGTGGCCGAGCCGCCGCCAGTGGCTCGGAAATTGTAATAGCCGAACCGCTGCTCGATAAGGGGGTCGAGGAGACGCCGATTCTCCTGCTGCCGACGCCCGGAAGTCGTGGGTTGAGACGCGCCGTCCTCCTCGCCATCACCCATCGCTTGGTACAAGGGGTCGAGGTCACGCACACGCACCCGAGAAACCATAATAGCCAACCGCTGCTCGAGGAAAGAAGGGGGTCGAGAGACGCCGATTCTCCTGCTGCCGACGTCCGAAGTCGTGGGTTGAGACACGCCGTCCTCCCCGCCATCGACCCGCCATTTTGGTACAAGGGGTCGAGGTCACGCACACGCACCGAGAAGTCATAATAGCCGAACCGCTGCTCGAATAAGGGGCCGAGGAGACGCCGATTCTCCTGCTGCCGACGCTCGAAGTCGTGGGTTGAGACGCGCCGTCCTCCTCGCCACCATCACCCGCCATTTTGGTACAAGGGGTCGAGGTCACGACACGACTGAGAAGTTATAATAGCCAACCTCCGTCGTCGTGTGTGGCCGAGCCGCCGCCAAGGCCCGTACCGCTGGTCGAGCCGCCAAGACCTAGAAGACCAGAATAGCCAATCTCCGCTTCGGGATGGGGCCGAGACACCGCCATGCCTCAGATGCTGGTCAGCCGCCGCCAAGACCTAGAAACCGCCGCGTGTCGTCAAAACGGCTCGCGATAGTGCGCTTGAATCGAGGATACCGGCGGCGGGATAAGTTTCTTACCGGGGTGTACACGCCGCCTCTTCATCAATATGACGCCGCGCCACCGCCCGATGTGATGCTATTGGGCGATGTGGCGGTGTCATGTCGCCGCCGCCTGGAGGCGAAAGGTCGAGGCCCCTTTTCTATAAGTAGGGAGCTCCGCCTCTCTATCACTTTATCGAGTTTCCATCTCTTGTCCCGCCGCTGCCTTCCTTCAAGTTTTCTCCATAGGCTCCGTGCCTTTTAACTTCTTCCACCGATTTCTTCCATTATAGGTTAGTGTGCGATGGGTCTTCCTTCCACTTCCTCTTCCTCGCTTCTTCCTCCTCCTCCCATCGGTTACAACCCGTGTTGCCGCCTCCCTTCGTCTCCTTCCAGCCCTTCCTCGATGCGGAAGCGCGCGTGCCTTAGAGGCCTTAATGTGGCCGCATGACCAAGACTCCATCTTGACGAGCGCATGGTGGGGATACTCCGCGGCGCTTACGCATCCCTGAGGCGCTCAACCTCCCGGCCGGCGGGACAGCGGGCTTTGACCCGTTCCCAAGGGCTTTGCCTCGACCGATGCCCTAGAGGCCGGCCCGCGCTTCCTCCGCACTCCAATCATTGTATCCGTGATCTCCCGTGGCGATTTCGCCTTCCCAGCATAACTCCCAACTCCTCGGCGGTATTTAGTGGCTTTCCGGGGAATGCCATTACGCCTAATATCGCCCGACCCGCAACCTCTTCCTCTCGCCGCTTCTTCAAGGGGTCGGGGGCTACTTCGCCGCACGACTGGTTTCGTTAGCGCGCCCACCAATAACAAAGGGTGGAAGAGGCGCTTTTTGTCCAGCGCCAAGAGGACTGGGTTTTGGGGTTCGTGGTCATCATGACCATCGATAACTCGGCCCGGCCGAGTGCCGAGGAGCGCGCCACCTTGAGCACCGAGGGTAATCCTCCTTCCTCTCAAGCCATCCGCAACATGCCTGAGCAAAGGGTCGGTGGAGGCCGGACTAAGTCCGCACTCTGGGTAGGCCGTCGTTGTTTCGCTTTTCTTTGGATTGCCGTCATTTCATTTTCTCGACATATCCGTTGTTCTTCGCAGGATGGTGAACCCGCGTCCTTCCACGACTCGTGCCCGAGGGGACCATCTCCGCGCCTCCGGCGGTCTCAAAGCGGCGGGGCGGCTCCTCGCACTGCTGGCCGAGGGGCGCTCAAGAAAAGGGCGAAGGCCAAGGACGTGGTGGACTCGAGACGCCACGGGCCGGCGGCGGCCGGGCGCCCGAACGATCGGTACCAAAGACTTCGCCGAGAGCTGGTCCCAGCCAGGGGCGATCCGGGAAGGGTCAGCGCCTCAGCCATGCAGGACCTGTGCCGATCACGCCGGGAAGGATCACCGCCTTTCCCGAATAATGGGGAGGTCCTTCGGCCGCGGTTTACCTCTCTCGTGGTGGCACGGCCCGCCCCGGGGACAAGGTGTGGGTCGGGAGAGCCTCGCCCGCTATCTCCGGGGCGCCCATCCCGACATGGCTCGACTTATACACGCCTCCTCGAGGCGCTGCCGCCAAGTCCGCTAAGCCTGTTGTGGGTGAGCACCGCTTTGCTTGTATCCTCTTGACTTAGCTCGCTTCATCCCTTTCAGCTTTTTTTCTTGTGCAGGTCTCCACTACACCATCGCTTCTCGACCGGTGCACGATTCCGGCCGCTCGTGCATGGCTCGGGTGAGCGCAACTTGGAGTTGCGCCGCCACCGAGGAAGCCCGAGCGGGTCGACCCGAGGCGTTGCCGCCGCCGAGCAGCGCGCGACATGGGCGCGAAGTGGCGCGCCCGACCGCTGAAGCTCGAGGCCGCCGCGCTGCAGGCCGGCTGCGTGCTCTCCGACGGGCGGCCGAGAACCGCCCGATGGAGGAGGCCTCGGATTGGCCGCCAAGTCGACTCGAGGGAGGCCGAGCCGCAGCCGCCAGTGGAAGCCCTTGCCGCGCGGAAGGGAGTCGCCAGTAGAAGGACCAGAGGCGCCGACGATACAAGAAGTCGAGGGCTTCCTCTCGCCGACCGGACGGGCCGTATCGCATTTAATACGGGATACAAAGTTGCCCTGCCCGCTCCGAGCATGTCCGCCGTGCTCGACGGCCGAGGAGGATCCTTCGCTTCATGCCCTCAAGATCATGGGGTCGACATGCCCGGCGAGGTTCCTTCGACGACGCCTTCCCAAGCCGCGCCCAAGACCTCTTCTTTTTGGAGGGCTTTCCCTTGCTTTTTGTAATGCTTCTTCCCCACTAGGGGCACATTTTGTAACCCAAAACTTTTTTGGTAATACAAGTATGTTTTCTCCATACAATCTCCAACTTCTTTCTAATGGCCTGAGTCTGGTATTGACTTACTTCCGTTTTGTCCTTAGACAAAATATTTCTTAAGGTTGTGGACGTTCCAAGTCCTCGAATCGCTGCCTACCATAGTCGCGAGCCTAACGCTCCCTGGACCACTTGGATTATTCTAGAGGGGCCTTCCCACTTGGGTGCAAGCTTGCCCCTTGAGTGAGCGGGTCGCCATCGCCTTGCTAGGACTAAGTCGCCCATCCCGAGGGGTCGAGGGCGCACCTTCTGTTGTAACTCCCGGCCACACTTCGTTGTACGCCAAAGCATTTTTACGCAGCGTTAGCCCCGCGCTCTTCTAGCGTGTCTAGGCCAGCCCGAACTCCCGGGCCGAGGTGGTTTCTCATAGTTCTCCACCCGAATGTTGGGATGACCAACTCGGCAGTAGGATCGCTTCACGCCAATGCAGAGGGGACTCGCCTGCCGCCTTCGGTAGTCCGCAGAGACCATAGGATGTTCGGAGCTCGCCGACCCACTCGATCGCTTCCAGCAGTCCTTTTCCTAAGTCCATCCAGATAGATCGGTTGGTCACCTCGGCGAGCCCGTTGGTCCGGGTGGGCCACCGAGCTAAACCTCAATCGATGTGGTAAGTTGCGCAGTAACTCCAAAAACCGGTGCCGGGCGAATCGGGTTCCGTTATCGGTGATGATAACGCGGCAGACCGAATCGGGTCACAATGTTCTTCCATACGAACCGCTCACCCGCTCGCCGTGATGGCTGCTGTGGGCTCGCTTCCACCCACTTGGTGAAATAGTCTATCCTCACGATGATGTGCCTCCGCCGTCGGACGGGGAACGGCCCCAAGAGGTCCATTCCCATTGAGCGAAGGGCCAGCGCACCATGGAGGCGAGCGGACCGCAGGAGCCGCGGGCGCGGCCCGGCGCTGGCAGTGTCGCACCGCACGAAAGCCTTGGCGCCCCGGCAGCGCTGGCGCACAGCCCTCGCGCAGATTTTGAAGGCCGAGTTCGCCGCCATGTGCTCCCCACAAATCCCGCCGTGGGACCTCGGCGAATCACTTCCGCCTCATCGGATCTAAGCATCGAGTAGGGGTGGAAAACGACCTGTTGTAGAGTCGGTCGCCGATTTCGCAGTACCACGCCTGAGTCCGGCGGAGCCGCCGTGCTTTGACCTCATCCGCTGGCAGGATCCCCTCACGTTTGTACTTCAAGATTTCCCGAATCCACGCAGGTGAGGCGACGACTCGGATCCCCGATCTCCATGATGGCCACCGACCGGTGTCGCCTCTTCGACCGGATGTTCCTCCGGTCGGGCCCCGAGGCCAATTTTTGCGAGCTGGTCCGCCCGCCTGCTCGGGACCCGGGCACCGGACAGAGTGAAGCGTGGAAAGTTAGAGGTTTGGGCTTTTACCTCGGCCGTATCCGACATGGTCGAAGTCCCGCGCTCGATATTTCCACCAACTTGCTCGGCGACAAGTTGGGAATCCGTGAGAATGTGGATTGCTCCTAGTTGCATCTCGCCGCCAAACGGAGGCTCGCCAACAAATACCGTATTCGCCTCATTGTTCGTGGGCCGCAAAACCGGCGAGGGAACGCCAAAGCGTGTCCGCCGATCCTCCGCACGAGTCCGCCCGCCTCGAGTTGGATGACCCGCTCACGCAACATCCGCCTCGCGGATTTTCTCCACGCCTTCCGCCTCCGGTGGTGTCAACTCCGAGATGAAGTCGCCAAGGCCTCGGGCCTTGATGGTCGTTTCTCGGCCAGCAGCAGGTCGAACTCCTGATAGCTCCACCGACCACTTTAGGAGACGCTCGCTACGCCAAACTTGGAAAGAACTTGACGCAGGGGTTGGTCGGCACAAGACTTCAATCGTATGGGCTTGGAAGTAGGGGCGAGCTTCCGAGCCGCTAGGATGAGTGCCAATGCCGCCTTTCAATGGGAGGATAGCGCGTCCCCACACAAAGACGTGGTCGTGTAGTAAACCGGGTGTTGCGCCTCGGGGGCCTCTTTCACAAGCACCGAGCTCACTGCATGCTGAGATGCCGCCAGGTAGAGGGTAAGTTTTTCTGGCGCAGACACCGAGGCAAGTCGGGGCAGCTCGGATAAGTGCTGCTTCAGGCCGGCGAAGGCTTCCTCGCACTCTGCCGTCCATTGGAAGTTCTTCGGGTCTTTGAGGACTCGGAAGAAAGGGAGGCACTTATCTCCCGACCGACGTAAACCGACAGAGCCGCTTATCCTTCCGTTAAGGCATTGAAGCTCCTTAACTGTACTCGGAGATCTCATGTCGGTGAGAGCTCGGATCTTCTCGGGGTTGGCATCAATTCCTCTCTCGTGTATGATGAACCCGAGGAACTTGCCCGATGTCACGCCAAAGACGCACTTGGCCGGGTTGAGGCGCATCCCATACCTTCTCAGTGTGGTGAAGGTTTCCCGCAAGTCGTCAAGGTGTGCAGCCCCTGTTCGGCTTTTCACGATCATATCGTCAACGTAGGCCTCCCTGTTTCGCCTATTTGCCGCTTAACACCTTGTTCACCATCCTTTGGTAGGTGGCGCCGCATTCTTTAACCCGAATGGCATAACTTTGTAGAAGTAGGCTCCTTGGGGTGTGTGGAAGGTCAGTATGTTGCCGATCCCTGGGCCATCCGGATCCGTTGTAACCGAGTAGGCGCCCATGAAGGAGAAGCGCGCATCTGGGCACCGAGTCGACTGGGCTGGTCGATCCTAGGTAGGGGAAAGCAATCCTTCTGCAAGCACGATTTAGATCGGTGTAGTCAACACACATCCTCCAACTTCCATTAGGCTTCTTGACGAGGACTACATTGACAACCATCGGGTACCGACTCCTCAATGAAACCAGACGCCAAGAGCCCGCCGACTTCCTTCCGCACAGCTTTGTTGGCGCCGAGGGACCGAGGCCGAGGTCTCTCGCCTCACCGAGCGCGCAATGGGGAAATGTGTAGATGGTGTTGGGCGACTTCGCCGATTCCCGGAGGTCGGCACGCCCGCGAAGACATCGGTGCTTTCTCGAGGAGGTCATGAGCCGCGCCGCTTCTTGATTGTCTGTGTCCGGCCGATCCCGACCGTCCGATCGGACGGCTGCCTTGCGCCGGAATATTAACCGCCGGATTTGTTGGCTCGGATGCTTGGCCGCGCCGTGGTCCCGTGGGTGGGTCTTCGAGGGGCGGTTCCGCCTTTTCCTCTTACCTGTGGAGGTCGCCGTAACACCGTCGACTCCCGAGGGTCTCCCGCACCTTCCCGACCGGCTACCGGTGGGGAACTTCTGGTCCGGTGGTATGTGGACGTAACGCCCTCACCGCTGAGGGTGGGTCGCCTGCAATGGCGTTAGGCGTGAGGGAGGTCGACCACCGTAAAAGTAACCAACAGAGTTTTGGCCTTCGGGAATCGCCGAGGGTCAATGGTAGGGTTACCGCACTCGTGGCGAGATCGAGTCGCCGTGAAGCCGGTGAGCGCCGAGTGCAAGGCTTCAGGCTTCCTTCGCAGCCCCAACTTCGTAAAGGCCTCAAGTAGAGGATGTCGCCGAGCTACCGTTGTCGACTCATAATCCTCCGCACTGCGGCGTTGGCAATTGGGCCGACACCACCAACAAGATCGTCCATGCTCGTTACTCCCATATCCCCGAGGGGGAATGCGATCTCCGGCCTGAGGGGGTGATATTCTGCCGCGACGGCCGCATAAGCCCTTCGCCCGAGGCGCTATGTCCTCCACGGCGGTCCTCTGATTACGCCGATATGTTGTTCGACCGGCCTTCGGGCGCAGGGATGGTGCCCGCGGATGCCGGAGGTATTGATCGAGGTGACCTCTTCGGATCGCTCTTCGATTTGTCGCTCACCGTAGAGCATTGCTCCGTGTCATGTCCGCTTTGCCGATGAAAGCGCACACGGTGCTATCGAGCCGCCGCCGCCCTTCATCCGGGTGGCGGCTTGAGCATTCCCGCCTCCTTGATTTGGAGGAATATTTGCGCCCGAGACGCCTTCAAGGGGGAGGTGGCGGCTCGGCCACAGATGGGTCGAGGCGGCCGATGCGCGCCTCTTGGTGCGGGACTCCCCGGGCGCCGGTCCCGATCGGGATGGAGTAGGATGCCCTCTGGCCGCTCTTCCTTCCTTCCATCGACTTGCTCAAACATTTCCGCGATGGACGTGGGGGTCGCTCCACCAAGGACCAGAACCTCGACGGCCGAACCCCATCATGAATGCCTCGCACCAATAACGATGGGTGAGCATCCGATAATTCCTGCACTCCGTGGTGAACCTTCGCACGGCGGGAGAGGGGTTCGCCCTCCTTCGCTTCAAACCCGTGAGGAGCGCGACAGTAGGCTTTGGTCGCGCTAACGCCAAAAGCGTAGCTCAAGTCCTTGGCGAGCCGTTCAAAGGATGTCACCGACCCGCTGCATCGCGGCGATCCTTTCAACGTGGTGGGGAACGCCCGCACATCAAGGCGCCCGGTTCCATATAGGGCCATTTGAGCCCGAAGGCGCGACGTGATCGGCCGATCACCGACTCCATCATAAAGGTCGATGGAGGGAAGACGGAAGTTCGGGCACCGGGTATTCCGCATATCGCGGCGAACGGGACTCGCGAGGCACTCTCTTCTTGACTTACTGACGCCCCTTTGCACTCCTCCGCGATGGACCGGATTCGAGCTCGAAATAGGTCCGCCGAGTTCAAGACACCGCCGAAGTTCCGGCGGACGCCCAGCCAGAGCCCGGTTCCGCCCCGAATCTGGGAGGTCGAGAAGATGGTACCGGCGTATCGCTCCCGATGCCGGGGAAAGGTTCCGCTTGAGGGTCGGCCTGCCTCGTGGAGTAGGCGAGGAGGACACCGACAAGACGCGTGGTCCGGACTGCTGGGAGAGGTCTCGAAGGCCTCCACCGTGACTGGGGAAGTGGGAACCCGACGGCGGTAGAGCCCAGCGCCGCTAAATATATTCCAAAGAGCGATCTATGGTTGTGGCGGATCGCCCTCCGGGTTCGGAGGTCCGCGACCTCCGCCGAGGTGCACCGAAACGACCTTTCGCCCATGTGTCGCTTTGGGCGGAGCAGTAGTCCTCGACAGAGAGGCCCTCCTTCTAGCGCCAACTGCTAGGGGAAACAACTTTACCGTGACCCGGGCGCACGGCGCTGGAACTGAAACCGGGGTCGCCTCGCACGATTCCCGCCGATGGTCGCCGCCGCGCTTCGCCGACATGTTCTCCGAAGGCGCCGCGCGCTTCCTGGCCGGGGACGAGACTGCAGAAGGCGGGTCGGATGCCGCCCGACCCTCCGACGCCAAGTCAAAGTCGGATGGGAGTGAGTGAGTGTTATATAGAGAGAGAGAGATCCTTGTGCCGGCTCGCCGAGTTCCTGCAGTGAGTTGGGTGTCCGAGTCTACTCACCTCGGATCGCCGCTGAGCAAGGGTTCACCTCCACCTCTCCTTCCCATCCGATCCGATCCTCCCGCCTACCTGCTCGCTTAAATAGGTCGGACGGAGGGCCTCGCTCCGATCGTCCGCAGTGGCGACGAGCCCGACTCTCGCAGTCGGTGCCGGGTCAACCGGGTAGTTGGGGCGATGCCGAGGAGAAGCGACGCCGCTCAAATCGCGTGTGTTATGGGGCGCAGAGGGGCGAAGACGCCATCCGAGTGTACGCATCAAGACTGATGTCTCGCCATACTTAATACCCTATCACCCGCAAATAGGGCGAAACATGGAGGTCTACGCGACGATATGATCGTGAAAAGCCGAACAGGGCTGCACACCTTGACGACTTGCGGAAACCTTCACCACACCGAGAAGGTATGGGATGCGCCAACCCGCCAAGCGCGCCTTTGGCGTGACATCGCAAGTTCCTCGGTTCATCATACACGAGAGGAATTGATGCCAACCCCGAGAAGATCCGAGCTCACCGACATGAGATCTCCGAGTACGCTTAAGGAGCTTCAATGCCTTAACGGAAGGATAGCGGCTCGTCTCCGGCCGTCCTGGCCGAGATAAGTGCCTCCCTTTCTTCCGAGTCCTCAAAGACCCAAGAACTTCCAATGGACGGCAGAGTGCGAGGAAGCCTTTCACGCCCGGCAAAGACTTATCCGAGCTGCCCCGACTTGCCTCTGTCCGCGCCAGAGAAACTTACCTCTACCGGCGGCATCTCAAAGATGCAAAGTGAGCTCCTGCTTGTGAAAGAAGCCCCGAGGCGCAACACCCGTTACTACACCACCACGTGCCGTGTGGACCGAGCAGCGCTTATCCTCCCATTGAAAGGTCGGCATTGGCACTCATCCTAGCGGCTCGGAAGCTACGCCCCTACTTCCAAGCCCATACGATTGAGGTATCGACGACCAACCCCGCGCAAGTTCTTTCCAAGTTTGACGAGCAGGCATCTCCTAAAGTGGTCGGTGGAGCTATCCGAGTTCGACTCGCTACAAGCCGAGAATGTACCATCAAGGCCTGTGCCTTGGCCGACTTCATCTCGGAGTTGACACCACCGAGGCGTATAGCGGAGCAAATCCACCGAGACCGGATGTTGCACGAGACGGGTCATCCAACTCAGGAGCCGAGCCGACTCATTCTCGAGGATCCCGACGACACGCCGAGCCGCTCCTCCGCTTCGGTTTTATGCCACGAACAATGAGGCCGAATACGAGGCGCCGCTGGCGTGCCTCCGCTTGGCGCCGAGATGCAACTAGGAGCAATCCACATTCTCACGGATTCCCAACTTGTCGCCGAGCAAGTTGGTGGAGAGTATCGGCGCGGACTCGACCATGTCCAGATACTCCGACCGAGGTAAAAGCCCAAACCTCTAACTTTCCACGCTTCACTGGCCCAGGTGCCCAGTGTCCCGTAACGAGCGCACCACCGCAAAATTGGCCTCGAGCCACCCTGCAGGAACATCCCGAGGTCGAAGAGTCGACACACCTGGCCGGTGGCCATCATGGAGATCGGGATCCCGAGTCCCGACGCCCACCAACGTGATTCTGTGAAGCATCAAGTACAACGCGAGGGGATCTCGCCACGATGAGGTCAGCACGGCGGTCCGCCAACTCAGCGTGGTATCGCAAATCGGGCGACCGACTTACAAAAGGTCGCTTTCCCACCCCTACTACGATGCTTAGATCCCGGCGAGGCGGTGATTCTCGCCGAGGTCCACGGCGGATTTGTGGGGAGTACATGGGCGCCGAACTCGCCTTCAAAATACCGCGCTGTATTACATCGCCAACGCTGCACCGGACGCCAAGGCTTTCGATGGCGCGGCGACACTTGCCGTGCCCGCGCCGCAGCCTCCTCGCGTCCCGCCGCTTCCATGAATTGCGCCGCCCTTCGCCAATGGGGAATGGACTCTTGGGGCCGTTTCCGCCACCGGCCGCCACGAGGCACATCATCGTGGGGATAGACTATTTCACCAAGTGGGTGGAAGCCGAGCCCTCGCACCATCACGCCGAACGGGTCGAACCAGATGGAAGAACATTGTGACCCGATTCGTCCGCCTAACGTTATCATCACCGATAACGGAACCCGCCACAAAGACCCGGCTTTTCGGAGTTCTGCAGAACTTACCACATCCGCTGAGGTTTAGCTCTGGCCCACCTCGCACCAACGGCTCGCCGAGGTGACCAACCGATCTATACCGGATGGACTTAGAAAAGGACTCGAAGCCCGACGAGCCGGGTCGACGAGCTCCGAACATCCTATGGTCTCGCGATCACTCAAGACGGCCGCGAGTCCCCACAGCCTTGCATTCGCGTGGAAGCGCCCTACGCCGAGTTGGTCATCCCAACATTCCGGTGGAGAACTATGAGGAAACCACCTCGCCTGTGGAGTTCGGGCTGGCCTAGACTGCTAGAAGAACGCAGGCTAACGACACGTAAAAATGCCGGGCGCATAAATGTGCGTGTGGCCAGGAGTTACAACAAGAAGGTGCGCCGACTTTCAGATGGGCGACTTAGTCCTACGCAAGGCGTAAGTAAGCGACCGCCACTCAAGGGGCAAGCTTGCACCCAAGTGGGAAGGCCCTCACCGAATAATCCAAGTGGTCCGACCGAACGCTCCGGCCGCGACTATGATCAAGTAGCTTCCCGAGGACTTGGAACGCCCACAACCTTAAGAAATATTTTGTCTAAGGACAAAACGGAAGTAAGTCAATACTGCATCGTGCCATTAGAAAGAAGTTGAGATCAGATTGAGAAAGCAAGTTTGTATTACCAAAAAGTTTTGATTACAAAATGGGCCCTAGTGGGGAAGAAGTATTACAAAAAGTAGGGAAAGCCCTCCAAAATAAGAAAAGAGGTCTTCGTGCCGCAGCCTTCAGTGAAGGTCGTTGCCGAAGGGAACCTCGCCAGCATGTCGACCCCATGATCTTCGGGCATGAAACGGCGATTCTCTCGACCGCTGAGCCCGGAGGACATGCTCGAATCGCCGTGGCAACTTTGTACCCATACTCAGACGATACACGCCCGTCCGGCCCAGCCGAGGAGGAAGCCCTCCGACTTCTTGTATGCGCGCGATCGCCTCCCGGTCCTTCTCGCCGGCCTTCCACCGCGGCAAGGGCTTCCTCGGCGGCTCGCAGCCGCCTCCTCGAGGTCGCCTTGGCAGCCAATCCCGAGGCCTCTCCATCCGAGGTGGTTCTCCAGCCAACGCCCGAGGAGCTGCAGCCCGGCCTGCCGCCGAGGCGCTCGAGCTCGGCGGTCGACGCGCCACTTCCGCGCCATGTCCGCGCCGCTGCTCGGCAAAGAAGAATCGCTGTCCCGACTTCGCTGGCTTCTCGAGCCGGGCGGCGCAACTCCAAGTTGCGCCACCTGTGCCAGCACTGCGACGGAGTCGCACCTTGGCCGAGGAGGGCAGTGGTGTAGTGGAGATTCTCGCACAAGAAAAAGACGCTGAAAGTGATGAACAGAGCTCACCAAGAGGATATAAGCAAAACGGTGTTACCCACAACGCCGACTTAGCGGATTTTGAGCAGCGCTCCGAGGGAAGCGTATAGGTCCCGAGCCATGTCGGGATGGAGCGCCTCGAGGTAGCGGGCCGAGGGCTCTCCCCGACCCACACCTTGTCCCCGGGATGTACTCATGCCACCGGCCACGAGAGGGTCGCCCGCGCCCCGGCGACTCTCCCATTATTCGGGAAAGGAACGGCCGATCCTTCCCGACGTGATCCAAGACAGTCCTGCATGGCCGGGGACGCCGACCTTCCGCCGCCGCCGGGACCAGCCTTCGCAGGCGCCGGTGCCCGGCCATTGCTCGACGCCGGCCGGCAAGACATACCGGGCGCCTCTGTGTCCACCACGCCCTGGCCTCGCCTTTTCTTCTGGGCGCCAAGAATCTGGTGCGAGGAGCCGCCGCCGCTTGAGACCGCCGAGAGCGCGAGATGGTCCCCTGAGCACCCGAAGTCGTGGAAGGACCGCAGTTCACCATCCTCAAGAACAACAGATATGTCAGAAGATAGAGTATGACAGCAATCCAAAAGAAAGACGAAACAACGACGGCCTACCCCGAGGGTGCGGACTTAGTCCGGCCTCCACCAGCCATTGCTCCGACATGTTGCGGATGGCTTGAGAGGAAGGGAGGATTACCTCACCGCCAAGGTGAGCGCGCCTCGGCACTCACTGGGCCGAGTTATCGATGGTCCTTGATGACCACCGACCCCAAAACCTCACCCTCTTGGCATCGACAAAAAGAAGCGCCTCTTCCACCCTTTGTTATTGGTGGGGCGCCGCTAACCCAAACCTGTGTCGTGGCGGGCCAGAAGTAGCCCCCACCCTTTGAAGAGGCGAAAGCAGTGAGAGGAAGAGGTTATGGTCGGGCGAGACATGAATGGCATTCCTCAGAAAGCCACCAAATACCGCCAGAGTTGGGAGTTATCCGGGAAGGCGAAATACGCCACAGGAGATGCAGGATACAATGATTGGGTGCAGAGGAAGGCGCAGCCGCCTCTAGGGCATCGGGCGTCGTGGCAAAGCCCTTGGGAACCGGGTCAAAGCCCGCTGTCCCGCTTCGGGCCGCCGTGAGGTTGAACGCCCGGATGCCGAGCGCCACGAGTATCCCCACCGCACGCCATCCAAGATGGAGTCTTGGTCGCGCCACATTAAGGCCTCTAACGCGCGCGCCGCTTCCGCATCTGAGGAAGGGCTGGAAGGAGGAGACGAAGGGGGAGCGGCAACACGGGTTGTAACCGATGGGGAGGAGGAGGAAGAAGCTGAGGAAGAGGAAGTGGAAGGAAGACCCATCGCACACTAACCTATAATGGAAGAAATCGGCTGGAAGAAGTTAAAAGGCACCGGAGCCTATGGAGAAAACTTGAAGGAAGACGACTACAGACAAGAGATGGAAACTCCACGATAAAGTGATAGAGAGACGCGAGCTCCCTACTTATAGAAAAGGGGGCTTCGACCTTCGCCTCCCGAGGCAGCGATAAGATGACACCGCCACATCGCCCAATAGCATCACATCGGCACCGGCGCCATATTAATGAAGAGCCGACGGTACACCCTGTAAGAAACTTATCCCGCACGCCGCTCGATTCCAAAGAACCGCACTATCGCGAGCCGCTCGCATTCGTTTTCTAGGTCTTGAGCAGCAGCTCGACCATCCGCATTCGGGCCTTTAGCGCGCCGCCCTCCCAACGGCGATTCGCTATCGTCTTCTAGGTCTTGAGCAGCAGCCGACCATCGCATTCTGGGCCTTTAGCGCGCCGCCCTCCCGAACGGCGATTCGGCTATTCTGGTCTTCTAGGTCTTGAGCAGCAGCTCGACCACTGGTCTTCTGAGCCTTGAGCGGCGGCTCGGCCACATTTATCCCGAACGACGGTTCGGCTATTATGGTTTCTCGGGTCGCAGGCGTGACTCGACCCTTGTACCAAAATGACGGGTCGGTGCAAGGAGGACCTTGCGCTGCCTTAACCCCCTCGACTTCCGGATGTCGGCAAGGAGAATCGCGCCTCTCGACTTCTTTCCTCCCGAACGACGGTTCGGCTATTATGGTTTCTCGGTCGTGGCGTGACTCGACCCTTGTACCAAAATGACGGGTCGGTAAGCAGGGAGGACCTTGCGCGTCTTAACCCCTGACTTCCGGACGTCGGCTTGGCAAGGAGAATCGGGCGTCTCCTCGACCCCCCTTCTTTCCTCCCGAACGACGGTTCGGCTATTATGGTTTCTCGGTCGCAGGCGGACGACCCTTTGTACCAAAACGATGGGTCAGAAGGTGGAGGACTCGCTGCCTCAACCCCCGACTTCCGGACGCCTGGCAAGGAGAATCGCGCCTCGACTTCTTATCCCGAACGGTCGCTTACTCGCTTCCTGTTCCTCGAGCGCACTGGCCACACACATCCCGAACGGCGCTCGCTACTCGCTTCCTGTGCCTTGAGCGGCAGCTCGCCACACATTCCGAACGCTTATCACGATTTTGCAAGTCGTGGTGCGTGACTCGACTTCTAGTACCCAACGACGGTCGAATAGAGACTTGACATCGCCGCCCTTACCGAGCACGCCACACATCGTTCAATCGCCCACTCGCGAAGTCTCAACCTCTCGACACGGACGCCGCTTGGCAACGGAACTCGCGCCTCTCGACTTCTCTATCCCGAACGGTAGTTCGCACATGATCCCGAGCGACGGCTCGATCATCGGCATCCTAGGCCTCGAGCGTGGCTCGCACTATATCCCGGATTTACTCGCTCGTGACTATGGCTTTCTCGGTCTTGAGGTTCCTCGACCCTTCGTACATGATCTTGAGCGACGCCCGATCATCGCATCCTAGGCCTTGAGCGGTGGCTCAAGGCACTACATCCCGAACGACGGTTCGTGACTATGGCTTTCTCGGGTCTTGAGGTTCCTCGACTTTTATCCCGAACAGCTGGTTCGTTACAGGATCTCGAGCCTCGATCATCGGCTTTCCGGTCTTGAGCGCGCCGACCCCTATCCTCGCAGCGATTCTGGCCGACATGACGCGACACCGCAGTAACTTCCGCCCGGATCTCGGGCCGGCAACTGTGTTCTACCGAGCAACACCCTCCGAATTGGCCCGCAGGAGTGGCCTCTTGAGGGGGTAGTGATAGGGGTATTAAGTATGACGACATCATCGTTCTGGTCAGACACTGATGACGCCATCGCCTCCCGCGCCCCATAACACCCGCGATTTGACCGCCCGACGCCGCTTCTCCTCAAGACGCCCCAACCACCCGCCCAGCTTGACCACGCACCGACCGCGAGGTCGTGCCCGACGCCACCGCAGACCGGCAGGCCCTCCGTCCACCTATTTAAGCCGGTAAGACCGGGAGGGGATCGGATCGAGAGGGGACTCGAGATCGAATCTGGATCTCTTTCCTCCGAACCCTTGCTCCACACGTAAAACACTCCGAGAGGTGAGTAGACTCTGACACCCCGCAACTCACTGGGAACTTACCACGAGCCACCAATCGACTTGGGCGTTGGAGGGGTTTCGGGCGAGCATCCGACCCGCTTTGCCGCAGTCTTGTCCTCGACGGCCGAGGAGCGCATACGCCTTTTGGAGAGCTCGACGGTGCGAGCAGAGCCATCGACGCCCGAACCGCATCGAGACGACTTCCGGATTCCGCCGCTCGTCACGGTCACGGTAAAAAGTTGTTTCCCCTAACACTCGGGTTCCCGAATTCTCCGCCGCACACCCCAGGGTCGCGATAAAAAATTATTTGCACTAACAAGAAGCGGGATCGGTTGACCGCCGAGCGATCACCGTCGCCACCGCCGACGCTTTTTCTTCGGCCGGTGGACCCATGTTTGCAATATGCTCTCGCAATGGCACGTGAATGCACATCGCGGTCCCACCGTCACAGATTCCCTGATCGCGGCCTGCCGCCACAAACGTGACACCCGTCTCGATCGTCCGCATCGGCGACAACGAATCCGATTCTTCCGGTTTGTCGTCGTCTCCCGCAACAGCATCGGCGATGGCCGACACATGCGGACAACGAACCGGGACGATAAAGAAAGGCAAGGACGGGCCCGTGGGAACGGCGGCCGCCACCACACGTGCATGCCGATGCAACAAACGGCAAGCAGCCCGCGAGTGCGGGGGCGGCTACATGGGCCAGCGCGAACCCCTCTCCCCCCCTCTCCCTCGAGACCGACACGTGCCCCTCGGATCGACGGATGGATCAGCCGCTCCTCCAAAGTCCCCGCTCGACTTTTAGACGCCGTACACGGGCGGCCGTTTCGAGTCGTTGCGTGGAAGACACTACTGGAGCCTATGCATTGTCAAAAATGCCCTTCCATAAAATGCCTGCCCTCTCTGTTCTGTAACGGTACCGATATCCGATGGCAATTCCGTCCATCAAGTTGTGGCATCACCTCTCGGCGACTCGGCCCGGCGAGTGAACGGTGATTCAACTCGCTCCGAGTAATCTTCTGTCGGCTTCTCTTGTTTAGATCAAGAATCGCACACCGGCGTTTGATCGGAAGCTTCGGTCGCAGCGAGGAAGGGGCATGATAGATGTCGGGATATGTCACAAGAAAGAGGGAACCGAAGAAGACAAGGACAGGCAAATACTACAGGACAAAAAAAAAACCCGGGACATGGATGGATCCGAGGCGATCGATCTCTGTCACACGAACGGAGGGGGTAGGTTGAGATCGAAGCAGAAGGGCGGCTTCTTCTTCTTACCCTCCGCCACCGTCCCCCTCCTCTCCTGCTCGCCCTTCACCACCATCTTCACCGCTTCGAATCGGTTCCCGGAGAACTCGGATCCGGTCTCCGCCGCCAAACCCGGGCGCCCCAGGAACAGATCTCGCCCGTTCAGCGCCGTCGCAGGTTCCCGGAAGCCCGATCGCCACGGCGACGACGACCGCCAGCCGATCTGCGGCTCCTGCACGGCGGCGGGAACGATCTCGACGTCAGCGGCGGAGTAGCCGAAGTTGGTCTTGGCCTTGGACCCACGGAGGGCACGCGCCGCCGCGTCGTAGGCCAGCGCCGCCTCCTCAGCGGTGTCGAAGGTCCCCAGCCACTTCCTCGTCTTCTTCCACGGGTCCCGGATCTCCGCCGCGAACCTTCCCCACGGCCGCTTCCTCACGCCACGGAAGCGGGCCTCCTTTTCCCCTCCAGCCACCGCGGCTGCCGCCGGCGGCCCCAAACCCTCCTTCCTCAGCCGCAACGTCTCGACCGCCATCATCGAGGCGAACAACAAGAGGGGCCCGAGGGAAAGGAGGCGGGTGAGCCGGGTATTTATAGCGCAACCGGAGCGTCTCTGTTCCTCCCGACATGTACATCTCCTCGAAATTATTAATTTATTATCATCTTAATAGGCGGATTTATTGGACGGCGGTGATTTCTCCCGTGCCGCACGAACGATCAGACGGCCATGGCGGCGCCGTGGCCGCTCGCAGCGCGTTCTTCGTATCCTTTCGCATCGCTTTCCGCACGTGGGGCCGGGGGCGTCCTCCCGCTGCCGAAACAACGGAGGTCGGTGTCGTGGGTAACGGAAACTTGGCATGGACCACGACGCGGGCCGGGGCGCCAGGTCCGGTGACGTAGCGAGCGGGCGGCCGACGGCCGACACGTCCCCGTGGTGACGGCCGGGATTCCCGGTGGGCCCCGACACGGCTGCGGTTTCCCAAAGGAAGTGAACGTGAGGGGTGGCGTCACAACGGCAGGGAGTGGCTGAACCGGTGGCGAGTGGGTGGAAGAGATGCCCAAAAAAATAATGGATACGTGGGAGTGGATGCGTGCGTGGGGAGTTTAGTGGTACGAAGCGGAAAAGGAGGGGCCTCGCAAAAGGGTGGATTCGGCGGCGCCGGCGAACTGCACGCAACCAGGGGAGGTGGAGGCGCAGCTGTCCTGGTCGGAACATGGTACAGGAAACCGATCCTGCTATGGCTTGGCCTCCACGGATTTTTCCCTCTCCTCTCCTCTCCTCGCCTTTTGGTGGTGGGATTTCCTGAACTGTGAGAAGAATCTGAGAGTTTACGGTACCAAGAAAAAGACGATAGGAGTTGGCTTTGTTGGCCACAATGGCCGCCCATCTCTGCTTGTCCTTGTTCTCTCGACGACCGAGGGTTGCGTGTGGTGGGACGGTCGTCCATTACGACGTGTATTTGTTCATTTCCTCGGTGCTACTATTCATGATGATTACAAGAACAGTGGAGGGTGGTGCTGCAGATCATTAATTGCAGTTGCTGACATCTGTAGAGTCGCGTTAGTGGTGCCGAAAGCGGGAGAGCTTCAGGGAATGTGGCAGTAACGCTGCGGTCGTGAGTACAGTCGGACGGACCGGAGGGCGGCGGCCGACCTCGGGGCGAGGCCTCCGTGAACAGCCCCGCAGCCTTCGCCCTCGGCACCATCGCCGGCGGCCTCGCCATTAAGAGTGGGTTTAGGCATAAGATGGTCAAAACGAGAAGCAAAACCTCCTCTGGAGTGCTGTGGAGCATGTGGGAAGAGGAAGGGGAGAATAAAGCGGCTTATGTAGCAGATTGGTTCTGATGGAGGGTTTTGCATGAACGCTCGATTGCTGCAGGCTTTCTGCAGGGAACGATTGTTCCATTCTACGCTTCAGTTTCGATCAAACTTTGAGACCTTCGAGATTTCTGCTCTGCGGAAGAAGAGAAGAAACATTTGAACATGGGCTGGGAAACGTCAGACATGCCGCCACCGTATTCTACAACGCATGCAAAAGAAACTTCACAGGAACATTACGTAGAGGCAAGCGAGAATTGCACCCTTGAACGCTTAACATATAGATTAATTAATTCCTGAGAATTAATTAATCTTCTCTAATTTTCTATAGATCGAGCTAATCACGTATTACTCTATTATATGTAATTAACTATTTTTAATATCTCGTTTCTTACGCTTTCAAGAATTACATTGAGATCCTCATATTTATTAAAATAAAATATTTAACTCTGTTTCTTCTCATGTCATGGACTCTACTGACAGAAATAAACAACATGTGTAAACTAACACTGAAACAAGGTTTAAAAAGTAGTTTTAAAGTATTATTCTCATCATCTAAAGGAAAAAAAAATTAGGAGAGAGGAATATTTTATTGGAAAAGAAAATGAGATAATACTATTTAATCGCTCCATTTTAAGCACTTGGTAAAAAGGATCTCTCTCTTGTGATCCTGTCTCCTCCTCATTTGTCAATTGTAGAACTACTGTTGCCTTCACAAAAGTTACAGAAAAAAAAAAAACCCCATTTTAAACCCCATTTTAGTGTCATTTTTTCGCACGTGACAACACATGTGATGTTTCCATCAACAAAATTGATGATATGGGAAGAAACGATATTAAATGTTTCACATTTGTAAATATAAAAATCCCAATATAATTTTTAAAAGTACATAAACCGAAATACTAAATACAGCTAACTATATGAGACAATATACAATTAACCCTCTGCAGATCTTAACATGATCAATCGATGCATATAAGAAGATGAGAAAAGAAAATGAACCCTTCCTTGCCTTGGACTTAACCCTGATTACAACCTCGAATACTAAGGAAACTCGATGAGGTTATTTCATCAATTGTTGCGACGATTCATACTTGAAATCAAAACTAAAGGCGCAACAGTGCAAGTACAAGAATTGAAACACGATTATAGTTCATCTTAGGCAACTGCACAAGCAGAGTGTATTAAGAAAAATGGCATCATTTTCCAGTATATATAACCATCTGTTTATTCCGCATGGTATAGCAAAAAATAAAGATATAAATAAATAATGCCAACAAGGCTGTGTGGAAAATAAGAAAACGTCAAAGACAGATTTACATCAAGCAATGTAGTGTTGAGGAAAAACATAGGTATTAAAAAAGATGCTCATCTAGACTGTAATATCTACTAGCAGCTGAAAAGAAGACGGCTAACCTGCGGTTAACTACTCATGGATGTTGCATTGTTGGAAGTAGGGGTTACTGTAGTCAAGAAACCTGGTCCAATATTTTCTGTACTTTGCAAGCGCAACATCCAACCATGGCTTCATATTTCCGTCGTAGTGTATTACTGCTGCCCTCTCAATCTCTGACCTCCTGACGCTTGAATGACGGCCAAGCCCCAAAACATGCCACCGCCTGTCCAGGGTCATTGTGTGGTCGTCGAAGAGCACCTGACCCAACAGAGAGCTTCCTGCTTTCCATGGCTGCTTGCTGTTTTCCTGCAGTGTGATAGATCATCAGGAACAGACGGGACCAAGTCCAAACAATTTCTCTTATCATGACTCAAGGTTGTCCATTTACCAATTCACCTTTTGAATGGCCTGTTAAGATTAACATGATAAATGGCGCATGTGCATGAAACCACGGGTCAAATGTCTTATTTACAGCATGACAATTTGTAGACCTCTTTAGCCTAATGCTAAGATCCACAAACCCAGTGAGATTTTAGGTGAGTCAAAGATCATTACTAATTACAGTATGTATCCATCAAACCTCCATATTGACCAAGATAGATGTCTCTCCGCTACTACTTCCACCTAAATATCATCAACTAAAACTTTCCACAAGTACCTTTCAAGGAGAAGAGGCAAAACAGTTAGTGAAAAATGCCCGTACGAATCCGAAAAAGCACCACCAGACTCCACCAATTAATAACTGTTCATGCTAATGATGATATAAATTTAGAAAAGAAGATATAGAACAAGAAACATACAAGCAATACTACTTACAAGTTGCTTCCAGTGGTGGTAACTTCCTGTTAAACCTCGTCTTCTCCACTCCTCCAGGTCAAATATGTTCATGCCGAATGCCCATGAACATGCCTTGGCATCAAAAATATTTGCTATGACTGGATCTGAAACATTCACAAGTGTTTCCAATTTATGTGATGTCTTGTTGTCCCTACAGATATCCACTGCTCCATTGACTTTCCCATTCATATCCACACTCCACAATCGTCTGAGATCTCTTTGCACAACCACATCATGGTCCAAAAGCATAATCTTGTTCAGCAAGGGAAAGAGCTCTGCCAGATAGAAGCGAAGGTGATTGAGTGGTGAAGTGTATCTTGGATCAGCTTTAGCTGACTGCACAAAAAATGAACTGAAGCCAGCAGGTAAGAATCGGAAATCATCCAAGCTCTGGATCTGAATGGTAGATTTTCCAGGAGGATTCAATAAAAACCACATCACCATTGCTGGAAAATTATAGGAATTGGTTACCACATGAAAGACAATTTTCTCTGGTTCCTGCAAAAGGGCTAAAAGTAAAATTTTCAAGCATATGCACTGTGATTGTAACAAAATAGTTTGGTTTACCTGATACACTGCCAACTTACTGTTTTATTAGATTAATAAAATTATGATTTAAGTAGTGTTTGTGCACGTCAGTCAAGGTGTAACACCAGAAGACTTCCTAAAGCACATAAGAAGCAATTTCACCAGCTAGCTGAAAATGAGCCAAGGCACATCATCTAGCTCAATATGATACATCCATCTTCGAAAATAGGTAACTTCTTAATAATGTTCTAAAAGACTAGACTGGGGGTGCTGGGTTTGATGTGATGTGTCTGACCAATGCTTGGGTACTAAGGCTAAGATTTAAATGGGAATAACATATTTCTAGAGTTCAATGCTTACTAATAACAAACTAAAAGATCTGAATATTAGAAGTGTTAGGGGAAACAACTTTTTTACCGTGACCCCGGGGCGCGCGGCGCGGAATCCGGGAACCGGGGTCGCCTTGACGGTTCGGGCCCGCTGGCTCCCGCCCCGCCCCGACCGCCCGAAGGCGCGCACGCCCGGCCGCCGAGACCGCAGCAGGCGTCGGATGCTCCGCCCACCTCCGACGCTGCCGCCGCCCGCCGCGGCCGAGCTCCGTAAAAATGGTGGCGGGGTTGTTCGAGTCTACTCACCTCCTGAGTGTTCTTCTCCCGCCGCCTTACCCATTCGCTTAAATAGGCCTGACGGATGGCACGCTCGCCGTGGTTCGCGGTGGCGACGGGCTCACTCGCAGCCTGCCGTGGTCAACTTAGCGGTAGTTGGGGCGATGCAGAGGAGAAGCGACGCCGCGTATCAAATCGAGGAGTAATGGAGCGCAGAGGGGCGATGACGCCATCCGGTACGATACAAGACCGTGTCACGCCATACTTAATACCCCTTAACACTACCCTCAAAAGCCACTCGCGGACGATCTTGAGGATTGGGGTGGTGCTGAAAACCTGGTTGCCGATCGAGATCTCGCGGAAGTTCGCCGCCGCGGATATAATCGATCAACCTCGCAGCAGATACGGTCGAGGCGCCGCCAAGACCTGTGAAAACCGGCGATCGAGGAAGCTCGAGACCATGTGACCAAACCGCTTCGGGATAAAGGGGGTCGAGGAGCCTCAAGACCTGTAAAACCATAGTCACCAACCGCTGCTCGATATAGGCCGAGCCGCCGCCAAGGCCTAAGAAGCCACGGTCGAGCCGCCGCCAAGACTACGTAACCGAACCGCCGCTCGATAAAGGATCGAGGCGACACTCAACTCGCCGCCAATCCGACGCTCGTAATCGTGGGTCGAGACTCGCGCAAGGCCCCGAAACCAAATGGTCCGAGGAACTCAGACTATGTAATCAACCGCCGTCGGGTAAAGGGCGCGACGCCCAACTCCTCGTTACCGATCCGCTGCTTGGTAATAAGGGGTCGAGGTCCGCACAAGACCTAAAGCCATAATAACCGATCCGCTGCTCGATACGGGGCCGAGCCGCCGCCGCCAAGACTCGAACACCACCTCGCCAACCGCTCAAATAAGGATCGAGGCGACGCCAATCTCGCCGCCAATCCGTCCGGCAATCGTGGGTCGAGACCGCTCGCAAGGCCCCTAAACCAATGGTCGAGGAACTCAGATCACGTAACCAACCGCCGCTCGGTAAAGGGCGGCGACGCCCAACTCCTCGCACATCCGCTGCTTGTAATAAAGGGTCGAGGCGCCGCCAAGACTCGAAACTATAATAACCAACCGCCGTCGATACGGGCCGAGCCGCCGCCAAGGCCTGTAAGACCAGCCGTCGAGCCGCCAAGACTGAAACAATATCGCCAACCGCTCGATACGGGGCCGAGCCGCCGCCAAGACTGAAACTATAATAACCAACCGCTGCCGATACGGGCCGAGCCGCCGCCAAGGCCCAAGACTGCGGGTCGAGCCGCCGCCAAGACTCGAAAATCAACCGCCGCGCCGCTCAAAAACGGCTCGCGATAGTGCGATTGGCTGGAATCGAGCCGCGCGGCCGGGTAAGTTACTTACCCGGGCGGACACGCTACCTCTTCATTATGACGCCGCGCTTCGATCGCCTGACGCGATGCTATTGGGCGGTGTTGCATGTCGCGTCGCCGCCGCCTCGAGGCGAAAGGCCGAGGCCCCCTTTCTATAAATAGCGAGCCCGCGACACTGGCTACTTTTTATCGGAGTTTTCTCTTGTCCTCGCCGTTGTCTTCCTTCGAGTTTTCTCCTTGGCTCCTGTTCTTCGACTTCTTCCAATGATCCTTTCCAATCGAGGTTAGTGCGTGATGGCTCTTCCTTCCACCTCCTCCTCATCCGCTTCTTCCTCTTCCTCCCCTCTCACAACAACCCGTGTCGCCGCTCTCCTCATCTCCTCCTTCCACTTCTTCCTCAAAGTGGCGCTGCAGGCGCTAGAGGCCATAATGTGGCCGCACGACCAGGATTCCACCTGATGAGCGCATGGTAGGGATTCTCCGCGCGCACGGCATCCCGGAAGAATACAGCCTTTCGCCCCGGCCGGGCAGCGGCTGACCAGCCTTCCTAAGGGCTTTGCCTCGACCGCCGATGCCTTAGAGGCCGGCTCGCGCTTTCCCCGCATCCAATCATAGTATCCTCGCATCTCCCCGTGGCGATTTCGCCTTCACAAATAACTCCCAACTCTTGGCGGTATCCGTGGCTTTCCGGGGAATGCCATTACGCCAACATCGCCCGACCCGCAACCTCTTCCTCTCCTCGCTTCCGCCTTTTCAAGGGGCCTGGGATACTTGCCGCCGACAGTGGTTCCGGTTAGCGCGCCCCACCAATAATAAAGGGTGGAAGAGGCGCTTTTTCGCCCAAAGGTAAAAGGATCGGGTTTTGGGGTTCGTGGTCGCTGGCGACCATTGATAACACCGCTCAAACTCAATGCCGAGGAGCGTGCTCACTCGAGCGTTAAGGGTAATCCTCCTTCCTCGCAAGCCATCCGCAACATGTCGAGAAATGGCTTGTGGAGGCCGGACCAAGTCCGTGCTCACGGGTAGGCTATTGTTGTCTCGCCTTTAGCTTGCCGCCGCACTCTAGTTTCTAACTCATCCTTGTTCTTTGCAGAGATGGTGAACTCCGCGTCCTTTCATGACTCGTGTTCGACAGACCGCCTCCGCGCTTCTCCGGGTTCCTAAGCGCGGGGTGGTTCCTCGCACCACCGAGGAGGGGCACCCAAAGAAGAGGGCTGGCGCCTGTGTCGTGGTGGACTCCGAGATGCTCGTGGCTCCATCCGCCGAGACGATCGAACGACCGGGCGCCCGCTTCCCGCCGAGCGCCGGGCCCACCAGGACGACCGGAAGGGCCGCCCTCCGCCATGAAGGACTTTATGCCGAGTCACGCCGGGAAGGATCACCATTCTTTCCCGAGTGATGGGCGAGGTCCCTTCGGGCCGAGCGACTCCGTGGCCCGGCATGGTCTGGCCCCGAGGGGACAAGGTGTGGGTCGGGAAAACTCGCCGCCTACCTCCGGGGCGCCCATCCCGACATCGCCGACCTATATACACGCCTCCTGAGCACTCATCGCCAAGTCGCCAAGTCGGTGGGTAAGCACCGCCTTGCGGTACTCTCTGGCTAAGGACTTGTTCATCATTTTCAGCCTTTTCCTTCTATGCAGAATCTCCACTACACATAACGTTCTTATCGACCGTGCAGGACGCCGGCGGCTGGTGGACGTTCGGGCGAGCGCAACTCGAGTTGCGCCGCCACCTGAAGAGGCCCGAGCGGGTCTGACCCGAGGCGTTGCCGCCGCCGAGCGCGGCGGCCGACGTGGGCGCTGAAGTCGCTACCGACCGCCGAGCTCGAGGCCGCCGACGCCGGAGGCTGTTGGCAGGCTTCTCCGACGGAGAAGCCGAGAATCGCCTCCGATGAAGGAGGCTTCGAGTTGGCCGCCAAGTCCGACTTTCGAGAGGCCGAGGTGAAGGCCGCCAGAAGCTCTTGCCGCGCGGAAGGCGGGCCGAGAGGGACCGGAGGCGCCGAGGCGCATAAGAAGTCGGAGGGCTTCCTCCTGGCCGGACCGACGGGTGGTATCATACGAGTATGGGTACAAGGTTGCCCCGCCCGCTCCGAGCGTTCTCCTCCGGGCGGCCGAGGAGGATCCTTCACCGTGCCCCGAGGACTGGGGTCGACATGCCCGGCGAGGTTCCTTCGACGACACCTTCCTGAGCCGCGTCAAGAGTTTTTTCTTCTTTTGGAGGGCCTTCCTTGCCTTTGTAATCCTTCCTTCCCTCTAGGGCCCATTTTTGTACTCCAAATCTTTTGGTAATACAATCTCCTCTTTATGGTAATATAATTTCCAACTTCATTCCAATAGCCCGAGTCACATATTGGCTCGCTCGCTTTGTCCTTAAACAAAATACTTCTTAAGGTTCTCGACGCTCCAGTGTCCCTGGAATTGCCGCCGGCCATAGTCGCGAGTCGAACGCCCCCTGGCCTGACGACTGATTACGCGGTAGGGGCCTTCCCACTTAGGTGCAAACTTGCCCCTCGAGTTGGCGGGTCACTTACTTCCGCCTTGCGTAATACTAAGTCTCCCATCCCGAGAGGTCGAGGGCGCACCTTCTGTTATAACTTCCGCAACACTCGCACGCCAAAGATCTTTACGCGCGCTGGCCCCGCGCTCTTCTAGGAGGTCTAGGCCAGCCCGAACTCCCGGGCCGAGGTGGATTCTCATAGTTCTCCACCCGAATGTTGGAATGACCAACTCTACCGGTAGGATCGCCCACGCCGAATGCCAGTCAGAGGGGACTCGCCTGCCGCCTTCGGTAGTCCGCAAAGACCATAGGATGTTCGGAGCTCGCCGACCCACCGATCGGCTTCCAAAGTCCTTTCCTAAGTCCATCCGTGATAGACGGCTGGTCACCTCGCCGAGCCCGCTGGTCCGGGTGGGCCACCGAGCTAAACCTCAATCGATGTGATAAGTCGCACGTAACTCCGTGAAACCGAAAGTGCCGGCGACCGGGTTCCGTTATCGCGATGATAACGCTGGGCGCATCAATCGGGTCACGGCGTTCTTCCATACGAATCGCTCGACCTGCTCGCCGTAATGGTTGCTGTGGCTCGCTTCCACCCACTTAGTGAAATAATCTATCCCCACGATGATATGTCTCCGCCGCCGACGCCGGGAACGCCCCAAAAGGTCCATCCCCATCGAGCGAAGGGCCAAGCGCAATCCATGGAGGTGAGCGACCGCAGGAGCCGCGGACACGCCCGGCGCCGCAGTGTCGCACCGCCGCACGAAAGCCTTGGCGCCTTTGCAACGCTGGCCGCACAGCCCCCGGGCGAGTATTTTGAAGGCCAAAGTTCGGCCGCCATGTGCTCCCACAAGTCCCGCCAACCTCGAAGAATCACTTCCGCCATCGGATCTAAACATCGCAGAGGGGATGGGAAAACGACCTTTGTAGAGCCGGCCGCCAATCTCGCAGCACCACGCTCGTTCGCGAGCCGCCGTGCTCGACTCATCCTCGTGCAGATCCCATCGCGCTTATACTTCAAAGACTTCCCGAATCCACGAGGTGGAGAGGTCGACCGGATCCCCTATCTCCATGATGGCCACCGACCGGTGTGAGCTCTTCGACTGGATGTTCCTCCGATCGGCCCCGAGGCTAATTTCGCGAGCTGGTCCGCCCGCTGCTTTGGGACTCGGGACCCTCGGACAGAGTGAAGCGAGGAAAGTTAGAGGTTCGGGCTTTTACCTTGGTCGTGTATTTGACATGGTCGGATCCCGCGCTCGATACTCTCCGCCGACTTGTTCGGCGACGAAGTTGGGAATCCGTGAGAACATGGATCGCTCTCACCAGATCTCGGCCGCCAAACGGAGGCTCGCCAAAGCGCCGTATTCCGCCTCATTGTTCGTGGGCCTCAAACCGGCGAGGGAACGCCGAACGCGTGTCCGCCGGGGTCCTCCAAATGAGTCCGGCGCACGCACTTCGAGCCGAAGACCCATCCACGCAGGTCCGGGCCTCTGAATTTGCTCAACGATTCCGCTTCCTACCGTAACTCCGAGATTTAAATCGCCAAGGCCCGGGCCTTGATGGTCGTTTCGCCAGCAGGCAGGTCGAACCTGATAGCTCCACCGACCATTTTAAAAGACGCCGCCACGCCAAACTTAGAAAGAACTTGACGCAGGGGTTGGTCGGTCATTACCTCAATCGTATGGGCTTCGAAGTAGGGGCGTAGCTTCCGAGCCGCAGGACAAGTGCCAATGCCAACCTTTCAATGGGAGGATAGCGCCCGCCCGCGCAACACATGGTCCGATGTAGTAAACCGGATGTTGCGGCCTGGGGCTTCCTTCAAGAAGATCGAGCTCATCGCATGCCGAGATGCCGCCAGTAGAGGGTAAGTTTTTCTCGCGCAGACACCGAGATAAGGCGGGAGCCTTGATAAGTGCCGCCTCAGCCAGGAAAGCTTCTCGCATTCTCGCCGCCCATTGGAAGTTCTTCGATCTTCGAGGACTCAAGAAAGGAAGGCACTTATCTCCGACCGACAAAACCGACAGAGCCGCTTATCCTTCCGTTAAGGCAATCAAGCTCTTTATCGCTTCGAGATCTCATGTCGTGAGAGCTCTGATCTTCTGGGTTGGCATCAATTCCTCTCTCGTATGATGAATCCGAGGAACTTCCCCGATGTCACGCCAAAGACGCACTTGGCCGATTAAGGCGCATCCCATATCTTCTCGCCAGAGAAGGTTTCCCGCAAGTCGCCGAGGTGTGCAGCCTCGCGCGACTTTTCACGATCATGTCGCCAACATATACTTCCATGTTTCGCCTCTATTTGTCGGGCGAACACCTTGTTCACCATCCTTTGGTAGGTGGCGCCGCGTTTTAACCCGAACGCATGACCTTGTAGAAGTAAGCTCCTTGGGGTGTATGGAAGGCCGTATGTTCTTTGATCCTCGGGGCCATCGGATCTGGTTATGCTTAGGAGTAGGCGTCCATGAAGGAAAGCGGGCGTGCCAGCGGTTGAGTCGACCGGTGGTCGATCCTAGGTGAGGAAGCAATCGCCGGGCAAGCCGCGATTTAGATCGGTGTAGTCGACACACATCCTCCGGCTTCCATTAGGCTTCTTGGCGAGGACTACATTGGGCGGCCACGAGGATCTGGACTTCCTCGATGAAGTCGGGCGCCAAGAAACTGTCGACTTCCATTTACCGCGGCTGTTGGCGCTCGAGAGGAGGCGGGGTCTCTGTCTTCCGAAGCGGTCGAGAAATGTGCGGATGGTGTTGAGAGACTTGAGTCAATTCGGAGGGTCGGTATCGGCGAAGACATCGGTGCTCTGGAGGAGGCGATGGTGTGCCGCTCTTGATCATCGGTCGGGCGATTCCGGTCCGTCGGGGCGGTCATCTTGCGGCGGAATATTAACGCCGGGTTTGTCGGCTCGGGATGCTCGGTCGGTAGCTGCGTCGCGTGGGTCTTCGAGGCTGTTCGGCCTTTTTCTCTTACCGGGAAGTGTTGTCAAGTAACACCGTCTGGACTCTGAGGATCTCCCGAACCTCCCGACTCGGCCTTTGGTGGGAACTTCAAGCGTCCGGTGGTATGTGGATATAATGGCCTCTAGTTCGCTGAGGGTGGGTCGCCAGACGGCGCAGTACGCAGAGGAGGACGACCACCAGAAAGGTCACCAGCAGAGTTTTTGTCTTCAGAGAATCCCCGAGAGTCAACGTTAGGGTCACCGCACCCCGCGGCAAAATCGAGTCGCCAGTAAAGCCGGTGAGTGTCGAGTGCAAGGGCTTTAGGGCTTCCTTCGGCAACCCTAGCTTCAAAAAGGCCTCGAAATAAAGGATGTCGACCGAGCTGCCAGTGTCGACCATAATCCTTCTGACCGCGTTGGCTATTCGGGCCGACACCACCGCCACATCATGCTCGTCCGCTCCCATGTCCCCGAGGGGAATGTGATCTCGCTCGAGGAGGGTGGTATTCCCGCCGCAACGGCGCGCATAAGCTCTTCGACCAAGCGCTATGCCCTCCAGCCGGGCCCCGTAATCACGCTGATGTGTTGCTCGACAGTGGCCTTCGACGCAGGATGGTTCCCGTGGATGCCGGAGGTACCGATCTAAGTGACCTCTTCGATCGCCTCTCAATTTGTCGCCTACCGTGGCATTGCTCAGATCATGTCCGCTTTGCCACGGAAGCGCAATACCGTATGATCGCCGCTCGCTGCTTCTTCATCGGGCGGGCGCCGAGCATTCCCGCCTTTATCTCGAGGGAATATTTGGCGCCCGAGACGCCTTCAAGGGGGAGGTGGCGGCTCGGGCGCCAGATGGGTCGGGTGGCCCATGCGCGCGCCTTGGTGCGGGACTCCCGCCAGTTGTCGCTCCCGACGGATGGATTAGAATGCCCCTGGCCGCTCTTCCTTCCTTCCCGACATCCAGACTCGCCGCCACATATTGACTTGCCCTGAAACATCTCCGCGATGGACGCGGGGTCGCTTCCACCAAGGACCAAAGAAACTCGACGGCCGCAGCCCCATCATAAACGCCGCATCAATAACGATGGGTGAGCATCCGATAACTCCTGCATTCTCCGTGGTAAACCTTCGCACAAAGTGGAGAGGGGTTCGCTTTCTTTTGCTTCAAACCCGTGAGGAGCGCGACAGTAAGGCTTTGGTCGCGCAAGAACGCCAAAAACGAGCTCAAGTCCTTGGCGAGCCGCTCAAAGGATGTCACCGCCCCGCTTTTTAAGGTGCCGTACCACGACGAGCGGATCCTTTCGCGGTGGGGAACGCCCGCACATCAAGGCGCCCGAGGTTCCATATAGGGCCATTTCGAGCCCGAAGCGCGACGATCCGCTGATCACCGACTCCATCATAAAGGTCGGCGGAGGGGAGACGGAAGTTCAAGGGCACCGGTATTCCCGCATGTCGCGAACGGGACTCCTGGGGACACTTCCTCTCGCTTCTTCTTTGACTTACTGACGCCCCTTTGCACCTCATCCAGACGCTGGCGATGGAACGGATTTGAGCCCAAATAAGTCCGCTGACCGAGGACACCGCCTGGTTCGTGACGCCCAGTTTTCAAGAGCCCGGTTCCGCCCCGAACCCGCGGAGGTCGGGAAGATGGTACCGCGGATTGCCTCATGATGCCGGGAAGGGGTTCCGCCTCGAGGGTCGGCTCGCCGCCCCGGAGTAGGCGGGGAGGACGGCCCGACAAGATTTGCCGTGGTCCGACTCGCTGGGAAAGGTCTGAAAAGCCTCCGCCGTGATGGAGGGAGCGGGGAACCCGACTGGCGGGTAGAGTCCTGGCCGCTAAATATACTCCAAAGAGCGACCGCACGCGCAGGATCGCCCCTCCGTGGTTCGAGGTCCGTGGGACTCCGCCGAGGTGCCACCTAAGCGACCTTTCGCCCATGTGTCGCTGAAGGCGGGCAGGTAGACTGCAGAGGCCCTCCTTCTAGCGCCAACTGCTAGGGGAAACAACTTTTTACCGTGACCCGGCGCGGCGAATCCGGAACCGGGTCGTCTCGATGCGGTTCGCCCGTCGGTGGCTCTGCTCCGCCTCCGACCGCTCCGAAGGCGGCGACGCCCGGTCGTCGAGACTGCGGCATGGCGGGTCGGATGCTCGCCGACCCCCTCCGACGCTGTCGCCCCGCCGTCGGCCGAGCTCCCTATGAAAAATGGTGGCGGGGTTGTTCGAGTCTACTCACCTCTCGGAGTGTTCCTTCTCCCGCCTGTCTTACCCATTCGACTTAAATAGGTCGGACGGATGGCACGCTTCCGGCTGTGTCTGCGGGTGGCGTACGGGCCTGACCTCGCAGGCCGGTGCCGTGGTCAACTTGGCGGGTAGTTGGGGCGATGCAGAGGAGAAGCGACGTCGGGCGATCAAATCGTAGGAGTAATGGAGCGCAGGAGGAGCGATGACGTCATCCGGGTGTACGACCCAAGACCAGGTGTCACGTCATACTTAATACCCCTAACAAGAAGAATCTAAAAGAAATACTAACATATATATATATATATATATATATATATATATATATATATATATATATATATATATATATATATATATATATATATATATATATTGTTGTTAATGTACAGCAAGTAAAACAGAGCTACCAACCTAAAATTCCATACCATGTCAAAACAAGGGTCATCTACCACCACAGAAAATATCTTATTCATCTCTTAAAACAACGTGTAAAAAGAACAGGTTTGAACAGAACTCCATGACTTGGTTTCTCTCCTTTTGTCGTCATTTCTCTATAATTAGTTCATATTAGAAGATTCAAACTGAAGGAAAGACCTAGTGAAGATACAGAAATCCTCACTTAACCTCAGTTAAATGTTTAGAGGTTATTGTGTTGAGATATGCACTATAGGACACAAGAAGGGATCATAAAAAAACTTAACATATGAAAAGGGCTATAAATAATCCCAAGATGAAAATTCAAGTTTCTCGTGATAGCCATAGAAATCTTATCACGCATTAAAAAGTTACAGTATGTACTACCATTTAAGCAGAATGCAAACATAATCAAAGTGTACATAAATATAGTTGATGCCAATTCATCCTGCATATGCACCAGAATTTAAACAGTTTCACATTGCCAAATAGTGCAGCCACACAGTATGCAAGCCTAGCCAATCACCCAATTAAATTATCTGTCAAATATCATCTATAGGTCAAATTTCCAGAAGAGCTAAACCTATGTGATATTACTTTCAATTTCTCATGCATCCATGACCACATAGATAAACGGAAAGTGTATGCACACAGAGAAGAGGAAACTTTTACCATGGAAGTAGATGTTGTTGAGTTCACAAGCACTGCACATGCCAGAACATTGTCGGAGAAAATAGCATAATGATAGAGAGCCAATTTATGCACGTTCTGACTGTTAGGCAACTTTCGTTGTTCAGGCTGCAATGCAAAGTACTCGGTGGTGAGACGCATGGATAGACAGTGAAGACCCCTGGGGAAGGTCCCGGCTGTAAGATGAATAAGATATGAAGCTTGGTGCTGCTGTGCCCTAAGCTGTTCTTCAGCATTGTATAACTGGGCACGCAGTTTTGATGCCACTGCAGAGCAATCTGGATAAGCCTTTCTGGCTTTGGACAGAGTTACTTCCATGGCTTCCAATTTCTGTAAATCGCTGAACAAGTTCCATTCTCAGTCAAAAGTAATTGGTAACTTCCATGCATCAGAACATTTCCTTGGCACATTGAAGCCCTTTTGCCACAATATTAATTTATATGGATAATAATGCTTCAGTCAACTTTATTAACTTAGAAATGAATATTGTACCTCGTGAATAAGTCTGAACTTTTGTTGGTTCGACCAAGAACCCGTTCTATCTCTTTTATCCTAATTTTTAGCTCTCGTACTAAGTGAGATTTACCATTTGATGAAGAAAACAGCAAGTATGCCTTTGCCATGTTTATTTGATCCTCCATCTCCAATATTTTCTCAGTTGTAGGTGATTGAGGGGGCAAACCACTTTTAGTTTCACCACTAGTTGTTCTGTTGGATGGTCCCTGCTTGTTATCCTATTGAAAAACAGACACAATCATGAAGTTTACATGTTTACAGAAGCACTTCAACAGTTTAATCCAACAAAGATCTAAGACTGGCATCAATACAACTTG
>CP097508.1:3160077-3216577 GCA_023547065.1 Musa troglodytarum | reverse complement strand
TTGCATGAGTTAATCACACATATAATCGGGGAAACATCCACTTCCATAACCTAAAACTCTGATTTTCAGAATGCAATGAAACAGAATAAAAGAACAAAAGCAATCATTTAGTGGCTTCTTCAAATCTCAAACAGTAAGTAAGGTGTAAGAATTCTCCTTTCATTGAAAAAAGTACCTCTCCAGTAGCAGAACTTAACAAACGATTCTGATGATCCTCACCTCCTGCACTATTTCTTGAACTGGGGTCTTCAAGACACAAGGAGACAAAGAAATTGACAGATCTAATAAACATTAGATGCATAGACGGACAAGCTAAATACAAAAAAGAACATGAAAAACATCAATGAGCAAATTCCAATAGAACTACCATTTGCTACACCAGAAGTTGTTACATTCTCACTATAAGTTCTCTGAACATCCGTCAAGTGCTCGTCGTTGTAGATAATTCCTTTCAGCTCTTTCACTTCGCCACCAACTTCCTGAAACCCCAAAAACGTTAAACAATAACCACAAAGGAAACAGAGATAGCGAGAGGCAACCGTATGTCTATATACAATAAAGTAAACACCTGCTCGATCGCGTTGAGCTGCATAGAATTAGAAGCATGCACCTGCGCTCAAACACAATATAAAGAACACAACCATGAAACAACAAAGATTCAAAAGGGATAAGAAGGGAAAACGCGTAGAACGCAGAGTGAATCATACAGGGGATGGATTCTTCACAATGCCGTTGCCCTCCCTGTCGGACTCCTTCCTTGCTGCATCCAATAATCCAACAAGAATCACCTAAAGCTCCCTCGATATAACCAGTAAACAAATCAACTGATCGAGGAAAAGGCGCAGCGATATAAGATGGGATCACCGTGAGAGAGGAAGATTTCGGCGGCAGGGACGCGAAGGAAGAGGAGGAGTGGGGAGACGAAGGAGGCAGCGAGGAGGGCGAGGATGACGACCGTGGTCCACGGCCGGCGGAGCACCACCATCGGACGGCAAATACCACCACCAATACCACCGACAACGCCGCCGCGATTACGGGCGACCATTGCGCGAGATCGGCATCAGGCTTAGGGTCTTTGGCTTCTGAGGGAATCGATCGTCTCCGAACTCGCCAACGGCTAAAGCGGCAGAGGTGAGAACGAGAGGAAACAAGAAATCGCCATCCTCCTCCTTTTTATTTTCGCTCCAATTTTATTGGTATTTTTTGAGTTTGCCTCCCTATCACATTCGTATACACCCTTATACTAATCATATTTGCATATTAAGCCTCGTCGCATCTTTGCAAAGACGTCCTCTGTACGAGTAAAATTTCGTAACAGAGCCGCGATAATTTCAACATTTAGTGCGATCGAGTTTTTTTTAGGAAATTACATCGCTACTTAAATTTAAATTTTTCAAAAAAAATTATTTATATTTTTTTGATAAAATCCTTAAAACTTGGTTTTATAGGAGTGTCATGTTTTTTTTTTATCTTAGTTTTGTAATGGTTTATGTCTTTACATATTGGATGTATCAATACGTAACGTTGGTATGTTAAGGCATACTAATGATACATTCTAAAATTTTAAAAATATTTTTATCTATCACGTTAAGACGTACTGACCAATACACCTCGGTAACAACTAAAATTCAGGACTGTATCTATCAATATGTCTCGATATCAATCAAAACACTGATGATAGGGGTGGTCCACGTATCAATATCCTTTTGAATAGATTTATATCGCTCCATATCGGACAGTACATATCGAAATTGAAAACCTTGGTTTAAATATGTTGTATCGGTAAATCAACACTTAACAAGTTATCCACAACTCAATCAGACATGGTTAACACCTCAGCGACAAAAGAATATATGCTTGATCCAATAATTACGGCTCTAGTTCTTATGGATATAAATTAATCTCTTATGATTGATCACAAAATAAAAGAAATACCACTTATCAATTCAGATCATTCTGGATTACTCATTTCTAATCTAAATTAGTCTTTCTAAAAATTTGAAGTAGACTAAGTCCTCTAAATCCTTTAATAACTAAAGCATCAAAGGGGCTTTTTTAAGGTACATACCCAACATATTTTTATAGTTCTTCGAGCAATCAAAAATATTTGGGTCACTCTGAATATTGAGAAATCAAAATTGTGAAGGTATTAGAATGTCGAAGTAATATTTTATTTTTATTTTATTTGAAAAATTGAGTGTAGAATTGGTTTTGATACCATAATTAATTATTTACACATATTTCGGCTCATTGTTATCTCTGCAAACCATGTTTATGTGTATGTGATTCATCTTCTGCGTCAACACGAATGCAATCATGTCACTATTAATTGTGAAACATAATATGTTTATCTCATGCCGTTCTTTAATTAGGTGCCTTTTTGCTTTCCGTCTTCATTGGTTTTGAAGACGACATTAATCCTGTACTGTTGGATCACGTGAATTATTTCTCTTCATCTATATGCTACGATTAAGTTGGAAAAGTCAAAATTATTTTAAGATATTTTTTTTTTTAGATTGAGAACAAGTACGACACCAATGCATAAAAAAACCTTGTCAGGTGGAGCAAAGAGAAGACTCACTTGGCCACCATCAACATCGATCATCCAAGACAAGATGAGATCTGTTGAAACTCGAGACATGCACCGACGCAAAACTTCTTCGCCTTTATCTTGTGATTAAGAATACATATGGAGATTACCATTGGCAATCAACACGAACGCATTCATGCTGCAGGAGAGAACACATCCTTCGAGATGCCATTTCCTTCTCTTTAGTTCGTGCTCAGATCCGTCATGGGTGATGCCAGAGTTGACTCGTCCATGAGACAGTGTCGTATGCAGCACCTCTTTCCTCGTGCATGCACAACATGAAACATGTTCAAGAGATTGTCCTCCGCTTTTGTTGCAGAGAATAAGACCATGTCCTTCACACTCGTCCGCTGAACACAATGATCTTTAGGAAGCAAAACGAAGATGACACGCGTTAAGGTGGCGTGGAATTCATGTATCGACTAAGATGGATAGAAACTTGTATCTGAGAGGCAATTATATGTGGTCGACAACATCCAAGCAACGCATCTTTTTATTGTTCCTTCTCTTTCCCTGCAGCTGTTGTTTCCGATCCTTTCACCAAAGATTCTTACTCTTCATAGACGGATTGGAAATCGAAGAGCCAACACTACAAAGCTTGTGTGCTTTGCCTCTTGAACAGCTCCCACGATGAGATCAACCCCATGTCCCTGCTCCTCTTCCCGTTCCAACCGATGCCGTCCCCGTCCAACGCGTCGCCGCTGACGGCCACCGGAATCTTCACTATGTTTACTCCGAAGAGCCTCACCACGTCGACGGGAGGTCTGGGAGAGTGAACCCCTGCGGCAGCGTATCTGCCGACGGATCGTCTCCTGCAACCGATGAAGAGCTGCTTCTCGGGGCCGGTCGACCGCTGAAAGGTGATGACGTCGCCGGCTCTGAGCCCCTTCTCCTTCACAAACCTGCTCCAGCCCTTGGTTAGCACGTAGCTCTGGCTGCTGTTCCAGTAGGAGTACCGAAACCGCCACACCTTCCCGCAGGCGTCCTCGAAGTTTAGCAGCAACCCCTTGCAGGCGGCATCTCTGGTCTGCTGCAGCGGGAAGTGCTTCTCGGCGTGCTGCTTCGGTATCACCAATCTGTTCAGCTTCCCGACGTCGCTGGGAGTCACGGCCTTGTCGAAGAGATGCTCCCTGTACGCTCGACCCAATGTCTCTTCGTGGGAAGGGCAAGTCTTCCTCCTGTCGGCGCCGGAGTACCTTCTACTTTGCTGCAGCTCATCGCAGTAGGTGTGCTTACGGAGCATGTCGACGATCTCGGCCTTGGAGCGCGAGTTCAAGAACAGGTGCTCCGCCGCATCGTTGCCGTCGGTCACGGCGAGCGGCTTGAAGTTGGTGACCGCGTCGCCCCCGCGGAACCGCTGCACCGCCACGTCGTACGCCCGCGCGGCCTCGTCTTCCTCGTTGAAGGTTCCCAGCCAGACCCGCTGGTGTTTCTCGTAGATCTGCGCCCCCCACCGGCCGTTGGGCTGTGGCACGACGCCTTTGTACCGGGAAGACGGCAGCTTCCGTAGCTTGGCCTCGAGTATGACCTCGGGATCGAGGACGACGCTTGCGCCGCTGCCGAGTCGCTGCGAGCCCCCCGGAGATGGCAGTGGCGATGGCCGTGGCGGAGGAGACTTCTTCTCGGTCTCGCTGCAAGCCTGCTCCGAGCCGCTGGTCTCCATAGGACGCTTGAGCTTGATGTGATAGACGAAAGCTTGGGAGGTAAGGAAAGAGATGAGAAAGGAAGACATAAAGGAGTCCCAGCGGCACAAGTAATTAATTAGGTTTGTATAGGGTTGATATATAGAGCCAAGGAGTGATTATTTTTAGATTATTATTAGCTAGCTTGCATATGATATATCTCATGCCATGCTCGGTCAACACCAAGCGATGGTGGAACGAGGGTATTGGGAGGGAGGAGGGGCGGGAGTAAAGCTTTCTTTACCTTGGATGAGTGTGTAGGCGAGAAGAGGCGGTGCAAGTCGGGAATGGTGGGGTGGGACCTGGCCCTGATGCAAGTGGACGGGGAGAGGCTTCACGAGCGTGGGCCATGCCTTCTGAATGCATCCCCCCTGAGCTTTGCTGCTGCTGCTGCTGTTGCTGATGGTGGTGGGTGGTGGTGGTAGAGCTGATGAACATGGCCTGCCCTGCCCTGCCCTACCCTGGCCTTCTCTGATGCCAAAGTCTCATAGGAAATTGCATGCGCCAAAAAGCAAGGGACGACAACGCCATGGATGTGTTGCTCTTTTGTTTCTTTAGATTTCGGATGGACTTACCCGTCTCTCACAGTCCCTCCCATGTACAGAAAGGTGCATGCGCCAGAACCCTAGCATGACATGGAGGTGGGGAGGCTAAGAAATCTAACATGTTATCTTCGCAGAGATCTCTCGGAGGTGATTGAAATGTGGGTTCGGAACAGCGGTCGAATGTCCCCTTTGTTGCGTGTCTCCGAGTGGGGTTCTGTGTGCATGCACTGCATCGATCAGCTCGTTCCTGCAACACGATAAATCTAAATCTGGAGCAACCAGTTTCTCCAGAGAATCCACTCGTACTACAGCTGCTCCAGGCAAACCATATGTGGCTGCCCATTGTATTAGAATCCAAACGCATGCATGCTAGGCTACAGCAAATGGTGCCCATGGAGAGAGCTCAGGCCTTCGATGCCCAAGCCTCTAAGCCTCCTAAGCTTGACATCTTTCTTGCCACAATGTTGCTCTTAATTACCACCGATCATACTATAGTTTTGATCACAAAGTAAGAAGCTTGCATGGGGTTTGATCTCGTCAAACCGTTGGAAACGATCGTCCAATGGCAACCGCTTTAGATTGGCTGTCTCAGTTTACCCAATTTCGCAGTCTGTTCTCTTTTACTGCAACATGAATGAAGTCAAGTCAATGCATATCCTAAATTCTATTAACTCAGTCAACATTCTTAATTTCAAGGTAACTGTCTGTACACAAAGTCAATCTTGGAGTAAATAACTTCACCTGCAAAGCCAAACTATTTCTGCATCAAACTCTACCCGAGTAATGTCGATGAATGAATCAAAAAGTCAATTTCGAGGGGTTCCTCATTTTTTTTTTTTTTATACTTTATATTCCTTTTTCTTCTTCCTTGCAACTAGTTGATCACAAATAAATGAGTTGGCTGCTGCAGGAAGAACCAGAGAGATTTTTCTTCTCATTTCTGTGGCTATCGTAATCCAACCTCATCAAGTACCGGGATTGTACTGGAATCCTGTTCGTAGTCCAATGCTAACATGTCATCATCAGATAGCAGCTATGAGGTCCTTGCCTTTAGTCAACTGGTGGAGGTTGTTTTCAGCAGTATGTTAAACTGTTGGCCATTGTGACCAGTACAGTGTCTATTAAGATATCAGACATTGCTCCTCTAAAGTGTGTATCATGTCATCTTTGCTCTCTTGTCTCCCTTGCGTTTACTTTAATGCTTTTGTATGAACGGCTGGGTTATCCTTATCATGATCTCATGCCGAAACCTCATCACCCACGCCCAAGTGCTCCAAATCTTTGAACACGAATAAGTAGGCGATTGCAATGGAGTCGAAGGGAATATTTTGATCGAGTCAGTGGCTTTGCTAATTCTCTTCAAAGATCTCGCTATAAAGCCCATCATCTATCCATCTTTGAGTCGTCAATGAGCTCATCAAATGGCCTTTGTTCTTTTGAACTCTTGCCGGGACATCGTTTCCTTTGTCAGAAGATGGAAGAAAGATTTCCCAGACTCGTCAGGCATCAACATGCGGCGATTGTTTGTTGTCATGTAATGAAGATTTAAGGTAAGTTGCTGGCTTTTGGACCACTCGGTGGGGGAAGCAAAGCCAAATAATGGTACCATGCAGGCAGAGGGCACAATGAATGAGAAGCTATTCATGAGGAACAGTGTGTACTCTCGAGATGGGTTTGCACAGGTCGTTATCTGATCCCAAATTGGCACTATCGAGTGGTCCTCGAGGAGCACAAGTATCAGCCACTGTGTCTTGTACTGCAACACTTGCTTTGGATGCTGATGATGCTGTAACCCATTCGCTGTATGTGAGCATAGCTTGTGAGCTCGGTAGCCATCTGCTGTCCCTTCTTTCTCGTCGTCGTTGTGGTCGTCATCGCCGCCTGCGATTGTCTTCTTCTTCTTTTTCTTCTTCTTCTTCTTCTTCTTCTTCTGCTACTTCTTCAAAGAGGTAGAATGGATTGCCCACATGATGTATATATAGCTCACGGAAGAAGAACAAAGTGAGCAGAGTATGTGATCAAGAGAACCTGTTAATGCATAATACATCACAGTTTCCATCCGAAGCAATTTGAAGTTACGAGACTTCGTTCTACTCCGCCATCGGCGGGTGAAGATGATGATGGCCAGCAACTGTTGAATGATAAATATGTTGCCTACTCCCTTGAAGGCCACAGCCCTCTGCAAGTCTCAAGGACTGGGCCATTGGCTAATTTAAGGTAGACAGGAGCCTTTGCTTTCCAGGACCACACCGGGAAACCTTTTCTTCTTCTCCGTTCCTGTTCCTCTTGGGTCCATGTCAGGACCTACAGATGCCTGGAACATCTCCATGACAAAGTTGGCAGGATTCCTGTTCCCATTATCTCGTCTGGCGTTTGCGTCCTCACCACCGCACATCATGACGACCCAAAGAAGAAGGCCATTCATACAGTATGAACAAACAGAAAACGGATGCAAACTGAGTTAGGAGGAAGAAATCCACGGTCCTATTGACGGTCGGTGATTCGCTTTGATGTTTCCGACAGTCCCACTGCAGCACTCGGCCGACCTGGTTGTACGCATGGACAATTCCGAGCATCATCACTAGACACCACGGCCAGAAATGCCCCATCATCCCCCACAAAGCACACATGAGACTTCAATGCATGAAGCGACTCTGGCGCCTCTCGCTTCGCATCTTCCTATTTGGTGTTGCTAAGATACGAGGACGGAAGGGCCATGCATCTCGAGCACTGACATGGTTGGATTTAGACAAGAAACGTAGCCTGTGATTCGCTCGACACGAAGTTGCCGACTGCGTACACGAGCTAACGCATCGCATGCACCATCATCCCCAGTGCCAGATGTGCAGGACCTCTGCGACAATTACTTCCTTCGGGCAAGCCGCTGAAACTTGCGCTCGAGAACGAGAGTCGCTGAAGCTTCTCTTTCTGCCACTGGTTGCATACTTGTCGGTGACGAGGACTGTGAATGGTTGTGGCTGTCCTATCTACTCACACATTATATGCTGGTTTGATGACCATTTCCAAGCTGAACCGGTCGTGGCAACGTCGTCTATCCAGAGCTCCGTCTCTTCCCTTCGTCCTGTAGTTTCCACTGGACGTACGCTACCTGTGCATGGGCCATCGAAGAGTGGTACAAACACATGCAAAGCAAGGTTACAGAGTCCACCTACTCCACATTAATTCTTGGCCACCAGCTCTCATGTGACGTTGTAGCCATGCCTGCTCCAGAACCCATTCATTCTTGTGAAGTCATTTCATTTCTTGTGAAGTCATGTCCTCGACTCATCCAGTGTTTTGGTGGTGCGCATGAAGACACTAATCAACACTATGCATGAATTAGGATGATAGCTACCAAGACACCCATTGTTGTGCCCATGGGCCTCTTCGTTGTAAACCATATAGGGTGATGTTGACGTTGTTCTTCCATAATCCTCCTACTATACTGATGATGATGATTTTATGTTTATTTAATATGTTTCTTTTTACATTAAACAAGGCTACTTTAATGATATGATTAACCCATTTCGTGTTCACGTTTGCATTTCATAAAATTTTACGAAATAAAAAAGAGAGATCACGTGCGAGCACAATCATTTTTTAAATAATAATAACAAGATATTGTTAGTCCAAAATCAAATCAAATAGAAGAAAAAAAATTTAAAAGTAAAAAAAAATATATTAAACTTCTCGAGAGAGGTTTTTTTACTATTCTTAGACTTAAAAAGTCTATAAGCCTGAATACTTAGATTTGGATGAATCTGTACACACGTAGATGTCATCCATTTATAGACATAAAATAACAATTTAAACCAAGAGATCTTTAACTCTAAATTTTTATCTAATCAACTTATATAAAAGATAAAAAAAAATCCAAAATCTTTCGTCTTAACATTTTGGCAAACCAATAGATAGTAAGTCTATAATTATGGCGGCAGAGTTCAGTTCTGCATGCAATTTTTGGGTTTCGGAAGAACCATTTCCTTCATTTATTTCCTTAATAATTACGTATCATTATACGACAACATGAATACATCGACGGTGATCGGGTGTTCCAAATTATAGATCCTTACTTTGTTCTTGTTGCCTTGCTTGCTTAATATTAGAATGAGAGAAGGCTGGTCGTTTACTTGGTGAAGCTGCCTCACTTGTGACATAGTCTTTGTTTCGGAAGAGACTAACTAATACATAGACGAGATGACACCTCCTGCAACTAGCCCTCCCGCTTGGGTTCTCTGATTCTTCCAGCGACTGTCTGCATCATGCATCGCTCCTCATGTGCTGCCATGATTGCTCATCTACTTTCTTGCTTCAATACCAAGTATTTACAGGCAGGCGTACCTCAAAAAGAATGGTAACAAGATCATGTTTACACTTTATTTGTGCCGCCATCGTTGTGTGAACCTTCCTACTGTTACTAACTCGATGATCGCAGAAGATTCTGAAGCCCAGCTTCATCCTGAGAACACAGATCGATCTCTTTCGCAGTGCAAGATGGAGAGTAGAGATCCATTCGACACCGTTTACGCAAGCAAAACTGGTAGACATACACGCAGCAGCGTGTATGAATACCATAATACCGGCATGTGCGATGTCGCCTGAGTTGCAGTCAATAGGAAATGATGGAGAAACAACAACGTTGCTTCGAGGTCGGGAAAAGTGCCAAACATCATTCGTCTTTCTTTTGCATCAAAACAATGACTGATAGCAACTCGAGCTTGTTTTCTTTCCTATATGATTACAAGAACACATGCAGCCATGATGGAATCATCTTATGCAAGGAGTATTTTCTAGTGCATTCTACATTTCCACCAAAGAAATTGATGACAATTTTCCTTTTTTTTTTTTTCACAATGACAATTGATCTCTTAATTATACTGTGCATCTTCATCGGCAGTGATGATCGATCGGTGTCCTTAATCATTAGAGTCATGTTGTTGCAATGTCAGCTTTGATCACAAAATGTACACTAACATCGGGTTCATGATATCTCTGGAATTGGATCGTCGTGTTTTCTTCGTTGTTGAAATATTTCAAATTGTTTCCCTCTATTTTCTACTACAGCGCTTTTCTAGAATCGCTTTTGATTAGCGGATCGCGATGGTGAGTTTGTCGATCATCCAACTTTTCATCGGGGCATGCGTTGCATGTAAATCCGAGATGATGCTCGGGTGTCAGAAGATATTGATGTACGAGGAGAGATTGAAAGAATAATTATAATTATATATATATATATATGTGTGTGTGAATATTGTTTATAATAAATTGAATAATCACACATTAATGCATTTGCGGCTTCAACAGTTTAATCGTCGTCCCCTTCTTCCCGCTGTCGTCGAAAGATGTACTGCTCAAGCGGCTAATGCGTGCATGTTTCTTCCTAAAAGCGACCTGATAGATTGATGATTGCCGAAGTATCCGCATTTGGTCGTCACAGGAAAACGAAGTGTCATCTGGCGCTGCCACCACGAAAGCGAGCACTAACCATTCGTTTTCCTCCCTCCTCCCTCCCCCGTCGCTCGCATTGCCTTCGCTGTCGGAGAACAAAAGCAGCCGAGAAGATACGAGATTTGTCTAGAAGCAAGGCACGTACGTACGCATATTAAAAGAAGCATGCATGAGAGAGAGAGAGAGAGAGAGAGAGATCGTCCCTTCGGCTGCAGTACTAAGGTCATGCCGTAGCATGTCGGAGGACCCACAAGGAGGCCCAAGCAAAGTCTCCGTCAGTATCTATTACGAAAGGAGAGGAAGCGCGTCCTGCGGTCATGACTGTTGGGGAGGATGTTGGAAAGCGGCACCGGAAGACCTTTGAACAGGGGAGCAGAAGCTGAGTTGGGTACTTCTCGCGTAGCTTTCGGCCGCGGCCTTTGGCGCGCAGGGCTTTGGCGTGTTCTGGCGTGGCCGGAGCACACCGCCGAGCTCCGGGCGCACCTTTTCCCGGCCCCACCCCCTCCCTCCCCTTCCTTGGGGCCCGCGCGCGTGGGGGACACGTCCTCCCCGACGTCGACGGGTCCTCCCGCGGGCCTCCCCTCCCACGTTCGCGGGACCCACACACCCATCATTCCCGCCAATTACGGTCCACGCAAACTGCGACGACCTAAAAGCAGGAGCTGCTACGGCAACTTCTTCCGCTGCTTCACCTCTTTCCTTCTCCTTAGAACTCCAAACCAATCAGCGCCAACCCAGCAATAGATTTCACCGGGATCGAACGCTTAGGAGGTGTTCTCAGAACGTATACATGCATGCAGCGCAGGTAAGCAAGCAAGATTACAGTGCATGCCAAAACTCGGAGGTGGGTCAAAAGACGAATTTATACTTGCCATCGGAAAAGTTCGTCTTGGTTCACCGCATCATCGGGAATGCGTATGCCTGCGCAGTTAAAGTAGGATGGCGATATGATCTTTATGGACGGAGAACGACTTCTCGGTCGAGCAAAATGTGGTTGTCGTCCAACTCGGAGTGGAGGTTGTGCATCGGTTTCTCCACCCAGCTGACTCAGAAATAGTGTGCGTAATCATGCAAGCATTGCGAGAAACGTGAATTAGGTCAAGTCGATGCGCTTCTCTTTCACCTTGGATGGATAGACTGTGATACTACTACTCTCTAATGGCCGTAGGAATCCATAGGCAAGCGCAGCATTGCTAGTTTGAAGTTGTCTGCATTTGGACAACCTTAAAGCAATGAATGATCCTCTATAAATATGATAGAATTGATTGTTTACTGCGTTTAAAGATTGAAGATGATTCAATCGTGATGTTATACCAGTTGTTTAAATGTCAGCACCATTGTCAATGTCTGCTTGTGGAGTCGCTCACCTTGAAATCCTCAACACCGAGAGAAGGCAAATTCGATCGAACGATCGATTTAGTATGCTTTAATGATTGATTTTGACTTCTGGTTATCTTTTGAAATAAAGACAATAAGAATCCATGGTTTTTATTATTGATTTAACTCCATGTTTCACGAATTAGAAGCATTATTGTGATTTCATGGTCCGATAAGGGCCGATGTGAAATGACTTCAGAAGAAAGTTCGCTGTTAATTATTTTGCTTTAGTAAATGGTGATAAATCCCTAAATAAAACCACTTTGCAGCCACAGCAACATGTCACTTCATTTTATCAAATTTTGATGAACCAAAATGTGAATTAAAAACATAATTAAACTACGTTGTAGTCATAAACATGACTCGATTCAAATCAAAACTAAATTCTTCAAGAAAAAAAAATTAAGTTAACGATTTGACGATTTCAAACTGAATCAGAATCGACACGTCTGGCGATTCGATTTCAATTACTGAGACTTGGAATTGAAATCAAAATCAAAATGGAAATCACCAATATAATCGTGACCATCATAGGGTCCAGTATTATAATTACTGTGGTTTAGCTCTAAATTATCAAACATCGTATGATAAAAAAAAAATCCGATTTATATAAACAAATTAGCACAATAATCCATCACGTCAATCAGAAATAAAGACAAATTTTGCTTAGCAGCAGTCCAAGCAAGCCTCACTATATATGCAACATTATCTTAGAACAATGTCATATGTTCTTGATGAAGCCTGCCTATTGCTTTTGGTGTCACACTTCGTTGGGTTCAACTCAAGAAACTAGTCAAACACATGAAAGGAAACCAGCTATAATGATCATGGGAAGAACAACGAAGTGTTAAACCATTTATATTTACCTTTCCCTCTTAGTTGTGGAGCATTACACAACAAAAAGAAAGACATCATATGTGTCCTATATATATATATTTATATATATATATATATGGTTGGTGCAACATGCATCTTGGCATCGGTTTGGTGCATGGAATGGCAACAAGGGACGTAGGAGTCTGGGTTTCTCTTTCCGTGCAAGCTGATGCAACCAGGCAAGCAATGGCATCGAGGCGTTACTGCTCGCTTTCTCTGGAGCTTATGTTTGTTGTTGGCTGAGAAAGGAAATGAGCTACAGTGCTTTGGCTCAACCCTTAGAGCGCACACATAATGGGAGCAGCCACCCTCTGCAGTCCTCGTACAGTGCTGACGCTTCTGCACAAAGCGTCGTCCGCGCGAGCAGGAGTGGTCGTGGAAGAGCCATCGCGAGAGAGAAAGAAGGCCACCGAAGTGAATGTGTGTGCGAGAGAGAGAGAGAGAGAGAAAGAGAGAGAGAGAGAGAGAGAGATGGATCTGGAGAGGAACGTACGTGTTGACATATTAATAACTCAATGGCTGCACATAACAGGCATGAATACAGAGACGACCCTTCTCTCTCTTTCTCAGTCATGACCGCATTTATGAGCAGAAGAATTGCGTTATATGTGGAGGCCAAAAGAAAAGAAGCTACTGCCCGTTTCCAGCTCTCTCTCTCTCTCTCTCTCTCTCTCTCTCTCTCTCTCTCTCTCTCTCTCTCTCTCTCTCTCTCTCTCTCTCTCTCTCTCTCTTACTGGCCGGCTGTCCCTGCCTTCTCTGATCTGCCATCCAAGGTGTGCCAGCTTTAGTATGGTTAAGAGGGAGAATCTAATTTACAATTCTTCAAGTCTTCCGTACGTGCTGGTAACTGCACTGAGATTAAACTGACTAAGCATGGAAGACTTTAGTGAAAGACAGAAGATACAGACACATACTGATACATCGATCCATTCTCTCTCCGTCTCTCTCTCTCTCTCTCTTTCGTGCACGGGACACAACGACAGTAGACAACAGTAACCTAAAGAAAATAGAAGTAAAGAAACTGATGGAAACCTCCGATTTGAAGTACCTTGGCATGCATAATCTACCTCCCTCCCTCTCGGATGCTAAGCTTAACGAAGTCTGTTACGATGAGCGGTGCCTCCAGTGCCCTCCTCATCACCGTCCTCGCCATCTTCTTCTACCTCATCCTCCTCCTCTTCGTCGACGCTCATCGTCTCCACGAGGTGAGGCGCATGGCCGCTGCCGAATGACCTCACGTGGTCCTTGAGAGATCGCTTGTGCTTGAAGTCGGAACCGCAGACGCAGAACCACAGCTTCCCGCAGTTTTTCTCGTGGGTGCGCCAGTCGCCCCGCACCGCAAATGCCTTGCCACACCTCCGGCACGCGTAGGGCCGCGCTCCGTGCTTCCGCTTGTAATGCGTCTGCAGCGTCCGGAAGTCCTTGAGCGGCCGTGACCTCGGATGCTCGATGTTGTTCTTGCACCCCTCGGCGCAGCAGTAGCACGGCAGCTTCAACAGAGATGGCGACGGCACTTGCCTCGTGACGCCACGCAACGACTCCGATCCTCTCCGGTACTGCGAGCCGTGCCCCCACATGTGCATCTGCTCGGAAACTACCACACAGAGTTAGGATCGCAGGAACAGTATTAAAGGCTCGTAGAGACACACGCGTGCATGACGTTCATAGACCTGCATGTTGTTGTATCGGTTGAAGGTTTTGTTGCACACGGTGCACGAGAACTGGGTGGTGCCGATGAGGATTTCAGCGGGAGACGGGATCCAGTACTGACGAGGAACGGGGTTGAAGCCAGCGGCGGTGGTGGCCACGCCGCTTGTGATTGCACTAGCACTCGCACTGGGCGGGCCGATGGACAGCGCGATCGTCACAGGCGAGTCGTCGTCCCCCTGAGTCGAAGACTGGGAGAGGTACTGCTGCTGCTGCTGCTGCTGTGTGAAGCTGGTATGGAACCAACTAGAAGCAACGGAAGTGGAAGTAGAAGAGGAGCAGGAAGAAGAAGCTGGTGAGGAGCAGGAGGAAGGCGTGCCTTGGCATCCAGGGGGCCAAAGAGAGAGCAACAAGACGGAGCGGTCTTCTTCCTCATCATTGGTCTTGGAAGACAAGGAGGTGCCACCTTTGGAGAACATGTCCGTCTACAACGGAGAAGAGGGAGGGAGGATGAGGAAGTCGGAGAGAACAGGAGTAGAGGAGGGGGTTTATATGGGTGTGGGGTTGGAGAGAGTGAGTGATCGGAAGTGAGGGCAGAGCACGTGCAAGTGGACGAGCATCGAAGAGACAAGGGGCCGGCAGAGGTGCGGAGGAGCAGCAGCATACACCATGCTCCCCAACACGCACGCTCTGGCTCCGACCACCGAGTCCGAGAGGGATCGGCGGCGAGTCTACCGAGCACCTTCTCTTCCTCTTCTTCCTCCTCTCCTCTCACATCCCCCTGGGTTTCCTCCGGTGGATGCGGTCTTCCTCGCCGATACTCCTTCTCTACCACCTCCTTTTCGTTTACGGCACTACCCTCGAATAATACCAACCGTGAGATGGTGGGCCCACCGAAAAAGCCCAATCCAACGTCCGGTGGGAGACGGAGTATGTCCAGAGGAATGAGCGGCTTGTTGAACTAACAACTCACCATCGCTCGCGGTCTCGTGTGTACGCAGGCGCCTGCGCCTAATCAAGAAGAGCAGCGGCATCCCATGCAGTGGTAAGTGTACCAGCTTGAGACAATATGTGTACGTGGAGGGTGATGAGTGCTCCATATCATTGAAGACAAATGAACGATTCTAGTACGAGCGAGACTGGGAGTAGGTGGCAAGCACCTAGAAGGTTCGAGCCTGGTTTCAGGTTGACGCTGAAGTACTCAATCTAATATAATTCGTTCTCATGTCAAACTTGACTTATTTGTCTTATTTTAATTTCAGATCGAATTGGATATATAATTAAAATATTAATAAACTGAAAATATACTACAACAATAACTCTATCAAATAAGGATACCGAATCTTCTGAATTATATTGACTTCGACGATGAAAGAATATTGTTATGAATACTCTCGACATAATTTTACGTGGTTCAACACGATCAAAGGCAATTAGAAAGGTATTGGCTGAAATCAACTCGAACAATAAAAAATTGACGTAATATTTTTATTACATTTTTTATTTTCAAAAGCATCAAATAATAATTATATAATGCATACTTACGTGTCCCCATGGGCCCCATTACTGGACCAAAAAGTGGATTACACCCTCTTGTTACTCTGAAGGCCCAATGGCTGTATTGTTACTCTGTTTCAGAGCGCGTTTCGGGTCCCACTGCACCGGCGACGAGTGAGCACCGCAGCCACCGATCGAGATGGCATGAAACGGTGGCCAACGGCTTCCCATCCTCTCCCACTGGTGGCGGAGGATTAAATCCATTAAAAATGATTAAATCCATATAGCGCCCCTGATTTCGGTTTTTTCTCACGCAGGCCCCTATTTTCCCTACTCCCAAAACGACCCTTCCTTCCCTTCCTCGTCGCCGCTTCCACTCGCCGACGTAGCCTGTGCTTCCTCGCCCGTCGCCGCGAGGTCCGCCCTTCCCCATCGCACCCCTCACCTCCGCATGGACGAGCTCTTCCCCGTCATGCGATGATCCCTTCCCACTGCGACTCTCTTGCGACGCTCGCCGCTGCCCCTTGTGCAGAAAGGCGGCCCGATGTCTGCGTCTCCGCCGCCCCACGAAGCAGAGGAAGGGAGGGAGGGGGGGTGGCCTACTATCACGAATGGTCGTCGCACATCCGTAGCAATTTCGTTCAATGTTCCGTTCGTTGCTTGTCCATGCTTGTACATATTCTTGGCAACCTGTTTTGTCATGCTTTGATGTGTTTTTCCTTATAAAAACGTAGAAAACAAAGAATCGCAGCATTATAACGATCGCCACGTGATTCCGCCTAGACATCCAAAAACAGCTCCGCTTTCATGTGCCACGGGCCGATTTCTATAGGCCGCGACCACTAGATTTTTGTCACCATCTCAAAGACTCGAAGCCCCGTGGCACATGGTCGATGGGGCTTCAAAGATAGTGTCGGGCGTTGAACACTTTCACAAGTTTGCACGCCAACTCGACGGAACTTGCCTTCGCGCAGACTTGGGGAGTAGTTGTCATGACTTGCACCGCTTCATTCACCCATTTAAAGTTCTTGTTTTCCTCCTCTTTCTTCTCGCTTTCTCGCACTCCAAGTGCTCGCCAATTGCTTGTAAAGCTTCCTTCGCGAGACGCCGGGACTTGTCCGCCGCTGCTCCAACAACTAATCAACTTCTCTTTGACAGTCCTACGGACCGCACGAGGTTGCACTACCGACCTTTTGACGCCAGATGTCGCAATGGCGCCTCAAGACTTAGGCAATCCAAGCTAAGTCCGATCGGCGGGCGAAGACGATTCTTGACTTAGGCAACTTCACTAAGTGGTTTGCCGCAAGGGTGCCTCACCACTTAGACAATTCTTGCTAAGTGCGTGATATTGTGGTATCGAGCAGCAAGCAATTTGAGTAAGCAACAAGAAACTTCACAATCTCACCATGGCGAAACAACGTGGTGAATCAAGCAAGATGGGGCAAGCGGAATGTTGCACCGCAGAGGGTGATGTGCAACTCGCCGCTGCCGCAGGAGCCGCTCGTGAGAACGGGCAGGCGAGAGCATGAGGAGCGAGAAGTGGGCTACTCTCCACAAGCGGAGGAGGCGCAATCCGGAGTGCCAACCGGAAGAAAGAGCCATAGAGAGAGGGTTACAACGGTGGAAACTCGCTTGGATGTTCTTGAAGCGAGCTTGGATGAACTCTACCAAGGCCAAAGTAGGCTTCTTGGCGTAGAGAGTTCACAAGAAGAAGCTGAATCTCGGATCGACAAGGTTGAAGCCTTAGTCGACCGACTAACGGATGACACAAAGGACTCCGTGCAACATTTGCAAGATTTAGTGACGGAACTCACTTCCAAAGTTGCAATGCTCACAAGGGCGTTGAATGCGGGAGGAAGCAACACCGCTGCGCCAACACAAAGCTTCAGGCACCGACCCACATTGTTATGGGGGTGCTAGAGATGCGAAAGAGCTCGAGAATTTTCTGCTTGATATGGAACAAGACTTTCCGAGCCACGAGGCCGACTCGAGGACACCAAAGTATCGATAGCGATCATGTATCTGAATGGAGATACAAAGCTTTGGTGGAGAACCCGTTGGGAAGAGATCCAACAACGTTGGTGCCGAGTGGACACATGGGACGACTTGAAGCGTGAGTTGCAAACTCAATTCTTGCTCGAGAACACTGAGTTCGTCGCAAGGAGGAAGTTGAGACAACTCCACCAAACAACTTCCATTCGGGACTATGTGAAGCAATTTTCTGCACTGATGCTGGACATTCAGGACATGTCCGAAAAAGATAAGCTGTTTAGCTTTCTTGACGGCTTGAAGCCATGGGCTCAACAGGAACTTCATCGACGGAATGTCACTGATTTGATCGGAGCAATTGCAACCGCAGAAAGGCTTACCGACTTTGCTTCCTCAGAGGACCCACGGAAGAAGAAATACCCACGGTGAAATCACCAACCAAGGCACCCTCATGGGAAGGAACCTAGGGGTGAGCAAAGGAAGAAGAGTTTCTATAAGGGGTCGAACTCAAATGGCAAGGCCTCAAAACCTAGGAGATGTTTCTTATGCGAAGGACCGCACAGTGTATGGGAGTGCCCGCAAAACAGTGCACTCAATGCCTTGTCGCCTTCCATCAAGACCCTGCCGCATAAGGGCAAGGCGTCGCCTCAATTCGAGTAGCTCAGTCGGGCAGCGACGATGAGAAGTCGCAAGGACCCCTAAATGGGTGCGATGCGTTTGTTGAATGCATTACGGTCAAGTGGGGAGAACACTGGCCGGGCAACAAAAAGCAGGAAGCAGTGAGTTGATGTATGTAAACATTAGACTCAATGGCCAAACCACCCGAGCAATGGTGGACACAGGTGCTACTCACAACTTCATCGCCGATCGAGAAGCAAAGCGGCTTGGGTTAATCTTAGAGAAGAACCCAAGTCGAATGAAGGTAGTTAACTCAGAGGCTAAGCGAATCTCTAGGCTAGCAAAGGGAGTCTCCATCAAGATCGGATCGTGGAGCGGGCGAACAAACATGATGGCGGTGCCATTGGATGACTTCCAAGTGATTCTTGGAATGGAGTTCATGCATGCAACAAAGTTGGTGCCGATGCCGTTCCTAGACTCCATTTGTCTAATGGGAGGTGACAACCCCTGTGTGGTTTCACACTCAAGAGGAACCCAGATCCCCAAAGAACTATCAACGTTGCAATTGAAGAAGGGGTACGCAAAGGAGAGTTAACCTGTGGCTGCGAAGTTAGAAACACTCGATGGGGCTCAGAAGAACCCCGCCATGTGGCAAATGTCCTCAAGGAGTTCAAGATGTTATGCCACCCGAGTTGAAAACTTTGCCGCCACGTAGAGGCGAGACCATCTTATTGAGTGGAGCCGGAGTGAAGCCTCCAAATGAGACCACCATACCGCATGCCCTCCCCGAGTTAGCAGAGCTCGAAAGCGCTTAGATGAACTGCTAAGTGGTGGTCTCATCCAGCCCAAAACACCATTCGAGCTCCAGCTTCTTCCAAAAGAAATAAGATGGGAGTCTCCGACTTTGCGTCGATTATCGAGCCCTTAACAAGGTGACCGTGAAGAACAAGTATCTCATCCTCTCATTGCGGACTTGTTCACCAACTGGCAAAGCAAAGTATTTTCAAACTCGATTATTGGCAGTGCGTATTGCAAAGGTGATGAAGCGAAGACTACCTGTGTGACCGGTATGGAGCGCTTGAGTTCCCGGTGATGCCTTCGATTTAACCAACGCCCACCACATTCTGCAGACTCTTATGAACCAGCTATTCAAGGAGTATCTGGACAAGTTTGTGGTTGTCTACTTGGACGATATCGTCGTCTATAGCCGAACACTTGAGGAGCATATTGAACACCTTCGAACAATCTTCAAAGTTCTCAGGGAGAATTCATTGTTCGTAAAAAGAGAGAAGTGCTACTTTGCTCAAAAAGAGATCTTATTCTTGGGGCATCGGATCGACGACGGTTCCATTCAGATGGATAAAGCAAAGGTGCAAGCAGTTGTGGACTGGCAAACTCCAAAGAAGGTGCCTGAACTGAGATCCTTCCTTGCTCAGAACTACTATCGACGCTTCATACTGGGTATTCAAGCGCATAACTCCACTAACAGAGTTGTCAAGAAAGAGCAGCCTTGGAGATGGTCCGACAAATGTGAAGCGCATTCCAAGACCTAAAGGCGCCATTTTGGAAGAACCGTGCTCAAATTGCCGACTATGGAAGCCCTTCAAGTCCATACAGATGCTTCGCACTTCGCTATTGGGGAGTACTCATGCAGAGGGCCATCCGGTGGCCTATGAAAGCCGTAAGCTCAACTGCGATCCGCACGAGAAGGAGATGACGGTGATCCATCGCACGGTGTGGCGACACTACCTTCTCGGATCGCGATTTGTACTGAGAACAGACAACATCGCTTTGAGTTACTTTCAGACTCAAAAGAAACTCTCCCCAAAGCAGGCACGATGGCAGGACTTCCTAGCAGAATTTGACATGGCAATAGAGTACAAACCCGGAAAAGCGAATGTCGTAGCTGATGCCTTGAGTCGAAAAGTGGAGGTCGTGAATGCCATACAACTAGAGGGCAGAGGCCAAACAAGCCAGTTACAACCCAACTTCCTTTCCCGGTTCAAGGATGGACTGCATGATCCCCAAGCAGAACCTTGATGCAATTTATTCAAGAAGGCAAGGCACGACGATTTTGGGTCCGTGGAGGGACTCGCTCACACAAAAGGGAATAGAGTTTATATTCCTCGGATGGATAATCTGAGGCGTGAGCTTTTGAAGGAGTGTCACGATTCCCTTTGGGCAGGACATCCGGGGATTCACCGAACATTGGCTCTCATAGAGAGGGCCTTCTATTGGCCGAAGATGGGGACGGATGTGGAGGAATATGTTCGAACGTGCCTAACTTGTCAACAAGACAAACGGTGGGACTTTTGGAGTCGCGTCTGCACTGCAAAGGCCATGGGAGAGCATTTCTCTGGACTTCATATCAAGCTTGCCGATAGTAAGGGGACTCGGATCGATACTCGTGATGGTCGATCGATTTTCAAGTATGCAACCTTCATTGCTGCACCTCTACACTGTTCAGTAGAGGAAGCGACCAAGCTAATGATGAAGAATGTGGTGACATATTGGGGAGTCCCACACAATATCATAAGTGATTGAGATGCTTGATTTCTGGGATGATTCGACCGAGTTGTTCAAATTATTAGGTCGGTTATACTTCTCCACAAGCCTCCACTCCCAGACGGATGGCCAAACTGAGAGAATACACTCACTCCTGGATCAATATCTACAGCACTACGTGAGTGCCAACCAACGAGATTGGGTGAAGTCGCTGGACATAGCCCAATTCTCCTACAACTCGCAATGAGCTCGTGATCCAACAAGAGCCCCTTTGAGATCATCACAGACAATGCCGCCGACTCCTCACACTTTGGCTATTGGATATACAGGGAGTAGTCCGTCTGCATATCATTTGGCAAAAGAATGACATCGAAATGCAGATATTGTGCGGGCCTACTTGGAGAAGGCGGCTAAAAAGATGAAGAAGTGGGCAGACTAGGGAAGGCGACCTCAGGAATATAAAGTCGGTGATTTGGTGTTGGTGAAGCTCCAACCAGCATCACTCCAATTCTTTAGAAACAAGGTGCATAAAGGATTGGTGCACAAGTATGATGGCCCCTTCCCAATTATCAGTAGGGTGGGCAATGTTTCCTACAAGTTGCAATCCGCGTGGCTCAAGATGCACAATGTTTTCCATGCCGAACTTGAAAGCCTACCACTCCGATCCGCAAGATGCTTCTCGAGGCGTTTCAACTCGTCAACCTCCCACCAGAGCTTCCTACGAGAAGCGAGTTGAAACCATTTTAGTAGATCGCAGGACAAGACTACCCAATGGAGCTGAACAAATTGAATACTTGGTGAAGTGGCGGAAACTTCCCAAAACCGAAGCCAGTTGGGAGCCAGAAGACACCCTCCGACATGAAGAAGCAGCTATCAAAGCCTACCAAAGAGTGTCAACGAGCGACTTAAGTGGGGAGAATGTCACGAACGGTCGTCACACATCCGCAAAGCAACTCGCTCAACGCTCCGCTCGCCGCTTGCCCATGCTTGTACATATCCTGGCAGCTGCTTTTGCCATGTTTTGATGTATTTTTCCTTGTAAAAATGTAGAAAACAACAGCTGCAGTGCAGCGTAACGATCGCCGCGACCGCCTAGACATCCAAAAACAGCTCCGTTTTCGTGTGCCGCGGGCTGATTTCTGTAGGCCGCGGCCACGAGATTTTTATCAGCCATCTCAGCACCCTGGAACCCCCCGGGTGGCACATGGCTGAATGGGGCTTCAGTATAGTGTCGGGCGTTGAACACTTTCATAAGTTTGCACGTCAACTTGACGGGAACTTGCCTTCGCGCCCGGCACTTTGTCACGAACGGTCGTCGCACACCCGCAGCAACTTCGTTCAACGTTCCGTTCGTCGCTTGCCCTTGCTTGTACATATCCTTGGCAGCGTGTTTTGCCATGTTTTGGTGTGTTTTTCCTTGTAAAAACGTAGAAAACAGCAGCTGCAGCGCAGCAGAACGATCGCCGTGACCGCCGACATCCAAAAACAGCCCGTTGCTGTGCCGCGGGCTGATTTCTATCGACCGCGGCCACGAGATTTTTGTCAGCCATCTCAGCACCCTGGAACCCCCCAAGTGGCACGGGGCTGGATGGGGCTTCGGTATATTGTCGGGCGTTGAACACTTTCACAAGTTTGCACGCCAACTTGACGGAAACTTGCCTTCTCGCCCCGACTTGGGAGTAGTTGTTTGCGGACTTGCAGCTGCTCATTCACCCTCTAAAGTCCTTGTTTTCCTCCTCTCTTTCTACTTTCTCGCACTCCAAGTGCTCGCCAATTGCTTGTAAAGCTTCCTCTTCGCGAGACGCCTGGACTTGTCCGTCGCCGCTCCAACAACTAATCAACTTCTCTTTGACAGTCCCACGGACCTGCGCGAGGTTGCAGCTCTACCGACCCTTTGCGGACGCTGCATGTCGCAGCGCCAAGACTTAGGCAATCCAAGCTAAGTCCGGGCGCTGGCGATTCTTGACTTAGGCAACTTCGCTAATTCGGTGGCTTGCCGCAAGGGTGCCTCACCACTTAGACAATTCTTGCTAAGTGCGTGACATTGTGGTATCGAGCGGGCAAGCAATTTGAGCAAGCAAGAAACTTCGCAATCTCACCATGGCGAAACAACGTGGTGAATCGAGCAAGATGGGCAAGCCAATGCACCGCAGGAGGGCTGCATGTGCAACTCGCCATGCCGCAGGGGCCGGTCGTGAGGAACGGGGCAGTGGGCATGAGGAGCGAGAAGTGTGCTACTCTCCACGAGCGTAGGAGGCACAATCCGGGGCGCCAACCGAAAGGTAGACCCATAGAGAGAGGGTCACGGTGGAAACCCGCTGATGTTCTTGAAGCGAGCTTGGATGAACTCTACCAAGGCCAAAGTAGGCTTCTTGGCGAGAGAGCTCGCAAGAAGAAGTCAATCCCGGATCGACAAGGTTGAAGCCTTAGTCGACCGCCTAACGGATGACACAAAGGACTCGTGCAACATTTGCAAGATTTAGTGACGGAACTCACTTCCAAAGTTGCAATGCTCACAAGGGCGTTGAATGCGGGGAAGCAACACTCGCTGCGCCAACACAAAGCTTCAGGCACCCGACCCACATTGTTATGGGGTGCTAGAGATGCGAAGGAGCTCGAGAATTTTCTGCTTTGATATGGAACAAGACTCCGAGCCACGAGGCCGCACTGAGGACACCAAAGTATCAATAGCGACTATGTATCCGAACGAGATGCAAAGCTTTGGTGGAGAACCCGCTGGGAAGAGATTCAACAAGGTCGGTCGGGTGGACACATGGGACGACTTGAAGCGTGAGTTAAGAACTCAATTCCTGCCTGAGAACACTGAGTTCGTCGCAAGGAGGAAGTTGAGACAACTCCACCAAACAACTTCCATTCGGGACTATGTGAAGCAATTTTCTGCACTGATGCCGACATTCGTGACATGTCCAAAAAGATAAGCCGCTTTAGCTTTCTTGATGGCTTGAAGCCATGGGCTCAACAGAACTTCATCGACGGAATGTCACCGATTTGGTCGGAGCAATTGCAGCCGCAGAAAGGCTTACCGACTTTGCTTCCTCGTAGGACCCGCTGAAGAAGAAGTACCCACAGAAATCACCAATCAAGGCACCCTCCGGGAAGGAACCTAGGGGTGAGCAAAGGAAGAAGAGTTTCCATAAGGGGTCGAACTCAAATGGCAGTGGCCTCCAAACCTAGGAGATGTTTCTTGTGCAACGGACCACACAAAGGTATGGGAGTGCCCACAAAACAGCACTCAATGCCTTGTCGGCTTCCATCAAGACCCCTGCCGCATAAGGCAAGGCACCCTCGCCGAGTAGCTCCGAGCCCGGGCAGACGATGAGAAGTCGCAAGGACCCCGAATGGGTGCGATGCGTTGTTGAATGCATTGCGGGGTCAAGTGGGGAGAACCGGCCGGGCAACAAAAAGCAGGAAGCAAATGGAGTTGATGTATGTAAACATTAGACTCAATGGCCAAACCACCCGAGCAATGGTGGACACAGTGCTACTCACAACTTCGCCGGCCATCGAGAAGCAAAGCGGCTTGGGTTAATCTTAGAGAAGAACCCAAGTCGAATGAAGGCGGTTAACTCGCAGGCTAAGCGAATCTGGCTAGCAAAGGGAGTCTCCATCAAGATCGGACGGAGCGGACAAACATGATGGCGGTGCCATTGGATGACTTCAAGTGATTCTTGGAATGGAGTTCATGCATGCAGCAAAGTTGGTGCCGATGCCGCTCCTAGACTCCATTTGTCTAATGGGAGGTGACAACCCCTGGTGGTTTCCACCAAGAGGAACCTGTGATCCTCAAAGAACTATCGGTTGCAATCAAGAAGAAGGGTACGCAAAGGAGAGTTAACCTTTGTGGCTGCGATGAAGTTAGAGTCACTCGATGGGGGCCCGTGAAGAACCCGCTGCGTGGCAAATGTCTTGAAGGAGTTCAAGATGTTATGCCACCGAAAGGTTTAAAACTTTGCCGCCACGCAGAGGCGTAGACCATCTTATTGAGCTGGAGCCGGGAGTGAAGCCTCCAGCGAGACCACCATACCGCATGCCCCCTCCTGAGTTAGTAGAGCTCAGAAAGCAGTTAGATGAACTGCTAAGTGGTGGTCTCATCCGTAGTTCCAAAGCACCATTCGGAGCTCCAGCCTTCCGTAAGAAACAAGATGGGAGTCTCCGACTATGCGCCGATTATCGAGCCCTTAATAAGGTGACCGTGAAGAACAAGTATCCCATCCTCTCATTGCGGACTTGTTCGATCAACTGGCAAAGCAAAGTATTTTCAAACTCGACCTTCTGGCCGGGTATTGGCAAAAGCGTATTCAAGGTGATGAAGCGAAGACTACCCGTGTGACTGTGTATGGAGCGCTTGAGTTCCCGGTGATGCCTTCGGTTTAACCAACGCCCACCACATTCTCGCACTCTTATGAACCAGCTATTCAAGGAGTATCTGGACAAGTTTGTGGTTGTCTACTTGGACGACATCGTCGTTTATAGCCGAACACTTGAGGAGCATATTGAACACCTCCGAACAATCTTCAAAGTTCTCAGGGAGAATTCATTGTTCGTAAAAAGAGAGAAGTGCTATTTTGCTCAGAAAGAGATCTTATTCTTGGGGCATCGGATCGGCGACGGTTCTATTCAGATGGATAAAGCAAAGGTGCAAGGCTAGGATCGCAACCCAAAGAAGGTGCCTCGAACTAAGATCCTTCCTTGGCTCAGGAACTACTATCGACGCTTCATACCGGGTATTGCGCGCAACTCCACTAACAGAGTTGCCAAGAAAGAGCAGCCTTGGAGATGGTCCGACAAATGCGAAGCGGCATTCCAAGACCTAAAGGTCGCCATTTTGGAAGAACCGGTGCTCAAATTGCCGTGACTACGGAAGCCCTTCAAGTCCATACAGATGCTTCGCACTTCGCCATTGGGGGGAGTACTCATGCAGGAGGGCCACCCGTGGCCTATGAAAGCCGTAAGCTCAACGAGACCGAGCGACGGTATCCATTGCACGAGAAGGAGATGACAGCGTGATCCATCGCTACGGGTGTGGCGACACTACCTTTTCTCGGATCGCGATTTGTACCGAGGATGAGACAATATCGCTTTGAGTTACTTTCAGACTCAAAAGAAACTCTCTCCAAAGCAGCACGATGGCAGTGACTTCCTAGCGGAATTTGACATGGCAATGGAGTACAAACCCGAAAAGCAAATGTCGAGGCCGATGCCTTGAGTCGAAAAGTGGAGGTCGTGAATGCCATGCAACTAGAGGGCAGAGGCCAAACAAGCCGCTTGCAATCCAACTTCCTTTCCCTGATCAAGGATGGACTCGCATGCTGATCCCCAAGCAAAGAACCTTGATGCAATTGATTCAAGAGGGCAAGGCACGACGATTTTGGGTCCGGAGGGACTCGCCTACACAAAAGGGAATAGAGTGTATGTTCCTCGTGGATAACTGAGGCGTGAGCTTTGAAGGAGTGTCACGATTCCCTTTGGGCAGGACATCCGGGATTCAGCGAACATTTGCTGTCATGGAGAGGGCCTTGTATTGGCCGAAGATGGGGACATGTGGAAGAATATGGACGCGCCTAACTTGTCAACAAGACAAAGTGGAGCAACGGAAGCCGGTGGGACTTTAGAGCCGCGTTCTGCACTGTAAAGGCCGTGGAGAGCATTTCGACTTCATATCTAGCTTGCCGTAGGGGACTCGGATCGATACTTGTGGTGGTCGATCGATTCAAGTATGCATGCAACCTTCATTGCTGCACCCTACACCGCTCACAGAGGAAGCGCGGTCGATGATGAAGAATGTGGTGAAGTATCGGGAGTCCCACACAACATTATAAGTGATCGAGATGCTCGATTTCCGGGACGATTCTCGACCGAGTTGTTCAAATTATTAGGATCAAGCTATACTTCTCACAAGCCTCCACCCCTGCACGGATGGCCAAACCGAGAGAATAAACTCACTCGAGCAATATCTTCGACTACGTGAGTGCCAACCAACGATTGGGTGAAGCCGTTGGACATAGCCCAATTCTCCTACAACTCGCAATGGAGCTCAAGGCCCAACAAGAGCCCCTTTGAGATCATCACAGACAATGGCCGACGACTCACACTTTGGCTATTGGATATACAGGAGTAGTCCATCCGCGATCATTTGGCAAAAGAATGGCATCGAAATGCAGATATTGCGCGGGCCTACTTGGAGAAGGCGCCAAAAAGATGAAGAAGTGGGCAGACTTGGGAAGGCGACCTGTGAATACAAAGTTGGTGATTTGGTGTTGGTGAAGCTCCAACCAAAGATCACTCCAATTCTTTAGAAACAAGGTGCATAAAGGATTGGCGCGCAAGTATGATGGCCCCTTCCCAATTATCGAGGGTGGGCAATGTTTCCTACAAGTTGCAATCGCCGGCGTGGCTCAAGATGCACAATGTTTTCCATGCCAAAGAACTTGAAAGCCTACCACCCGATCCGCAAGATGCTTTCTCGAGGCGCTTTCAACTCGCCAACCTCCCACCAGAGCTTCCTACGAAACGAGTTGAAACCATTTTAGCAGCATCGCAGACAAGACTACCCAATGGAGCCGAACAAATTGAATATTTGGTGAAGTGGCGAAACTTCCAAAACCGGCCGCTTGGGAGCCGTAAGACACCCTCCGACATGAAGAAGCAGCTATCAAAGCCTACTAAAGAGTGTCAACGAGGGCGCCGACGCCTTAAGTGGGGGAGAATGTCACGAATCTGGCCGTCAGACACCCGCAAAGAACTTCGCTCAACGCCCGCTCGCCGCTTGCCCTTGCTTGTACATATCCTTGGCAGCGTGTTTTGCCATGTTTTGGTGTGTTTTTCCTTGTAAAACGTAGAAAACAGAAAGCGCAGCAGCAGTAACGATCGCCACGCCGCTCGACATCCAAAAACAGCTGCGGTGCCGCGGCTGATTTCTATCGACCGCGCCACGAGATTTTTGTCACCATCTCAAAGACTCGAACCCGTGGCACATGGTCGGATGGGGCTTCGATATTGTCGGGCGTTGAACACTTTCACAAGTTTGCACGTCAACTTGACGGAAACTTGCCTTCGCGCCCGGCACTTGGGGAGTAGTTGTTTGCGGACTTGCAGCTGCTCATTCACCCCTCTAAAGTCCTTGTTTTCCTCCTCTCTTTCTCTGCTTTCTCGCACTCCAAGTGCTCGCTCAATTGCTTGTAAAGCTTCCCTCTTCGCGAGACGTCGGGACTTGTCCGTCGCTCGTTCCAACAACTAATCAACTTCTTCGACAGTCCCACGGACTGCGAGGTTGCAGCTTCTACCGACTTTCATGGACGCCAGATGTCGCAAGGGCGCCTCAAGACTTAGGCAATCCAAGCTAAGTCCGATCGAAGTGGGCGCGAAGGCGATTCTTGACTTAGGCAACTTCAGCTAAGTCGGTGGCTTGCCGCAAGGGTGCCTCACCACTTAGACAATTCTTGCTAAGTGCGTGACAACTTGGGGAGTAGTTGTTTGTGGACTTGCAGCTGCTCATTCACCCCTTTAAAGTTCTTGTTTTCCTCCTCTCTTTCTCTGCTTTCTCGCACTCCAAGTGCTCGCTCAATTGCTTGTAAAATTTCCCTCTTCGCGAGACGTCGGGACTTGTCCGCCGCTCGTTCCAACAACTAATCAACTTCTCTTTTGACAGGTCTTACGGGACCTGCACGAGGTTGCAGCTCGGTTGACCCTTTGCGGACGCGTATGTCGCAAGGGCGTTTCAAGACTTAGGCAATCCAGGCTAAGTCCGATCGAAGTGGGCGCGAAGGTGATTCTTGACTTAGGCAACTTCAGTTAAGTCGGTGACTTACCGCAAGGATGCCTCACCACTTAGACAATTCTTACTAAGTGCGTGACACTACGGCTGGGCCGGTGCCTCCTCAAGCGGTTCGCCGCCATCGATCTCCATCCCTGATTCGCCCAGGTGAGCTGACGACTTCCGATGTCGATCTCGTTCTCGAGGTTGTCGTCAGCCCTGTCGTTCCCTTCCTCTGCTTCATGGGGCGGCGGAGGCGTCGGTAGCGGGTTGCCTTCTTGTAGGCAACGACACAAGTGGCAAAAGTGGGCGTCGCGAGTGAGTTGCAATGAGAAGGCGCCATCGCACGACGGGGAAGGGCGGGGACCCATCTGTGGGGAAGGGCTCGTTCACGCGGAGGTGAGGGCCGCGACAGGGACGGGCGGACCTCACGACGATGAGCGGGAGAGCAGGGACGGAGGCGACGGGCGGGGCGAAGGCGGCGAGCATCGAAGCACCGGCGGCGTCGGCGAGGAAGGGTATTTTCGGGATTACGGAAAGGAGGGGCGACAGAGCGGTGCAAAAAAGACCAATTCCAATTAAGTTATATATATATATATATGTATGTATGTATATACAAATATACATTATATATATATATATATTACTGTCCACCGGCAATTTAAGTCAATGAGCCAACGGTGGATCCCATCCCTCCCATTCGCTGCCATTTATATAAGCGAGCGAGAGAGAGAGAGAGGGAGCGTGTGGCAATTCTGTTCCGTTCCCTTCCATGGCAAATCCTCTTCACTGAATCAGACGATAGACTCGGGAAGTGAAGGTACAAGGAGATGGGGTCTCAGCTGCGGTGGCCCGTGTCGTGCTCATGGCCATCCCTTCGCCCTCTTCCCCGATCCCTCCCGACCTGCGCTATTCGTCATTGCAGGTTACGATCTTCTTGCTCTTCCTAATACTTGTCGAGGATCTTTGTCTGGAAATGGATTTTGATGGTTGGGCCGGCGGCGAACGATGTCCGTGTATTCCGTTCCTTCGCTTGGTCGACGACTGCTTCATTCTTTCTTTCGGAAAGATTTTGTCTTTGATCTTATGTCTTGTCAAGATAGGATGCGACCGGTCTCTCCAATCTGAAGTCGTGATTTATGCTTTTCTTGATTCTTTTGGAGAATCTTTATTCGGTTTGGGGTTTGGCGATGGATTTTTGATGCGGTGGTCAGTTGTATCTATGTGTTTTGTTCCTTCACTTGGTTAACGGTTAGTTTAGTTTTCCTGATCTTCGTGAGTTGCCACGAAAGAGAACGATCGGTTTCTTGAATCTAAAGCTATGTTGATTTGATCACTGATGAAGGTTTCTGTCAATGTTAGTTTCTTTCTACCAATTCCAAATTCTGTGGGTTGATAATAATGATTAGGAATTAATGTGAAGGAGTCAATGAAGTCATCGGGATGAACGTTTATATTGAAAAGTTTTTTTTTCTTCTGTTGAGTGTGATGTTTACTTGCACCCATGGATTGCTTTTTTCTGTTGCTCTTAAGAGTTCTGCCCTCAGTTAATACTGTCCTCTATTGGATACTTATTCTTTGAACACTGTTGTGGACACGTGGTTTATATTGACTGAATCTAATTGGTTGATGGTAATAGTATCTTTGAGCAGTCTTTACAAAAGTTCTATTTCTTTATGCATTATGCTATTTCAGATGGGTGTCCGCAATCAGTAACATGTATTATCATCTAAAGACAATATTAATCAACTTCTTGTTGCAAGTTATGTTTGCACAGAGAAATCTCATGTTTTTTTCCATAACATTTATGTTAATGCTTTTAACTAATATCTCATTAATGATATTGAGGCAGTGCATCTTTCTTTCGAACTAGGAAAAGTTGATCATGATAGAGAAATACAAAGGTGAGGAGGATCAACAACTAACAGATTTTGTCTAGACATTTCCCTTTAATGGTGTAATTTCCACTATTGTGCAGAATTTAGAACTTGTAGCTTGACCTACAATCTCATTTGTTGGTATGATGATGTTTTGGAAGAAGCCAGCTGAATGCTTCTTATGACAAAAATAAATCCCAAGGAAAAGCTGATAGTAATAACTTGACAAGCTTAAATGCGTGAGAAAATTGATAAGTAGATTAGGATCACAATTGTTTGAGAAAAGTCAGTGAGAGAGTTATAAGAGCTTTATGGCTGTAGCAGAAGGCCTTCTTATCTCACTGATCACTGCAAGACATTTATTAGAGGCCAATGATTCTAGCTGTTTCTTAATACTTAGAAGACCCTTCGCAACCAAGTCAACTAGAGCTTTTGTAAAAATATGACTTATTGTGCTTGGCTTGTATCAGTCAACATTCTTGCAATGTGATTGGCTTGTATTGGTCAGCATGTGACCCTTGACATTACTTGTGTCTTATTGTGCTGTTGGCAAAAAGATAGTCCTTGTTCAAAACCATTGAAAAGCTAGTCCGTGATACTTGGTGAGAATCTATATTAGGTAATAACTATTGACTTTGCCATAAAAATTGTCTGGTCTCACTGTAAAATTTATCATAACTTAGGATTGTACATGTGGAAAGTTGGAACTTGTAATATTACAAATTAAAAGTTTAAATGTGGAATATTGTCTGTGTGATTTGGACATGGTTGCAAGAATCTCTGATGCACTTGGAAGGCAAGATGAGTCAATATAGATCATGGGATTGGATGAGAGAAAGAAAGAAAAAAGAAAACTTGGTCATCAATTTAAGGATAGATGCCATTCCTTTTGATTGTTCATTGACATCAGCCTCAGTAGAGCTAAATTTCAGCAAGGAATAGACAAACGGATATTAATTGGGAATAATAGTCTCTTGTTATCATCATAATCAGAGAAGTTATCTTTGATTCTAAAGTCTAAAGTGCATCTGTGACCACACTCTTTGTCTCTAAAGTATAGGCTGCATTTGATACCTTAGTAGTTTGAGGAAACAAAGTTATTGAAAATGGCATACTGTTCTGCTTCTTTTTTGCTTGATGTAGTAGCTTGAGTGTATCATCTAATCTTATGTGCATTGTTGTTGACTGACTATCAAAAGCAATTTGGGTAGAGAATTCTGATCTTCTCTTCTCACTTGTTGTTGGTGATTCACCATTGCTTCAATAGTTAAGAGTAGGACTATCTGTTCCACTACTAGGAGCCACTGACACCTATCGATTATTTTATTTGATTAAATCATAAGTTTATATATACAGTAGAATCTTTTTGTTCTTTAAGTTGATGCTTTTTAATAATTAGGTTATATAGTCAGTTGATGCAGTACAAGACTACCAGTCCCCTTTCTTTATGGAAAATTCTTGTTGCTTGTTGTGTAACTCTGTAATATAATGCAGTCTCACTAACAGGAATTCTCTCCATTTTCAATATCATTGCACACAATCCTCAGTGACACGTGCCAGCTATTTACAAAAGTACTCTTCAGGTGTGCTTCATATCTTTTACTCACTGAGAACATTGTGACCTTGTTATATAGGATTTCTTCTAGTCTTGTCATTGATCTTCAATATTTTAAAAAAGGATGGAAACACCCGTTTGATAATTATACTTGATCATGCTGTTTTCACATTTATGAAAGATGTTACATGGAAACATATTTTGCTTTAACAATTAGATGTGCCCATACCGATGCTGATTTTCATGACAAAACGTGAATATATACTTATAGTATGGCTTTATATAGCTAATATGTTTGTAAAAGTTATTGGTAGAAGATATATGTCTTATTGTGATCCAGTGACCTTAAATATTAAGCATGGTAAGAAATTGTAATTCTCAACTTATATGGTCCATCGGTTGCTTTCTTCTTTTGGACCAAATCCTATTTACATTATTGTGCTCCATTTACCTTGTACTATGTTCACTTTCTATTAATGGGATACATCAAACTCGCATGTCCGGTGACTCATGTGTGGTATTTGAAACGTCTTCCTAGTTATATCGCGAATCTTTTAGATAAACCCCTTAAGGAATTAGAAGGCCTAGTATACTGCGATGTGTGATTTGATCAAAATTTTCGTTTTACAGATTCAGACCGAGAAACTGTCATCCCATTCAATCCGATTGGGGTGCCCCCGGCTCTGACATGCGTTTTGGGAGAAGTAAAAGTAACACGAAACTCAGAACTCATACATCATTGATGTCAACATAGTTCTGTGATTTATCTTCCACATCATGTCTATTTCTACTAGGCACACATTTGAGATTTATGCAGATGGACTATTACAATGATAAGACCCCTAGGGTTTTATCATAGAAGAAACGGAAGAAAATGGAATGATCACTTCGAGGGGATCGACCTTCTAGGGTTTGCCAAATGGTTGAGATAACATTTTCATTGCTTGATAAAAAGAAATAGTTACATCCCTATTTATAGAATTCCACCTAGAGTCCACCAGGGTTTGGACTCTTAATAATAAATAAATATTAAATAAACTCCTATCCAACTCTTACTGAACTAAACAAACTCAATAAACATTATTCAAAAGCTCAAAAAATAAAAGGATCCTAACATATAAATAGCAAAAATGTCTTATATTCCGTGTTTCTAAAAAAGTGTCATATTTTGTGTCTTTCTAGAATAGTGTTATCTTAATATCCCTTAGATCTATCATCAAATTGGAGGCTCTGTTCATAATGGTGTTTTATATATGGATGTTTGTCTTTAAGAATTTGTGCTTTACAAACTGTATATACTAAACATGCATGTTTAAGTGCAAAAGTTATTTTTTTTGTTCCTAATTATGTTTGTGCCAACTCGTGATTTTAAACTGTAAATAGGAAACATGCATGGTTAAATGCAAAACTTACTTTTTTCTGTCATGGCATATGAACAGTTTAAGCTGTTAGGCCTATCAGAGCACTGGGGATTATTGAGTTCCCAGAATTATTGCTCTTCTTTGTTGTTTGGCCTTAAAAGTACAACAAGAAATTTAATTCTTCCTGCATGCAGAATGACCTAGCTTTCATGGAAAACACTCACTTGCTTAATTGGCTTGCCTTAGAAGTTAGAATCTTACTACTAGCTTTTAATAGGTAGAGATTGTGTCGACAGCGATCTTAAAATTCATTCAGAAGTTCAATGATGAAGACTCTAATATATATATCTTTTCTCCTTGGTGTTAATGAGAGGTTTATATGTTGAGAAAATGAGCCTATACACAATCTCATCCATGTGTTAATGCAAAGGTTGAATATGTTTTCGTGTTAATGCATTTGATCTTTGTTATTTATGCCTTCTTGGATGGATATAAAAAACACAAACAGTTTATATTAAACTGACTCCATATATGGAGAATGTTCTTGATATTTACTTAAACATCTAAAATTGAAATATAGTGACAGTTGATGAAACTAATTTGTGTTCATTTTTTGGTATTAAAACTCCCTGTTTCTTTTTCTCCCAGGAAAAACAATGGCCAAGTCAGCAACAAGATTGGATAGCATACGGACTCTCAGTTTGCACATCTTGCAATTTAGATTACTCATCACCAACTCTGCAAATAACACTAGCAAGAATGTCATCTTCGATGAAAACCATATAGTAATGCTTACTTAATTGCACCTACTTTTGCCTCGTGATATGTCTGCATTTTGCTTTGGTTCAATAATTTGGTTGCTGGATGATTCTGATGGCAATTTTATGCTTATTTTGTTTTTCAGTAAGTTATGCAGGTGCTTATTATATTCCCTTATTTAATGATGCCGCTACTAGAACCCATATATTGAGTCAATGGTGTACTGAAGAATTTGGCTTGTCTCGTTGGTGATGTGAAATACTAATCTCATACTTTCAATCAAGGCATGCAATTTCGAATGGTACCGCCCGATACGGGCGGTACGTACCGGTCTGATAGGATACCGATATGCGGACCGCTCGCTACCGAGCGGTATCGGTTTTTTTTAATAGAAAAAAAATTATTTTTTTTGTTTTTTTAATATGCGGGCGACGACACTGAGGCTCGGGCAACGTTGTCGATGTGACATCGTCGATTTTTTTTGTTTTTTAATATGCAGGCGACGTTGTCGAGGCTCGTGTGACGTCGTAGAGGCTCGTGCAACGTCGTAGAGGCTCGTGCGACGTCTCCCTTGGCGACGTCGCCCAAGAAGGGAGGCGACGTCGAACGGGCGACGTCGCTTTTTTCTTTTTCTTTTTAATATATGACGTCGCCACTTTTTTTTAAATTTAGACGTCGCCGAAAAAAAAAATGTCGCCGAACGGTATATCGAAACGTACCATGCGACGTCGCTTTTTTCTTTTTTTTTAATATATGATGTCACTTTTTTTTTTAATATACGATGTCGCCACTTTTTTTTTTAATTTAGACGTCACCAAAAAAAAAAAATGCCACCGAACGGTATACTAAAATGTACCATTCGGTATATTGTACCGTACCATACCAGAAAAATATCAAAACTCTGGTACAGTACGAAATTGCAGACATTGCTTTCAATATCTGCTACTTGGTGACTGTGAGAACAATTCATAATGACCTGATTAAAGGAGAAGATTAGACTGAAGCTTTAACTGGCTATTCAGTGGGACTGTTTATTGCGAATCCTTTGTGTTTGACGATACGCTTCATCGTTGTCCTCATCATACAAGGGAATCCTGACAACATTTAGGCTTAATTTTCTGTTTGTTCTTTCTTTTCTTTTACCTTTATTTGTTATGTATCTGAGTTCTTTGTGGTCTTGAATACCTTGTATTAGGTGGTTTTCATACTGTAAAACTGAATATGATGGGAACCGACTATATGAAGCCCTAGAAAAGTTGGGAACTTGAAGTTCTCTCGGTGATAGTATCCTGAACTCTGTAAGATCTTTACCGATATAAGTTTGTTCACTTTTTCCTACAATTTGGAAATGGAGTAGTGGTTGCTTGTCTTACGATAACAAAACTACCAGTATGTGGACAAGAGAAGGGGGAACAATATCTTGAAGTCTCAGACAATAATAATATTTTATTAATTAGACTAAAATTTTGCAGTAACTTTATGTAAGATGAACTTAAAGGACTTGAAGAGTTTGTTGACAATGATAATAGCCAATTTTTAATAATAAGCTTGAGCTTTTCATTTGTTGATGAGTTGATGACTCTTGACTGACAGATGTTGGCCTTACTAAAAGATCTTTATTGTTAAGCTTCACGTTATTAGTCTTTAATATCTTTGTTTGTGCATCAAATTGTTTTTGTTATTGTTATGTTGTGGGCCATTTAAATCTAATATCTTTGTCTGTACATCAACTTGTACTTTTAATCTACAAATAATTCTCAGAAATGATTCTCTGACGAGAATAAGTTTTTTTTTCCGAACAGTGGAAGAGATCTTTGTCAAGAATCATGGATATTATTCATAGTTAGAAACTCAGAATATCTTAATGCTATCGAACCACATCTAAACACTTGATGTGTGGTGTGTAAATTTCACAATCAAACATCTACATTTTGCGGATATTTACTTTGAATTATGATTATGGAACAAATTTGTATCAGAAGCATTTTATGAATTTTAGTTCTGTATATATTTACTTTGGATAGTAATTGTGAAACAAGTTTGTACCAAAAGCATGTTACAATTCCTAATTGTAGTTCCATCTGTTCTATTTTCTAAGCTCGTTTGTCTAATTATTTTGCAGGCTTTTCAAGTACTTTTACACTGCATATCATTCTACTTGTCCAGATTGGCCTGGTCAAATACTATTCATCTAGTATTGAGGACAATTTGTACATTACCATGGTGTGGCAGTACCTTGCCTTTCGCTTGTTTGTCGAACTCTAGCTCTATAAACAAACCCATTCCTCTTCAGTTAAACGTATCTTTTCCATCATTCCAAGAACTTAAATGGAGTATCGCTCGACTTTATTATTTATTTAACATCCAGCTTGAACGAAATATTGGCATGTAAGTCTAGTAGCAGGATATTTCTACTAGCAAGTTAGCATTGACTTCTGAATTGTCCTTTTCATACTTTTTTGCTGTTGACTAGCAAGTATATTTTAATTCTGTACTATTAAGTGCCACTAAGGGAGCTCTAAATCATCTTTATTATATTGCCAAACAAGACTTGCTACTTTTTTGTGGCATGGGGGCAATGCATTTCTGGTATGATGTGGTTCCTTGTATGCTGGTCAAAACATCCTTGTGCCTAAGAACACTAATTTGTTTTTGCAACCTAAGAACACAATATAAAATGTGGCCTAATCATATGTCAGCACTCTTACATGATTTGAAATGGCATGCCTTGATACATCAGGTGTGGTGCATCTTGATTCAGGCTGGTACATGCCAAAATGACATGTTCATCCTTGTTGCCACTACGTGCTTTTTTTTATTCAACTATGTATTAGAAAAAGCGAAACTATATATACCACTTTCCAGCATGTTACAAATTCACACGATGAATCATCTACACTAGGTTTTTCTTGTTGAAGTAGTGAACTTTATAAAACTTTTACTAACGAGTTAAATCTAGAACCAATTTTCTCTTGTCTGCTACTCATATTACTTGTAAATTGTAATTGTAGGTTTTTTGTGGCATTACTTGTGGCATGTTTCTCATTCGTTATGATTGGAGGCATCCTATTCTACAAATTCAGGTTATCTTATATATTTTCATCTGGTCCTTGTCATCTTACCCTAGATGTTCTGTTGCCTTATTGTCTCTTATTGCCTTGATATTTATGTTGTCTTTCTTCTACATAGAGCAAATATATGTCGAGAGTAGAATATGTTTTCTGTTGCATGTACTCATTCCAGGACTCATGCAAGTATAATATTCTATTAAGTTTCATGGTTTGATTGTTGGATCATACCGAAGGTCTGTTGGTTCAGTAACATATGTTTATTGGAAAGCTGAAGTTGTGTCCTGTGGATTGTAAAAGGATGACTCCATGATAAACCAATTTATTGCATTTTGTGTGCTATGTAGCAAACTTGATTTTGTTTGTTCTCAATTTTTGTAGTAGGAATCATTTTGTGATTATAAATTCCAAAAAACAACTTGAAGGCCTGAAACTCAATCAGATACTTGCAGATTTGGGCCATTTGTATCGATCAAATTCTTTGGTGGCCTTCCTCCTATATCAACCAAGATTATCCTTTTTTGAATTCATTACATCGGTGGCCCCAACAGTAGAAAAATGAAATGTGTTATCTTTTGGAAAAAAATAATATTGACCAACTGCTTGATATCGATGAAAGACAATTTGCCTCAGCATTTATCTGAATAGTTGCATAGCAACTTGAATAAGATTGCTCTTTGAATGAGAGTAACTGAGTATATGAAAGAAAAAGGATTATACGAGAATCCAGAGATAACATGGATTTATTGAGAAAGTACTCTGATTCTAGTGGGTATAGACCAAGACCCTTGGTCATTTAACATTTTATAAAATTAAATTACTAATACATTTGTAAAGCTCATTATTTATATTTTTTTTCCTACACTTAAGTCCTAATAAAATAGGATGCTCAAATACAAAAAATACTCAAGGAACATGACTTTCTGTTTTAGAAAATTTGGAAGCCCATAAAAATTCACATGTAAAGAGACCTTTTGAACTCTCAATACTCAAAGTCAAATGGCTAAATAACTTTACTTAAGCCATATGATGCCTGAAGTCAGATGTCTTAATATCAATGTGATTCAGATAGGACTTTAAAAACAACCACATGATAATGAAAATACATCTAAAAACTATAGGAAAAATAAAAGACCGAACCTTGACTGGATGACACAACCCTGACTTAAATTAACCTAACCCAGAACTTAAAATTGTCCTGCACCAGTTAATTTTATTGTGTTCTTGTCCCAAGGATCTTTCTTCTGTCAATGTCTATTATCAACAAATGAAGCACTACCAGTTGAATTCCTTTACTCTGGGTCAGTGCTCACGTGTTCTGGAGGATTGAGGATTGGCTGCATTTGTGATTTTGCTCCACTGTAGTTTTAGTATGGGATCTTCCTTTTTTATTTGATTTCCCATCCCGTTCTCCTTTTCAGTTAGTCTGGAAGCATTACTTGAAGTTGCACAATTCAAGGAACTTGTAGGACTTACATTAGTTTTGTAGTATGATTGAAGTGTGGCATGTTCAGTTTGCCTGTTGTGCACCATGATTTATAGCTCTTTCTATTTTCTTTAGGAAGGTCATAAGTTTTTGTATCTGATCTTGTTTTTGATCTATTAAATACATGGGAATGGATTGGAAGAAGGATCAATGAGAGGCTAACAATAGGCTTGTGGTGTGGGACTGTGGAATATGAACTTATGAAGTATAAGTGTTAGAGAAAGTTGGAGGTTTGGAATTAGTTTGTGAGTTAGGGCCAAGTTTACGATATAATATTAAATCTGTGATGGACAATTATATTTATAGAAAATCATGATTGCCACAACTCCTAATCTGTTATATTTTATAGACCAAAATGATAGTGGATAAGTGTACAATAGAAAGAGAATCAGAAGAGAAAAGAAAGTTAACAGATTAGAGCAAGAAGACCCTGTTAGAGGGGAGAGACCTAGGCCTTTGACCAACTATATCTAACCAATTAAGATAAGTTGTGTTACCTGATATTTGTAATTCTCCATCTCCTAATCCCAACTAATATAAGAATCTGAAACAGGCAAAAAGATTTTTTTTTTCTATTTTAGGAATCATGGAAGCCCAAGATCTCAAAGGGACTCCAGTAACTGGCTAAACTCAAATAATGATAGAATCACTTTCTTAACCAAACCATGGTTTCAAATACCGGTGGGTATAGTAGGTGTGGACTATGTATCACCTGTTTGTTTACCTATCTGACCATGGACCTGTAGCAGATGACAAGGTCCAACACCAGTCGATATAATGTTTCATTACATTTTAGTGATACTAGATGGTGCATATCTGTATACAAGTATCTCACTAGTCCAGTATTGTTTGGTATTAATTTTCTATTGGTTTTTCGAGTAATTCAGGTGGTACATGATATAAGGCTCGATATACCATATACCAATGCCGTAGTGGTTTCAGTATTGAGATCAGTAATGGAATGAGATCTAAATTCTTGAATTATGCCATACCTAAACTGACTCCTGTCACTGAAATAACTTAAAATAGGGATCTGGAAATATCATAAAATAATAACATAGAATATATGGTTACTTTAAATTGCTTGCCAAGTTGCCATATACTTATGGGATACTTGTTAGGTATAAAGGTTGTAAGATATTTTCTTGGATACATCTTAAAAACTTCCTTGAGATGTTTTACTTTTTAGGTAACTATTAAAAAATACATGTTAGATTATGGTTTTATGCCATTGAGTTTAAGCATCAGATTATGAATTTCAAAATTGGAATGATGATAATTGTTTATCATTGAGTTCTTAATCTCGTTTCTACATTCTATACATGTTATATTGCTATAAATATTTTCTTTCATGATTTATAGTTATGCACTGCCAGAGCATTACCTGTTCAACTTTGTCAAGTATAATTTTTAATTTAACTTTTTTTTATTATGATATCTGTGTTCGTTATTTTATTTTCTTGTCATAACTACATAGTCCTAAGATGTAACATGTCATGTCAGTATCTTGTTCCTTTAGCCACACTTGGTTGATGACTGCTAAAATAGATGGCTAAAAGCTTATTTTTAAAACTGCAGAAAATGAGAAAGCCCAATCACTCAATGTGACTTGATCTCAAACTTAAATTACCTATTGTTGATCCCACTAAACATGCCCTGAATCAAGGATTAAAATTTCGTACTATATCGGAGTTTCGAGGTTTGCTTGGTACGGTACGTACCGATATGTACTGTTGGTATGCTAGGGCATACTGACGGTATCACGCTAGGTCGTATCGATCGGTATATTTCGGTAACGGTTGAAATTTGGGGCGATACTGGTCGGTACGTCTCGGTATTGGTCGATACATCTCGGTACCGATCGGTATGCCTCGATACTAGCCAAAATACTCGTACCGCTCGGTAGCGGGCGGTCCGCATACCGATATCCTCTCGGACCAGTACATACCGCCCGTACCGGACGATATCATTCGAAATTGCATGCCATGCCCTGAACCACTCAGCCTGTCATTGACTTCAAATTTTTAAATAAATATTTCATATTTTAAAGTTGTCTATAAATACTTCTCTTCATCATTCTAAACTACATCTCCTGTACTTATGGTTGTTATTTAAATTTGCTTCTAAGATAATGTCAGTTTTTGAATTCTATTTTTTTTTTCTAGACAAGCTACTGTTCTGCTTGCTTAGATGTTCATTGAGATCAGCTTTATGCCTTTATCAGTTGTTGATTTATCAGTACCTGCTTCAGCTGCTATCCTAGACATCTCTGTATAACTATTTGTGATCTGCTTATTTAGGAACAAGGATCAGTCTTTGGAAGATTGTTTTTGGGAAGCTTGGGCATGCCTTTGTACATCTTCCACTCATTTAAGAGTATGATCAAGTATCATAGCAACAAAACTGATATTCTTTGGATGTTTTATATTTCATGATTTCATCCACAAGTTATCATAACTCATACATTTACCTTTTTTTTTGTAACATGGTGGTAAATGATAATGGTCTAAAATTTAGGCTGTTATGTTGTTTGGCAGCAAAAAACTCGTGTTGAACGTATTCTTGGTCTTGTCCTTGCTATCTGGGGAATATTATTCTATTCCCGATTATTAAGTACAATGACTGAACAGTTTCGAGTAAGTTTTTCTTTGGAATTTTACAGTTATTTTTAAAAAAAATGCAAAGTGTAAGATGTACCATTTCAAGCTAAGAATATATTCCTGCACCAATATATGCTGGCAGAACAACATGCAAAAGATTAGAGAAGGAGCACAGTTGCAAGTTATGGAAAAGGATCATATTATTATCTGTGGAGTAAACAGTCATCTGACTTTTATACTAAAGCAGCTTAATAAATTTCATGAGTCTGCCATTCGCTTAGGTACAGCCACGGTGAGGTAATATTATTTGCCTGTCAATGTACTCCATCTTAGAGATGCATCCTTAGGAGTTGGGACATCACTCCTAAGTCCTAACACCATATTTAACACATTACATATCTGTAGGAAGCAAAGAATTCTTCTGTTGTCTGACATTCCAAGGAAGCAGATAGAAAAACTGGGTGATAGCATCACCAAAGATTTGGACCATATTGATCTCCTGACTAAAAGGTGCAATATTGCTACTGAATTTTCGATGATACGTTTAGCAAATATTATAAAACTTCAGCTTCATTAAAAGCAAAGATGATTCTTTGCTTGCATGTCCTTTTCTTTCTCCTGATTAATCACTTCTTATATGTATGCAACTGCTGCTTTTGTACTCTCATTTTGGTTTAATGAGAGCATATATTAAATCTTTGCTTAAAATTGACGTCAAATAAATTTGACATCTACATGCTTATTCTATTTAACAGTAACCAACCTTTATGGCGAAGCCTAATGGATCCTCAAATGCAAATTTGTCTTGTTACGACCCAATAACTCTTTGGTCTCCATATCTTATCACTGTTACTTAATGTTCTCTCTTTCACACCATCACTACTTCAAATCTTGGTCTAATGTGTTGGCAAGTGTTCATATCATATAGTACATAAGGGGTTCCTTAAAGATTGAAGTACTTGCAAGTTGCAAGAATAAAGATATATTCAGTCAATATTGGTATTGTGTGTCTGTGTGTTGATGCATTTCGCGCAAAATGTACCATGCAACCAGTTCATGTCATAGCACTTACTGGAAACAAAAAAGAGCAATGAGTGCCAAACTAGTGAACCATGGCCATGCAACCAATTGATATTATCCATGTTGCTGGAAATAAGAAAAAAGATATTTGAGTGCCAAACCGCTGTGACCCATGCATACTTCTCGTCAGTACAGAAACCTGAGCAGCAGTGAAACTTCTTCACTTTGGTGTTCAATCTTAAACCATCTAAGCCTTCCTTTCTTTTGCATTCTGTCATTGGTATATTGTCCAAGGATGTGAACTGAACCATGCTGGTTGAAAATATCTATCAAAATCCAACCCAATTTCTTTCTTCATCTTTTTCTTTCTACCACTCTTTTCCATGGTGCTCATTCTCCTCCACTTCTCATTGATATAATCTTCTCTCATCTTACTGGGTGCCTGAGAAACAGACAATTTAAATTTTTTTATAAATTGATTTTTTTGCCCTTTCATTGGCAACATAATCAGCAGGAAGATGATGTTATGTTGAACTTTTGTACCATACCAGTTGTTGGTTAATGTGGGCATCATACATGTGAAAATGGTGTCTTGAAGAGAAGTATTATAGTTGGCTAATTGGATGATTTAGAAACTAAGCAATGGAAGGAAAGTAATAACACGATTCAGAAAAGTTTTTGCTTTTGTACAAAACTCTAACCATGTGAGATGCCTTTTCAAAGTCTAATTTGATGACCAACATCTGAATTGCATTTGTGTGACTGAAGCAGATAATCTCATCCACTGCCCATAAATTATCTCGTGATTGATCTTCCTTTGGTTACGGTAGTCTGAGCTGATGAGCTTTTGCAATATTTTCATCAACTATAATGCCAGCAGCTTTGCAAAAATTTTGAAAATGCAGTTAAGCAAACTTCTGGTGCAGTAGTTTCATAATGCATCTTTGCATTCAGCATCAGAGCAATACTGGGATGCTCCATCTGTCCATCATATTTTTACTTAGTCTTATACACACCTCTTGCATAATAGAGAGGTACCATATCTTCAGTTCCACACTAGGCTTGTTTCAGTTCTCTGTAAGAAAGGTAAAATTGTTGATCCATATCAGATGAATATAGGATGAAGATCTATGTGAATTAACTCTAGAAGTGATAATTTATTTTAAAATTACCAATGTATGCTTTAGATCTCTTCATTATTCGGAAGTTCATATCAATTTTTTGGCTTCTGATACCATTGTTAGTTTGTTACCAAACAACACTATGTAGAAGCCTAGGAGGATTATGTTCGGATTATAACACTACAGACATGTGAAATGGCTGATAATTACTCTGTTTACTTTACAAAACCAGATATATTGACAATGATGATGAATGTCATCCTGTAAACTTTATTTCATTAAAGTCATTAGCTTCTTCATAATAAATTTCCTTTATTGTAATGTTTTTAGAAAATGTTGTCATTGCAGTTGCAGTCTAAGCTTGACAAAATCTTTCGAAAGAGCAGCAGTAGACAAGGCACGTTCCATAATTATTTTGCGAACGAATGATCGGTTAGTATAACTTATAATTCTACTTATTCAAAATTATCAGGCTTTTCAATGAAAAAAAAAATTGTAATCAGAAGTATTTAACTCATCTTACCAATTTGTCTAAGACATTTATTTTTATGCTACAAGAAGAAATAGGTTGAGTAATTAATGCATTTTTGGGAAATTGGAAGTAGCACCAGCCACCAAGTAATGATAAATGGATCAAAATTGTTTTGATTTGGAATTGTCAATGCATAGTTTAGGTGATATTCATACCACCATATAACATAAGACACATGGGTATGTCCATGTCGAGCCAGAGTCAACCCTCACAGTTCATCTTTTACTTTGTTGATTGACTGGATAGAAAGCATTTTGTTTCCATTGACTTAAAATGGATTTCATGTAGCCCATGACTCCATGCAGTATTTTCTCCAAGGGTGACTTGTTTATGAGTTCTGGTGCAATTTTAAAGTAAGATGTGCATTACATGTGGTGAGAGGTCTAGTAAACTGTCGTTGTGGGTTTTATGAGAGGAGATCAAAGACAGCAGAAACTGTGTTGAGTCTAGGGAGTAGGGATATTGAAGTATGTATTCCCTGATAGCTAAATGGACCATAGTTGTGTTACAGGTTATGGTAAGAATCTTTCCTTGCAATTACTGGTATAGGACACCACTTGGCTTGAATTTTCAAGTTGGATTTTACACAAAAAGTTGCTTGCATATGTTTGGTTTTACACAAACTGTTTTGAATTAACAGTTTGTGTTGAATAACATTATGTTATTCAACAGTTACTTGCAATTTGGTGTGGCAATGTCATATGAAGTTGCAAGTTGTCATATGGATCTCTTACTGAAGCCAGTGTAAACTCAAAATAGTCAAATCAAACAATGTTGTTGGCAACTGTAATATGTTTCCTATAAATGACATAGCTAGAAAGTTTCATTTAATTTTGACATCAAGAATGCTTGATCTTTTTTTGATATTCTGATGCTCGCTGTTTGCATAGTCTTGTTTTCTATGCCACAATGATAAGGGGAATCCATAACTAGGATCGAGAATTGTGCTCATTAAAAACTCATAGTCTGTTATAATTGTTTTGAGCAAGGTTATCAATTTCGATGTATATCGCCCAATACGAGTGGTACATATCGGTCTGAGAGGATACTGGTATGCGGACCGCCCTCTATCGGGCGATACTAGTGTTTTGACCGGTACCAAGGCGAATCAATCGGTATTGAGGTGTACCAATCGGTATCGCCCTGGATTTCGATCGTTATCGAGGTTTACCAGTCGGTACACCCTAGCATGGTAGGTGGAGGTATTTTTAAGGTTTTAAGGTGTATTGTCGGTATGGCCTTGTGTACCGACAGTACATACTGGTACGTACTATATCGAGCAGAGCTCGGTATACCGATACGGACCGGTATTCAAAACCCTAGTTTTGAGAACTTTACAATTCTAAGATTCATGTGAAATTTGTTAATGATATATTGGCCAAATGCAACTAATATGCAATAAGAAAAATGCAGAACCTTTTTTCATATGATGGCTTGCATACTGGAATAATACTAAAGAAATATAGGACAAATGGTTGTTGATTATCCTCTGAAAGACCTATGAGGTCTTATGAGATAAAAAATGGCGCATCTTTTGGTTCTTGCAAAACTGACTTTGTTTCGAGATGAAAAATGATGCTCATAAAATTGACTTAGGTGTCCCATTTGATTGGCTAGTGTATTGTTGCATAAGTGATCACATGTGATGAGTCTCAGGTTCTTGTCCACGTGAGCATGACATACACTGTAATAAAATAATTGACTTAGGTGTGTTGAGCTTGTTCGGGTACACGATTGCAGCATTTTTCAAGCATCATGGGCATGCATGTCAGGGGATACATTGCAGCATCTGAATTTATGCTCAAAGAATATTATTGCGTCTATAGATGTTCACAAAGATTTCTCTCAGTCAAGGTTTGTAATTTCATACCGTATCGGAGTTTTGAGTTGAGCTCAGTACGGTACGGTATAAATATACCGAGCTGTCACAGACAAATTGTAAACGGCTTGTTCGGTGAAATGCTTATACGTGTCCGTGTCCCTTTTGGTTTGTTATAGCTTGTAAAGCATGTAAAGGGCTTGCCAAAGGCTAAATGCCCCATTTGAGTGAGTTTGGCAGCCATTGTAGGCTTATCGTAAAGTTTGCGTCAGTGAATACTTGTACTAGAATTCGATGCTGTAGTGGACCAATTTTATACCTTTGTTGTGCTGTCGTTACGAGCTTGTAATATCCATGGTTGGAATATTGGCTATAAAGTGTTTACTAAAAGAGTGGCTTGCGGATCCCGTGTGAAGCGCTTTCTCTGTCCCGTCTTCTCTTTCGTAAGTCCTAAGGGATTGTAGGAGATTTCGGGGAGGCTGACCTTTGCGGTGTTACGCATTGGTGCCGCACGGCCTAGGCAAAACCAGTTAAGTCCGTGACAGTTGGTATCAGAGCGGGACAAGCCCACTTACAAACACTTAGCATGCAAACGTGGGGGACCTAGCGAGGCACCACGAGTACAACAAGCTAAGAGGAATTGCGTAGCGCACAAAGGTTGGGATGGCTGAGTTCGGCGGTGGCTCGGCGTTGGCACCCAAACAGCGATGCTTGAGGCAAGCGGGGTGCTTGGCAAAGGAGGAGATCGTGCGAGGTGGATTGGGTTGTTGATGATCGAAAGAGTGGTGCAAAGCTCACGGAGGTGAGGAATTGCAAACTCGAGGAATTCGATACTCGTGCGAGAGCTTGCGTGCGGACGATGGGTATCGTGGCCATCCCAGGCGTGAAGGTCGGCGCCATGGAGCATTGAAACTTTCTCTTCGGCATGTGCAGGATACTTTCGTAAGAGGCTGAAGTGTGCAATAGGTTCAGCATGTTGCTAGACCCAGAGGGATGCAGTACGAGCTGCATTGGTGAAGTGTCACAATCTAGCAAGTGCATTTGTAAACGCAGAATTGGGCACAGTTTGTTCAGCAGAGGCGGAGTAGTCCAAGGGGATGGTGGTCTCCAAAACTTCCAAAGGGAAGAATGCGAAGAGAAGTTGCTCAATGCGGCGGATACCCGGGAGGATAAGTCGATTCTCCAGAGGTGGAATCATATGCAATGAACCACACTAGTTGAGGAGTACCTTAAGACAAAGCTCGATGGATCGAGTGAGCGGTAAGGAGTCATTGCATGATCTTGCAAGTGGTGATGCATTGGTGGACGCATAGTGTGATCAAGTGGGGGAGTAACCCAGGCAACACAAAGTGAAGGCACACTTTGAGCCGATAGTGAGATCGGACTCGTCAGAGGGCTGACCCGTGGAATGGTGGGCGTGAGGGCCACTCTTAATACAATGCTAATCAAGAAGCAGAGCAACTTGGGGGTAACTTGGTGAGGTACCCAAGCCGCATGAAGGGAGTTAGCTCAGAAGATGGAACATGGAGCGGAGGCTTGGAGCTTTCCTTAGACAGAGGTCAAGGACATGGACTCTTGCGAAGCTTGAGGACCGGATCATGTCGTTCCATGGGTTTCATATTCAGATGGAGCAAACTCATCTTGCATGGTGTCAAAGACGAAGGGAGCTTTGAGGCACATGCACCTTATCTCGATGAAGCATTTGGTGGAGGAACTAAGGCGACACAGTTTGCAGAGGTAAAGTTAGTGTCAAATGGCCTTGGTACGGGGCAAGAGGATACAGAGGCAGATACTCTTGAAGAATATGCCACAGTGTTGCCATTCGAGTTGTCATGAGGAAAGTGGTGCACAGCGGTGATTGTGCTGGTAGGGGTAGAGGCCCAGGATTCAGATAATGGTGCACTAATTTCTATGAAGTCAGGGGACTTCAAAGGAGCTGCTAGGCGATGGATTGTCCTAGAGCTAGGCTTCGTCCGAGTGTGACCCGAGAGCGGGTGGACGAAGGTTGATTGCCAAAGGAGCGAATAGAATCGAAGGTGGCAGAGGCCCTGCGATGTGTTGGCGGAGTCCACACATGGAGATATCGCAGTTCGAGTTCATACCCCAGGGATCAGAATGCAAGGAGATGTCACCAGGAGGCGACATGATGCAGGGGATCGTGGTGGAATGGTTCGTGGCAAGGCGGCACACACAGTGAGTCCCATGGGGGGACTAGATCGTGCAGAGGTATAATCGGGAGCGTGACTAGGAGCTCCAAGTCGGTGAACAACACGATGGCAAGAAGAGCTATGGATTCAAGCAGTGAATGCCATGGTACGCATGAGGCGGTCTTCCGTGTGTGCAGAATGTTGCATTGAATGGAAGCCTTGGACATCAACTTATGAGGCGTGCACTATCGAGGAAGAAGTTCGGATGCAAGTACCGGAAGTCCCATCGGTGGATCATGCAGTATGATCGGGCGGTTGAAGAGTGGAAGCGCCGAGCTCACATTCGCAAGGAGCCGGCAAGTCGAAGGACAAGGCGAGTAAGCGAGCGTTGCGACCAATGAAGCTAAGGAGAACGAAGCGGTGCAAAACCACTGCAACATGATGGCGAGAGGTCATAATGGGAGTTGCGATGCGTCTTTCCATCGACCAGTAGAAGCGCTTTCGAGAACACAGAGGTGTTGAAGCAGATGGTCGAAAAAGGGCAAGGAAGCAATGACGAGTCCAAAGGGACTCAGCTACCTAAGATCAATCATCGGTTAGAAGGAAGGTGGACTCAGAGGAGTGTCGCAGTGCCACAGAGGCAGATCTACCGATCACGAAGAAGGGATGCAGATGCGAGACAACGGATAGTAGTGCCATGGGCATTGCGGATCTGCCGTGGTACGCATGAGGCGAGACTTCCGAGAGTCATCAATCCCTTGCTCTCATGGGGAGCGCTTGGTCGTCGTATAGGCCATGGAGGAGGAGAATGCTTTGCGACTCCGTATACCAAGACAAAGTGAAGGGCGGAGGCGAGAACCGTAAGGCGGTGTCAGCGGACTTTCCATCAAGATAGCCGTGGTGAAGGACTTGGTCGATGCAGAGTGCATGACGAGGATCGGAGTAAGCGATGCGCGGTCTTGTACCTTTGCTACTCGGAGAGTTGGCGGCGAAATGATGGAGAAGGCAGTACAATCCCAAAGGCGACCAAACCTATCGGAGACTTACCCCAAGTTGGAGTGATAACTTCTTGCATTCCGGAAGTTCAATGGCAATGAGAAGGCGAATCATAGTGGTGACTCATATGAGGATTGCAAACACTTCAAGTGCTTGGAAGTGTGAGCTAAGAGCGGCGAAGTCTAGTAACCCGACAGCGCACGGTACAATCTCGAGGAGGCGGGCGAAGTCAAGTAACCTTTGCCTTCTCAACTCTCAAGAGAATGGCGAGCAAACCGTACCTCAGCTCTCTTAGTTATCTAGCAGAGGAGCTCTGCACAAATTTGAAGACCCTTCGAAGAGACTAATGGAAGAAAACAGTTGTCAAGCCCTCACCAACGGTGATCAGTGCTACTGAGAGTTGACTGTCCGCTTCATTTCTCAATTGAATGCCAATCGAAAGCGGAAGTGATGCGAGCCTACTTGGGCAAGACAACTAAGTGGAAGAAGATTCGATGGGCAAATTTTGCGGAGGAAGGACTTGAAAACTTTAAAGGTTGTGAAGCGATGCTCGTTAAAGCTCCAACAAGCATCTACCCAGTTCAAGAGACAAGAAGAATTTGAAGACTGGCGCATATCAAAGATGGTCTTTTCCCTTCATCAGATGAATCCGTAAGACTCAGCAAGGATCAGCACAACTCCGCCAACCCCACACCAGAGTCAGAGTTAGTGGCGAGTTGAAGCAGCATGGCGGATTAAAGTTCAACGACTCAACAACAACAAGTGGAGAACAATTGGGAGTCAAGGGGGCGCATCGCAGTAGGAGCAGAAGATCGAAGATCCAACAAAGAAAAGAAGTTGCAGCATCAGCAAAGGCTTCGACGAGGACGTCGAAGGAATAAGTGGGGGAGAATGTCACGGACAAATTGTAAATGACTTGTTCGGTGAAATGCTTATGAGTGTTCGTGTACCTTTTGGTTTGTTATCGCTTGTAAAGCATATAAAGGGCTTGCCAAAAGCTAAATGCCCCATTTGAGTGAGTTTGGCAGCCATTGTAGGCTTGTACATAAAGTTTGCGTCGAGTGAATACTTGTACTAGAATTCGGTCTGTAGTGGACCAATTTTATACCTTTGTTGGGCAATCGTTCTGAGCTTGTAATATCCATGGTTGGAATGTGCATTGGCTATAAAGTGTTTGTTAAAAGAGTGGCTTGCGGATCCCGTGTGAAGCGCTTTCTCTGTCCCATCTTTTCTTTCGTAAGTCCTAAGGGATTATAGGAGATTTCGGGGAGGTTGACCTTTGCGGTGATACGCATTGGTGCCGCACGGCTTAGGTAAAACCAGCTAAGTCCGTGACAGAGCGGTACATTTCGATATACCGCTTGGTTTCGCCACGCGAAGGGAAACCATGGCGACGTTCGGCGATGTCGCCTTGGTTTCCCCATGCAAAAATAAAGAAAAGAAATAGGCGACGTCGCCTCGGTTTCCTTGTGCAAAAAAAGCGACGCTTGATTTCCCCACGCATAAAAAGGGAAAGGCAACGTCGCTCTGGCAACGTTGCTTAGTTTCCCCGCTTAACAAAAAAAAAAAAGCGTCGCCTCGCTCGGTTTCCTCTATTGGGGAGAAGACATCGCTTCTCCACACGACGTCGTCGAGGCTTCGTCGCCGTGCCAAATCTTCAGATTTTCTTCTTTCTTTTCGCTCTTTTTTCTTCTCCCTCACCGATTGATGCTACTGTAGGTAGCGGACGGTTTGTGTACCGATCTATCGACAGACTGGTACATACCAGTCCGGACGGTATTATTCGAAATTAAAATCCTTGCTCTCAGTTACATTTTTTTAGAATACTCTTTGTTAACACACCAGTAGCATATTAGACTTTAACAATGCTGATTGTTATGTGGACTATTTCACTGCCAGTAGTTCAAGTGATTTCATCCTAATCTACATGCAATTTTGTCTTAGTTCTTTTCTAATGCTTTACATGTTGATAATTTGCTTATTGAAGTTAATATAATCAGGTATGAAGTTGACACAGATGCATTTCTCTCATTGATAGCTCTTCAGCCTCTTCCCAATGTGGCATCTGTCCCTACCATAGTGGAGGTATATTATTTGTGCAGCTGAAAAGTTTTATTTTTAAAAAGTAATTAATTGAAAATTGAAATGCTATGTTGCTAACAGAGAACAACCTCTTGATTTTTTTATTTCTTATGTTACCTTAGTTTCTGAATTTCTGTAACATCGAGAAGTTAGTGCCTCCAACATATGCTAATAAAAATCCACTTCGATAGGAAACATAAAATGTTGAAATGATGGTGATTAGATCCAACTAGATTCCTTCCTTGCCAATTATTCAGGTTATGGGGCATGATGACCTTGACATTGTCTGTGATAAAATCTCACTAGCATTTCTTACCATAATCTGGAATTTTGCTTGAGTCAGTGCTTAGTTATTTATTTATATTCTAAGTAGTGACCTTGACATTTTTTTATTATGAATGTAGGCTTCCAGCTCTACTACATCTGAACTTCTTAAGTCAATCACAGGCCTGAATGTGCAGCCAGTTGAGATGGTTGCTTCCAAATTATTTGTTCAGTGTTCTCGGCAAAAGGGTCTCCTCAAAGTTTACAGACACTTGCTTAATTATCGAAGTAATTTTTTCCCTAGCCACATGATGATAAAAAGAATGAAGTGCGGTTGATTGTTAGTGCAATAAGAAATTTCAAAAAAACATATTTTTATGCATTAGAAACTCTAGTTGTCAAACTGATTGCAAAATGTTCTTCTGTAAAATATTTTAAAATATCATATTTATGATGAAAATTTTTGACACATATATTCTGTTAGGAAGCATTTATATGGTCATATATTTTATTTTGTTAATTAAAGTATTACTTAAATGAACTTAATATAGTTATAAGTTATAATTCGCTTATATGGTTTTTTAATGTCATATATGTCTTTCAGCAGAATGTAGTAGCAAATGCCATATTCTGAAATGTTGAAGTTTCTACTTGTTTTCATCCTTAAATTGTTAATATTGTTGATAACCATTTGCCACATTGCCATGTCCATTAAGTTGCTTCCTAGTTAAGCCTTCTACTTAATTTTCATTTCTTCTGTTTGATAAGGTTACAAGCATGTAGCTCACAAGATTATTTCTCATTGTACAGTTAAGACAGTCACCATCTCTTGTTTGATTGATTTTAGATGGTTGGCCATGTCAAAAATTTGTCTTGCTTGTAAGATGTTTGCTTTTAGCATTAAGATACCAGTCTTTGAAGTGATTTACAAATGTATCTAAGTTATTCTGGTACAAAATATTAAAGACTTAATGTAATATAATTCCAGATATTGACAATCAAGAAGCCTTCTTTTGTACAAATGAAAATTGACGTCTTTTAGAGACATGATCTACTAAAGGCTTTGCTTCTCTTTTTATCCCATAAATAATACGTGACTTATATTTGTCCTTGAAGCTTCAAAATCTATCCATTATTCTCTGCATTAATTCATACTGGGCCTATTTTGGATTCCCGTTTGATAATTCTTAATGTATGTTACAGTAACTCAGTATGAAAATGATCATGCTTGAACTAGAAATCCAGAGGATTAATGAGCTAGTAGATCTCAAAGTGCCAGATTCATGTACATCCTAAACTTTTTTGATTAAATGTTCTAACTATAAAATTTGGGAATTTGGTAACTGATGGGTTTGATATCCTCAAAATTGATCGACGGGGTGTCCAAATAAGGTTATGAAGATAACATTTTTTGTTAAATAAATGGAATTCTTTTCTGATTTTAGTAATAACAGTGGATTTCCTTACCTCCATGGAGTCTTGATGTCTGTTTTCCTTGCTTACAGAAAATGTGTTCAACCTGTGTAGCTTTTCATGTCTAATAGGCTCCAAGTACAAGTACGCAAGACAAGCCAACCAGGAGGTAGAACTAAAAAATTTTATAAAATGCTTTTTTCTTCTGTCGATTCTGAGGCATAGTATTTATCTAATCATTTATTTTTACTTTCTCCAGGCAGTGGTGTGTGGCCTCTTTAGATCTGGAAAAATATATTTTCACCCAAATGATGATGAAGTGATTACACCAACAGACAAAGTATGGATATCCTTTGATACTACTGAACATCATATTACTTTATGCTTCTCTGGACATCAATCGTAAATCAATGTCAATAAAGACTAAATGAATGATTTGTGTTCACCTATTGGTGGACGGTAGAACTATGATAATGTTCTTCCAATTTATACTTTCACTGGAAAGGTTTCATCACACTAGTATGTACCAAGTGTTATGTACATGAAGTGTTTTCCTACTACTAGGAAGTAGCAAGGCCATGCATAGAAGTTATTTGTTATTCTAACATGATATTTATTTAATAACTACCCTAGAGCATGAGCCTTGGCACCAAGATAAGGTTGTTCTTTTCCATCTGGGTCACTAGCATTTTAGTTATGGGAACAAGCCAAGGGGAACAAACTTTTGACTTGCAGGAGTAAAGGACACTCATTAGCTGTGCTGCCCGTTTTGTATGATTCCCACCCCACAAGGATCCAAGATTTATGTTCGATTAGCCAATAGGAACTTACTAGGGAACATGCAGAAAATAAGAAAGGCTTTACAGATTTGCTAGGTATACTGAGATAAAAGAATAAATGAAACTGATTAAGTACATGGTCAATATAAAACAAAGTTGATACAAAGAAGGGCATGATCTTTTATGTTTCTGCATGATGCCCAATGATTGTTTAGATGTTTTCTAGTGGTTCATCGAAACAATCACCTTCTTTATATAATTTATCAAATCTTATGAGTAAGTTTTTTGATTTTATGCTTGTTGGTTAGTCATAACCACCAATTTCTCATGTACTCTAATTAATCTGGTCACAACCTAGATGATCCATATTTGTAATGTTTAAATCATAGGACCAAACAAATTTTCTACATAAGGCCATCTAGCTAGAATAATGGATCAAAATTGGCAGGGCAGTCAGCCATGATAATAAACCAAGCATTGTTATGCTTTTTAAATAAGTATTTTGTTAATTGTAAATGTAGTAGGTGTTTTTCGGTTGGTAACATTCTTAGACCTTTATCATAACATGATTCACAAACAGTTTCCTTGTTTGCTATGCTTTTTTGTCTCCTAACTTTTATTTCAATCATAGCTGCTTCTTATAGCTCCTGTTTATGGGAAAAAAATGCCACAAATGTTGCTCCCGGATGCATCAAATTTGCAGCATACTTCAAATTATCAAAATCTAGAATGCTCAGAAACTGAAGTTTGCTTTGACACCAAGATTAGGAAATCAAGGCTCGAAAATATAGTTAAACGCCCTTCAAAATCAAGTTCCAAGGTATGATGGTAGTCAAATGGCTTTACAACAGTAGTTTAGAAGATCATTCATTGCTTTTGACAAGTTCCAAACTTTGTGCAGACTAGTGATTGGCATCTTGGACCACGAGAGTGCATATTCATGATTGGATGGCGACCAAGAGTTGCTGATATGATTCAAGAATATGATTATTACCTTGGACCTGGTAGTACATTGGTCTGTTCCAAATACTTGGAAATTAATGCAACCGTTATTTTCACATGACTATATAAACTTTAGAGAAGATAAGTGAGCATTTTTTTCACATGACTTTACATAGCACTCGAGAAACATTTACATGAATATTGTACAAGGTTATCTAAAAAGCTGTTGACCCAATTCCTTGCATTTGACCATGCTATTTCTGTTCCTTTATTGAGCACTTACCTAAATAAACTAGAATAATGTTGGTTAACTTCCAAAAGATTTTTTCATATCATTTTCAAATCTAATATATCTGGGAATTATGGTAACTAGGTCTCCAATCCAATAGCATCTAGCCGTCTACAGCTGTAGGATGATATAAAGTTCCAAATGGGAGTCAGCTCAGAGCAGTTCAAGAGGAATATAAGCCTCCATACGATACTTGAGGACAACAAATAGATCTATTTGTTCTGTCAGGTTTAAAACAATGTAAAGTTTTTTTGTTTCTTGTGAAAAAGTGCTCACCGTCCAAGCAAAAAAAAACAAAGAAAAGTAGAGATGCTAATATATTGGTTTAGAATTTCTCACTTGAGGAAGGCCCAACTCAAAAACTTGAGGTAATATTGGTGAGAAGAATTTTGAGGAGTCACACAGTTTGTAGCTTATCCCTAAAACTTAATGAACATGAAACATTACGAAGCTGTAGAAAAGAAATGCATACGTGGAAATTATAATGTAAATATTTTACCTTTGGGATTACATTATAATTTACATGTGTGATTATAAGCAGGCCATATAAATTTCATGGAAAGTAATTTCTGATGACTTAATTAGTGAATAAATATATTTGAAATGAATCTTTAGTCATGGAAAACGCAAACTGAATTTTGTAGGAAATATTGTCAGAAGCTTCCATCAGTGAAAGGAACAGTGTAGTGAACCCTGTGCTCCAAAGCCAATTAAAGAATGTCAAAGTTTCTCACAGGGTACCTCTCTAAATATATACATATTTAAGCATATCGTGTACTGTATTAGTGTGTTTGTCTGCATGTTTGTCTTGCTCTAAGAGGCTGTTGGTTTGTGATGATGTTATGCATAGGTGGGCAATCCCATGTATTATGAAACACTGAAGGAAGCTATATTAAATATTAGGAATTCTTCGATGAAGGGGGATGATGTCCCTCTGTCAATTGTTGTAATATCTGACAAAGAATGGCTTGCTGGAGGTAATTTCTATATTAATGCCCATTTTCAAAGTATATACTCGATTGACATATCTTCTTCGCAGATCCATCCCAAGCAGACAAACAAACAACTTATTCCCTTCTTCTTGCTGAAATTATTTGCAAAAAACATGGGATAAAGGTTTGCTTGTTCACTATTGAAGAATTCCAGTTATTTGTGCCAGTGCATTTAACAAATTTGCTCTTCTGGACTTTTTATAGCATGCAGCATCTGATTAATTACCTACTGCATAAGATTTGTGTTACAAATTGTCTTCCGTACACCAGCACTCTTATATCTATTTCTGTTTTCAAAAACAGCACTCAATTAGTTCTTGAGATCAGTTATTTGTTATTTTGGTTCTTTAAAAACACTTGGTTCTAGACTATGCAGCACAGGCAAAGCATGGATAAATATTGTGGAGCAACCTGTGAGAGAATTTCAGTTGTAAATCTTTACAACATTTATCCTTTTTTTCCTCTAATTATCTATATTGGTTTATAGGAGCCATCTCAGAAAATTGCTGTAGATTTTGGCCTTCTTGAAAACTTTACAACAATAAGAAATTTACTGGTTGATTTCGGTTCCTGCTCCACTTTCAGACAAAATGAGAATCTGAGAAAGCATAGATCATCCACGTGCTCCCTTTTCTCCATTTGTATTTTTCTTCTTTCATATCGAATTAAATTTTGTTTTACTGCATTTGTTTGCTTTTCAAGTTCCACTTCATAACTTGAATTCTCACACTCTTGTTTTTGTCAGGTGGAAAACCTAGTTGCTGAAATTGTTGATACAAGACTTGGGAAACAAGTAATTCTCTAACTTCATTTGCTACCCAAAGAACAAGGAATAACAATTCTATGAATC
>CP097508.1:2419570-2507477 GCA_023547065.1 Musa troglodytarum | reverse complement strand
AAAAATTGAGTACAACAAATGTTTATTAACACCTTGCACTAAGTGTGAAGAGTTAGATTTCATTTAAAAGAAAAATATATTATTACAATAAACATTAAAAAAATTTAAAATTGATAACAAATTATTAAACATGATTCTTACCAATAAGGGTCATGTTCATAGAAAGGAAGGAATTGCTTTGTGAGAAGTAACACTTAACAAAAGCCAACTATGTTTGTTAAAGGACCCACATTACATGTTTCTCCTAAAGTTAAATATAATTTTGTGAAAAATATAGTCATTATGCTTATACTTATTTATTTAAAAAATATAGCTCGCATAAATTAGTTTAGGTTCCTAAAGGAACCATAAATAACTAAATGTCAAAAGTCAAGATAGGTAGATCTAATCATGAGAGATTCAAAGTTAAATGAGTACCTAAAGCAAACCCCACTTTCTTATAGATATGTCTACAATCGAAAGATAGGAGCAAGAGATAGTATCTTGATAGTGGATACTCAAGGCACATTACTAGAGATCCAATATATTTCTCTAAGCTCACTAGCCAAGACGAAGGATATGTCACCTTCGAAGATAATAACAAAGAAAAAATTACTGGCAAAGGAAATATATGTAATAAATCAAACCTCTTGATTGAAAATATTTTATTAGTAGATTATTTTAAACATAACTTACTGAGCATTAGTCAATTGTATGATAAGGGATATAATATTAAATTTTAATCTAATACTTGTATTATAGAGATACCATATGAAAATAAATTTATGATTGTCTTAAGGAGTAACAATGTGTATATTATTGATCTTGATGACTTTTGTGATGAAACTTATTTTTCAATTTTAAACGATGATACATAGTTTTGGCATAGGAGATTAGGTCATACAAGTATAAAATTGATTTCACAAACTACAACTAAACAACTTATAAGAAGTATACCTAGAATTAAATTTATCAAAAATAAAGTTTATGATGCATGCTAACTAGGTAAACAAATAAAGAGTGCATTAAATCTAAAAATCAGGTAAGTACCTCTAGACCACTACAATTAATTCATATAGATTTATTTAAACCAATTGATATCACAAGTCTATGAGGTAATAAATATACTTTTGTGATTGTTGATTATTCTAGTAGATATACTTGGATATACTTCTTGGCACATAAAAATGATTGTTTTAAATGTTTTATGAAGTTTTGCAAATAAGTTTAAAATAAAAAAGGTTTTATGATTTCTTCTATTTGTAGTTATTATGGAGGTGAATTTAAAAATCATGATTTTTTAGAATTTTATGATTTAAATGGTTATAACTATAATTTCTCTACTCCAAGAAATTCATAATAAAATAAACTTATTGAGAGAAAAATAGGAGTTTACAAGAGATTGTAAGAACCATGCTCAATAAATATAGCCTACCCAAATATTTTTGGGTCGAAGCCACTAACATGACATGTCATGTCATGAACAAGGTTCTCATAAGACCTCTTCTATCTAAAACTCCCTATGAATTATGGAACAATAAAAGATGTAACATTTCATATTTTAAAGTTTTTTATTATAAATATTTTATTTTAAATAAAAAGGATGCCTTAGAAAAATTTGATGCAAAAGTCGATGAAGGCATTTTTCTTGGATATTCCTATATTTCTAGAGCTTATCATGTTTTCAATAAAAAAACTTATTGAGAAATATATCCATGTTGTTTTTAATGAATTTTTTTAAATTTTAAAAAAATAATTTTGATGATGATTTTGAATTTGATATATTGAATTTGAATGAGAATTCTCCTCTCTAAAGTAACTTGGAGACATTTACTTCCAAAAAAACCTTACCCAAGGAATGGAAGTATGTAGATGCACATCCTAAGGAGTTAATTATTAGAGATATATCAAAAGGTGTTTAAACTTGTTCTTCATTTAAATTTTTTTGTGTAAATACTGCCTTTTTGTCTCAAATTAAACTTAAATGCATTGATGATGCTCTTAAAGATGACTCTTATGTTTTTGCACTACATAAATTATTAAATCAATTTGAGAGAAATAAGGTTTGGACGTATATTCCTAAATCTAATTATTATCTTGTAATTGGTACTAAATAGGTCTTTAGGAATAAGTAAAATGAACTTAGTATCATAATTTGAAACAAGACTAGATCAGTAGCTAAATGTTTCAACCAAGAAAAAAAGTATAGACTATGAAGAAACTTTTGCTCTTGTAGCAAGACTTGAAGTCATAAGGATATTCCTTACCTATGCATGTTGTAAAAATTTTAAGTTATTTCAAATGGATCTTAAAATACTTTTCTTAATAGTTTTATTTCCAAAGAAATATATGTTGAGTAACCACCCAGATTTGAGAATGTTCTTTTTCTAAACTATAATTTTAAGTTATCTAAGGCTCTTTACGGGTTGAAGCAAGCCCTAAAGGCTTGGTATGAGAGACTTAGCTCATTTCTTATTAAGAATAATTTTTCAAAAGACAAGGTCGATACTATATTATTTATTAAATATTTTAAAAATAATTTTTTATTATTTAAATTTATATTAATGATATTATTTTTTATTCTACAAATAAATCTTTATGTGAATCATTTGCTAAAAGTATAATCCAAGAATTTGAAACTAGTTTAATGGGTGAATTAATATTTTTCTTAGGATTATAAATTAGGCAACTAAATGATAAAATTTTTATTAGTCAAACATAATATACTTTCGAGCTATTTAATCAATTTCATATAGATAGTGCTAAGGCTATTAACATACCAATGAGTATCTCAACAAAGTTAGATATGGACAATAAAGGAGAACTCTTTGATCAAAAGACTTGTAGAGGTATGATAGGTAGCTTGCTATATTTTACTACAATTAAATCTGATATAATGTTTAGCATTGGGTTTTGTACTAAATTTTAATCTAATCCTAAATAATCTCATTATAAAGCATTTAAAAGAATCTTTAGGTACTTAAAGAAAACTCCTAATCTAGGATTATGGTATCCAAAATCTAAAAATTTTGATTTGATTGCATATGTTGATGTTGACTTTACAGCATATAGAATAGATAGAAAAAATACCTCTGAAACTTATCAATTCCTAGGTTATGCATTTATTTCTTAGTCTTTCAAGAAATAAAATTCTATTATATTATAGGCTGAATATGTTGCAGTAGATGCATGTTTTGAATAAGTAATTTGGATAAAAAACACTTTAGAAGATTATGGGCTATGCCTAAAAAATAATCCTATAAAGTGTGACAACACTAGTGCAATTTGTTTAACAAAGAATCTTATTCAACACTCTAAGACTAAACACATTGATATTAGACATCATTTTATTAGGGATTACATTAATAATTATGATATATCTTTAGATTTTATTGATATAAAACATCAATTAGCAAATATTTTTACTAAATCATTGAATGAGGAATAATTTGATTTCATTAGAAGAGAATTAGATATGTTAAATCTTCAAAACACATGAATTCTTCTCATATATTTTTAAATGAATCATTATCTTGACTTTTCAGTATTTATGATTTAAGATTTCTTTTGTATGAATTAAATCTTTTATTATTTAATCTCCTAGGATTCTTTCTTTTTGCTAAAGAGAAGATTTTTCTAAATGAATCATGATCTTTTTTTTTTATTTCCCGGTATTCATAACTTGAACTTTCTTTTGAATTAAAATCTTTCACTATTTGATCTTCTATATTTCTTTCTTTTTTAAAAAGAGATTTATCAATATGAATCATGATCTTTCGATATTCACGACTTGAGATTTATTTCTTATGACTCCTTTGTATTCATTATCAAATTGATCTCTTATGATTTGAAGTTATCCTTGATATTAATATCTTGCATTGACAACACCATGAATCTATGATATCTTTCTCTTCTTTTTTATGACAACAAAGAGGGAGAGAAATAAGTAGTAGGTTGCAAAGAAAAATAAAAAATTACTAGCTTAGCACATTAAAAAGGGAAGTAAAAAAATTATTAGCTTGCACATTACAAAGAAAAGCAAAAATTGCTAGCTTTCACATTGCAAAAAAAAAAGTAACAACTTGTTAGCTTGCGCACTTCAAAGAGAAGTAAAAAAACTTGCATATTTCTTCTCTTTGTTGATGCTTTGAAATTATGATGTACCTTGATAATTTGGAATTATACATGTAATACTTATGATAATTTAAAATTATGATGCATGTAAAGATTACTTTGATTTTATGATGATGCATATGATGTATGCAATGATATCCATATGAAGTAATTATTTTGATATTATGTGTTGCATATGATTACTATAATTTATGATTAATACTATTTTAACTTAAATTCAAAAACTAGCATTAAAAGGTTATCATTATTTTTTAATTCAAGTTTGCCATATTTCAAAATAGCAAATAGATATGGGGAGTTTAGGTAAAACTCTGATATTAATTAGTTGTCATCACAAAAAAGATGGAGATTATTGAATCCTAGATTTTGATGATGAAATCAATTGATGAATTTATGACTAATAAATGTTTGAAAAAAGTAACATAAGAGAAACTTCGATCTTGCACTTAAATAGTGAAGTAGGATCAAACGTTGGGCTAGAAAGCACCATGTCAAAGATTGAATGCTAGAAGATTGGTCAACGTGTTGAAAGATGGACTTCATGCCATGAGTTCGCATTAGACCAAATAGATCGGGCATTGTACCAACATCGAATGTTGCAAGAGTTCAATATGCCGATAGATCGCAATACAAAGAAAGGACGATGATTCGGAAGATAGGATAAAGTGTTGAATGACATGCCAAACAATGTGCTTCATGATTGTAATTATTAAGTCTTGATCGAAATAGTTTAAAAGGCTAATTGAGTTAGTTTTGGTTGTAACCATACCAACACAATTAAGGGCCCATTAGGTCTGAAATATGACTGAATTGGGCCTATTAGAAGGCCAATTCAGTGATAAAAAGTTGTTCAGACAATGGCACCGCTAGACCATCACTTATGAGCTGGAAAGTATGAAATATACTTCTTCAAAAAACCCGAAAATAATACCACCAGAATACAGTCTCCGAGACTATGTCAGGTAGTGGTACCACTAGAACCTAGTCTCCCAAGCTCTATCAAGCGGTAGTAGCGCCAGTACCCAAAAAACCTAAGGATAAGACTTTTTGGCTCTATTTTTGAAATTATTTGGAGCTTATAAATACATCACTCATTCTTACTTGAGGTAGAAAGAATTGTGAATGAAAAACTTGTGAATTCAAAGTGCTGCAAACTCTTGAAAAGTGTTGAGTCCCCTCCTTAAGTTTAAAGTTTATTCTAAGAGAGGTCTGAGATTTGTTGTAAAAGAGAGGTGTAAATATTTTCTCCTAACCTCGTGTAAAGGAGAAAGAGTTGTAACAAGGGTAGTTAATCTTCATCCATTGCAAAGAAGATCGTTAATAAAATTCGATGGCCTCGAGAGAGGAATCGAGTGGACGTAGGTCGCGATGACCGAACCACTATAAATTCGATGTGCATTTCCTTTTATGCTCTTCTTTACTATTGCTTACTGATTTAATTTCTTAATCACACTCCAAGTTAAATGTATTTCTAATACCAGTTTTATCACTTGAATTTTTTGAAACAGTTCTTCTTCTCGAAAGCATTAATTCACCCCTCTTAGTGCCTTTACAATCCTAACAAGAGGATCCTGCCGAGGTACCTTCCCCGAACCCATCCTTCAATTTGTGGAACTCCCTATGGACCTTATCCAGAATCCAATTCACCAAGTGCAACTAAGCCTAGAATGAGTCCACTGAATCAGACAAGGTGTCCAGCTCAGGCTGATGTGTCGAGGAGTGGAGGCACTGCATTCTACCGTCAGCCTCAAGTCTCCAAACTGTTCCTTGGGGGGTCAATGGGCGTCCATGACTTTAGGCTACTGGCCAATTGGGGGAGGATCCTGTGGCGTACTAATGAAAGTTGGTTAGGCCACAAGTGACGGCCAGTGGAGATAGGGCACTGCTGAGCAAGTTTGGGGAGGAGGGGAACGATCATTTGCATCATCTCTATGAGTGCTTGGAGACAACCAGCTACCCCATGCTAGCCCCGGGAGGTGAGAACTCGAGATCATTAAACAAATACTGATATTGCCCCGGAGTCTAAACTAAGGTTTTTCCATCCATATGCGGGAGAGTAGGGAGCTAACCTCCAAGGTCGAAGGTGGAGATGGCGATGGGTGCCCCCTCACCAAGGCGTTCGCTAGGGTTGTTCAATGGTGGATGCTCTTGCGACATCAAGCCCTTCTTCTAGTACTAAAAATATTATGAAACTTCACGCTATAGTCGAGGAGTCAGTACGGCTCGGCTCGATCTTGAGAACACAAGGTTGTCCACGTGGATTTTTGAGGTGAGGGGGTCGATGTCGTCGGGTCAAAGCACCGTCCGTTGGATCAACCTGAGGTAGAGCAAGGACTTGGATTCCCACTTCAGCGCCACTTTCCTACACAAAAGGTTGATGTCAGGAGGGGAATTCCCGACTCAATCTCTCTAAAACTTAAGTCATTATAGTGGTGCTGGGGGAGTTTTGAGTGTTCAAGATCTAATCTTTGGTGTTGGCCAGGAAGTCGAATTTTATAGTCGCAACTAAGAGTCGATCGTACGCAGTTCGTTAATGGCCCTCAACGCCTGGGTGACCGACCCATACACTCCGCATAGTGCTGATTGACCTACACGTCTATGTGCCATGTGGCGTCGCTTTGCACGTTCTCAAGTGGCCCCGTACAATATGATGCTATCTCATACGGGTCCGTGCTAACAACATGCGCTATGTCAACTTCGAGGCACCACGTCAGCTCTAACGTGGCAACCAACGTTGTAGGGGAGATGGCAGAATATGCCCTATCAATAATTGTTATATTTAAATAGTTACGAGCAGTATACTTGTGTAACAACGATCTATGCCATTTTAGCTTGTGACGAAATAATACTAGCACGTTAAAGGGTGACTATGAAACATGAACAAAGAATACAATTCCTGTCCTGTCCATGTTGGATACAGTTGTTTCATACTTCTCAACCTGTGTGTAATGTGCTGAATGTACGAAGGATGTTTATATTACCTATATAGGGCTTTGAGACACGCCAAACTAAAAAATATGTATGTGCTTTAGATGCTTGGCATATGCCTCAATATTTCCTACATACGTTTGAAGTATTTTATAAGGGTTGCTACTTAAATGAATGGCTGTCATGCTTTTTTATGAAACTTTATATGATGATTATAGATTGTTTAAATTGTACCAAGTAAACAATATAATAAGACATATGAAATTCACTTTGCTATATTTTGCATGTCTATGATGTGTCATATCTTATGTAAGAATTTCTTTTTATGTTGGTGAGTTTGTATCTATTGTGTCTGTATGCCATATCGATGTCCTAGGTTGACATTTTGGCTGTTTTTGATATGGAGACTTCACCGTCAGGTGATTTATAATTTTTGAGTCACTTATTTATATGCACTTGCTGGCATATTAATTTATGCCAAGGGTTGCAGGGATTTTGCTTATTCCATCAACTACACATTCTTGGCTGGTGGCATATATATTTTCTGGATGATTAACATCAATGATTGGATGCTAATATCACTATAATTAGGTATTGAGAAGGGTTTTCCTTTCGTAGGCAGACATGAGATGTTAGAGAACAATTTTATATATTTGTGGTATCAGCCAAGGAATCAAATATTGGTCCCACCAATACATATTGTCTAGTATTTACTTGTGCGGTCAAGGACCATTACCTAGACTGGATAGGTGATACTGGACTGGTTTTTAATTTTTTATTTATTTTCTCGATGATACTGGTGTTACAGGTTGGCATGCCAGCAGTATGCACCATACCAATTTGACCAGTTGTCGAAACCAGTATCTGATAGGGATTTAAATCCTTGGAGAAAGAAATTTTTGAATCCTAGTGTGAGAAGGGATACACACTTTTAATTGATAAGGAATTAATTATAGTTAAACTAAAGGAAAAAAAATTAGTTAATTAAGGAGTTAGTCTTAATTTTAGGCAAGAGAATATTTGAAGGTTTTAAAGAAGGAAATAGATATTTCATTGTCATAACAAAATTCAAATTTTGCTGTTTGCAGAGGTCCATATTTGTTACAATAGCTATATTGTTTGCAAGGCTCCCAAGTATGTCTCACAGATGGGCAGCATGATTTATTGTCATCTTTTTAGCCAAAACATGTTTTGTTGTCATTGTGGTGCCTTTTTATGATTAGTTGGCTTGCAAATAAATAATATTTAGAAAAACCAGCTGTTTCTTACATATATGTATTATGAATGTATGCATGCTAGTAAATGTGTATATTGCTTGCTAGGATGCCTGTCTTTATGCATGCATATGTGCACAATACACATGCACACTTCAAAATGAAGTCTTCGGTTTAATCTTGATTGTTGGAATGCATTCCACAGCTCCTGATTTAATGAAATGCTGAAGACAATTTGTTGCTCCATTTGACTAAATGTCCAGGTTGGACTTGCAGAGATGAAAGTAGCAGTTGAAATGACTGGTGGACTAGTCAGTCTTGCAGAAAAGTTTTGGGCATCCAGTTTTCAAAGATTCTTTTAAGCGAATTTTCGAGGATGACGAGCAGTCTCTTGGCCTTTCTTTTAAGTTGGTCATGTTCCTTACGTGCATTGTGATAGTTCTATATTACATCAGCAATCTTCACTTGTATCTGTGTACATAAATTTCATTTCATGAAATTGCAAAATGATGACCAGCTCAATCTGAACCCAACGTCCAAAGACACTGAAAAGATATAAAAAAATATCTTATTCGGAACAACCAAGATATTCTTTATTACCAAAAAGAACAGCCTCTTAATGGAAAATAGTGAAGGTACAAAATGTTTCATGCATTTATCTATATACCCAATCTGTGGAGTTCATAGACCTCATAGAAGTTGGAAGAAAGTTGAACACGGGAATTATTCTTCAGACTTATGCTCTTCTCACTTTCTCCTTCCAACATTACCCTTGAAGAAGGTTCACTGATACCCATACTTTTGTTTGGTTTATCCATCCTCAACAATTATTTTTACTTTCTAAGTCGTGCACTCACTCCATTTGTTTTAACCAAATCATGTGAAATCATTTAAGTAGGCAACTGAGCACTTAGACATCTAACATAAAAGCAAGATTCACTAAATGCTTCTTTCTGTTGGGGACCAGGCCAGATACCGCTAGATGCATCTCTAGAGTGCTTATTTGTTTTCTTTTTATTAATATCCAACTTATCCTCATCCTTATTTATGGAAAACTTGCTTACCATATTTTCTTGATCTTTATGGTGCGACACACCTCTCATTGCCACATATCTGGTTCTCACTTCCCTTATCCTTTTTATAGATCAAGGTAATCTGAATTCAAACATCAGGATGTTATTCAAAGTGAGGAAAGACTTAAGGATTTTTTTTTTTCCGCTCCCATTTGATGGTTTGTTTTACTAATAATGTTATATTCATGTGCACTTGTATATTCGTTGACCAATGTAGTTATTGTTAAATCTCAAAATTTGATGATGAAGTCAATTGGTGAAATATTTGTTCTAATATATATTATCGAGATAAGTGTGCAGGAATAACTACGATGGGATAAAAATATAAAGCGATTTACCGTGGTTAAGTCCGTGGAGTGTTCAAGAGTTCATCTAAGTCCGAGAAATCATCGGAAGTATTATCGGAACCAACCAAAATCGAATCAGGGACTTGCCGAAGTTTTCGGAAGTTCATCGCAAAGATCGTCGCAGGTTCGCGGAACTTACCGGGAAGATTCAAAAGCTAGCCGAAGACTCGTTGAGCTCGCCATACAATTCGGGAGTATGTTGGAAGTCCGTCGGAAAAAATCTGAAGGAAGTGTTGGAAGTCCACCGGAATCTCGCCGTAAAGCTCGCCGGAAGTTGACTTGAAGAATATCGGGTTAAATCACTTAGAATTATATTTTAAATTCGTAGTTTGTACGTAATTAGAGTAAGGATTTAGAAATAATCCTGCCTAAATCTGGTAGGGGCCAACCGGGCTCTTATTGGGCCAACTTGGGCCTTAAACAAGGCCTATTCAGCCTTTGCTGAATGGGCCAGGCAGTAGCACCGCCCCTGCATGTGTCGGCCTGGGGCGGTAGTACCGCCTCTGATAGGCGATTGCACCACCCGACACCGGGAAACTCAAAAAATTTAAATTTGGAGCTCAAATTTGAATCCATTTTGAGCCTATAAATACCTTCCCTTTCTCGAAAAAGGGTACCCTTGAGAGTTAGAATTTTGAGAAAAAGTCTTTGAAAAGTCTTGTCTCTTCTTTTGCTAAAGTGTTCACCTCCTTCTTCTCCTTGTGAAATCTTGTAAGAGTGTGAACCTCTTGTAAAGGGTTGTAAGAGGGGTGTTTGGTCCTTCCCCTTTAAAGGATTTGCTAGTGGAAGTGTGGAGCCTCATCGTGAAGGCTTCAAGAGTGGATGTAGGTCATTTGACCGAACCACTATACATCATTGTGTTCATGAATGTGTGAGTGTTTACATTTCTGAATTATTTCATTACTTAGCTACAAATTGTTTAGTTCCTTTCAATTTCCTTTACTCAAGCAACTTCATTCAAGTTCTCTTTCATCGAATCGAAATCTTCCTACAAACTTGTCTTTTTGCGAAATCGGTTTCGAAATTACGATATTAATCCGCTGCACTAATTCACCCCCCCCTCTTAGTGCCTTTTCGATCCTAATAATTGGTATCAGAGCAAGGTTTACTCTCATATTGGTTTAAAACCCAAGAGAGATGACCTACTCCGGTATGCAAGAGGGTCACTCCATTACTCGTCCGCCTATATTTAATGGATCGGATTATACGTATTGGAAGACTCGTATGAGGATTTTTCTTATTTCTATGGACTTCGAACTTTGGAACATTGTTGCAAATGGCTTTACAAAATCTTCTCTTCCGATGAGTGAGTGGAATGAGTCGGAAAGGAAGATTTTTGCTCTCAATGCAAAGGCTATAAATGCCTTATTTTGTACGCTTGATAAGAATGAGTTTAATCGGGTTTCTATTTACGAATCGGCATTTGATATTTGGCGCACTCTTGAAATCACTCATGAAGGCACTAGCCGAGTGAAAGAGTCCAAAATCAACATTCTTGTGCATTCTTATGAACTTTTTCGGATGAAACCAAATGAGTCCATTGGAGACATGTACACCCGCTTTACGGATGTCATCAATGGACTTAAAGCTCTTGGTAAAGGTTTTTCTAACTTTGAGTTGGTAACTAAAATTTTAAGATCCCTTCCAAAGAGTTGGGATCCAAAAGTTACGACCATTCAAGAGGCCAAGGATCTTAAAATATTTCCACTTGAAGGACTTATTAGGTCTCTAATGACCTACGAGATGACATGTCATGCTCATGAAGAACTTGAGAACCCCCTTCCAAAGAACAGGAAGGATATGGCACTTAGAACACAAGAAGACCACTTGAAAGGAACATCAAGTGATGAGGACAGTGACAATGACATTGCACTTTTAACTCGAAAGTTTAAGAAATTTATAAGAAAGAATAAATTTAAAAATGACACAAAAAATAAATTTGAACACAAAAAGGATAAAGTTATTTGCTAGGAATGCAAGAAGCCGGGACACTTCAAGAATGAATGCCCTCAAGCCAAGAAGAAGCAATTCAAGAAGAAGAAAGCTTTGAAGGCTACATGGGATGATTCAAGTGATTCCAAGGTTGAAGAAGCTAGCAACAAAGAAGAGGTCAACTTTACACTAATGGCTTTAGGAGAAGAGGTTAGTGAGTTATTTAATGAAGAGTTATCCTTCGATGAACTTTCTATCACTTTTCATGATGAATGTAGAACTATTAGTAAGAAGTTTAATTTGCTTAAGAAAGAGCATGCTTTATTACAAAATAAGTTTAATAGTCTCCAAATCTCTTCTTTACTCCCATGCTCTAAGTGTGAACATTTAGAAGCAACAAAAAGGGAGAACTTGCTACTCAAAGAGACCCTAAACAAGTTTAAGGTCGATAGCAAGGGCTTGGACATGATCCTTGTTAACAAGGGTCACATCGGAAATAGAAGTGAAATCGGATTTGTGAGTGGATCTCACCAAAATCCCACCACCTTCATTAAAGGACTCATATTGCATGTATCACCCCATTTAAAATGTAACTTTTGTGGTAAAACGGGACATGTTGCTTACAAATGTCCTCTCAAGAAAATTAGTCCATAAAAATTGATATGGGTTCCTAAAGGAACCATAAACAATTCAATGTTGAATTACAAATTAAGTAGATCAATTTGTAAGGCACCCAAAATCAAATGGGTACCTAAAATCATCCTCTTTGTAAACAAACTCACAAGCTAGAGCAAGAAATGGTATCTTGATAGTGGATGCTCAAGGCACATGCCGGAGATCCATCTCATTTTTCTATGCTCACTAGCAAAGAAGAAGGTATGTCACATTCGGAGACAACAACAAGGGTAAAATCATTGGCAAAGGGAACTATAGGTAACAAATCAAGTTTTTCAATTGATGATGTGTTAGTTGATGGTTTAAAATATAATCTTTTAAGCATTAGTCAATTATGCGATAAAGGTTATGTTGTTAGATTTGAATCTAATGGTTGCATCATTGAAAACCAAACAATGACATATCCATGATTGCTTTAAAACAAAACAATGTCTACATCATAAATATTGATGAATTAAGTAATGAAATGTGTTTTTCGGTTTTGAATGATGATGCTTGGCTTTGGCATAGGAGATTAGGCCATACAAGAATGAAACTAATTTTTAAGATTTCATCTAGAGAGTTAATAAGAGAAATCCCAAACATTAAATTTATCAAGGACAAAGTATATGATGCATGTCAACTAGGAAATCAAATAAAAACTAGTTTCAAATCAAAAAATCAAATTAGCACCACTAGACCATTGCAATTGATCCATTTGGACTTATTTAGTCCAATTGACATAACAAGCTTAGGAGGTAGCAAATGTGCCTTTGTAATTGTGGATGACTATAGTAGATACACTTGGACCTATTTCTTGGCTCACAAAAGTGATTGTTTTAAATATTTTTCTAAATTTTATAAACTCACTCAAAATGAAAAAGGTTTTATGATTTCATCAATTCGAAGTAATCACGGAGGTGAATTTCAAAACCATGACTTCCAAATTTTTTATGAAATAAACGGATATAACCATAACTTCTCTACTCCAAGAAATCCTCAACAAAATGGAGCAGTGGAAAGGAAAAATAAAAGTTTGCAAGAAATGGCTAGAACTATGTTAAATGAATATAATTTACCAAAATATTTTTGGGCCGAAGCCGTGAATACAGCTTGCTATGTTATGAATAGAGTTCTAGTGAGACCATCCCTATCTAAAACTTCATATGAATTATGAAATAATAAAAAACCTAATGTTTCTTATTTTAAAGTTTTTGGTTGTAAATACTTTATTTTAAATGAAAAGAATGTCTTAGAAAAATTTGATGCAAAATCTAATGAAGGCATATTTCTTGGTTATTCTTCCATTTCTAAGACTTTTCGTGTTTTCAATAAAAGAACCTTAGTTATAGAAGAATCTATTCATATGATTTTCAATGAAATTTTTGAATTTAAGAAAAAAGATTTTGATGATGATTTTAGCTTTGATAATTTAAATTTGAATGAACCCTCTCCTCAAAATGACAACTTGATGCATCTTCTTCCCAAACTTCCTTACCCAAGGAATGGAAGTATGTAGATGCTCATCCCAAGGAGTTAATTATAGGAGATGTATCAAAAGGGGTTCAAACTCGCTCTTCTTTCAAAGATTTTTGTGCCCATGCCGCTTTTCTTTCTCAAATTGAACCTAAGTGCATTGACGATGCCCTAAAAGATTATTCTTGGGTTATCGTGATGTAAGAAGAATTGAATCAAGATATGGAAGCTTGTTCCTAGATCTAATGACCACTTAGTTATTGGTACTAAGTGGGTCTTTAGAAACAAGCAAGATGAATATGGTATCGTGGTTAGAAACAAGGCTAGACTAGTAGCCAAAGGTTTCAACCAAGAAGAATGTATCGATTACGAAGAGACCTTCGCTCCTATGGTAAGATTAGAAGCCATTAGGATGCTCCTTACCTATGCTAGTAGTAATGATTTTAAATTATTTTAAATGGATGTCAAAAGTGCATTCTTAAATGGTTTTATTTCCGAAGAAGTGTATGTCAAATAATCACCCAGATTTGAAAATTCTCTTCTTCCTAACCATGTGTTTAAGCTAACTAAGGCTTTATATGGTCTAAAACAAGCCCCTAGGGCTTGGTATGAGAGGCTTAGTTCTTTTTTAATTTCAAATGATTTCACTAAAGGCAAGGTTGATACTACATTGTTTATTAAATATTTTAAAAATAATTTTCTTATTATTCAAATTTATGTTGATGATATTATTTTTGGTTCTTCTAATAAATCACTATGTGAATCATTTGCTAAGAATATGAGTGATGAATTTGAGATGAGCCTAATGGGAGAACTAAATTTCTTTTTAGGATTACAAATTAAGCAACTAAGTGATGGTATATTTCTAAATCAATCTAAGTATACATTAGAATTGTTAAAACGATTTAACATGGATGGATCAAAAGACATTAGCACTCCTATGAGCACCTCCACTAAGTTAGATATGGATGAAAATAGAGAAAGTTTTGATAAAAAACATATAGGGGCATGATAGGTAGTCTGTTTTATCTCATTGCAATCAGACCTGACATCATGTTTAGTGTGGGGCTATGTGCAAGATTCCAAGCTAATCCTAAGCTAGCTATGTGCAAGATTCCAAGCTAATCCTAAGCTATCTCATTTCAAAGCCATTAAGAGAATCCTTAGATATCTTAAAGGGACTCCGAATCTTGGATTATGGTATCCAAAATCCGATAACTTTGATTTGAAAGCTTATGCAGATGCAGATTTTGGTGGATGTAAAATAGATAGAAAAAGTACATCCGGAACATGCCAATTTCTAGGACATGCACTTGTTTCTTGGACTTCCAAGAAATAAAATTCGGTTGCACTATCTACGGCAGAAGCCGAATACATAGCTGCAAGTGCATGCTGTGCACAGGTTATTTGGATGAAAAATATACTAGAAGACTATGAAATTTATTTAAAGAACATTCTTATAAAATGTGATAACACGAGTGCTATCTGTCTAACTAAAAATCCGATTCAACACTCTCGAACTAAGCACATTGACATTAGGCATCATTTTATACGTGATCATGTCAGTAATAAAGATGTCACCCTTGAATTTATTGATACAAATCATCAATTAGCGGATATTTTTACAAAACCCTTAAATGAGGAACAATTTGATTTTATTAGAAGGGAATTAGGCATGTTAAATTGTCCTAATAAGTGAGCTTTATTGTATGAGATTTTTTTTCGAAAATTTGGCTTTCATCAATTTGGTTTCCTCTCGATTTTTTTTTTAATCTAAGACATCATCCCATCCTTAAAACTTCTAAAAACAAATTCAAAATAAATTTTTAAAAAAATATTTTTTTTTGTGCTGCCGACGGTAGCACCGCCTGGGTAGTCGTACCCCAAGCGGTTGAACCGCTTGTCTGGGCGGTTGAACCGCCCGAACACCCCTTTATAAAAGGGGTGAGTTAGGGTCGGCGGTAGAACCACCCCCAACCCGAGAGCACCCTCTTTCACCTCTCTAAAGCCCTCAAACCTCTTCCAAGTCTCATTCTCTCCCTCTAGAAGCTAAAGAAGGGGATTTTTCCTTGATTCAAGTTCTCTACCTCTCAAGGAAACACATCTAAGGTAAAATCTGAAATTTTTCTCCCCTTTTCTTCTTTAGTTTTAGTTCTTTCCTTTAAATTGATTATTGATCTATCCTCGCTAGATATGGCTCCTAAAAGATCTTCAAAAGACAAAGGGAAAAGGGTGCAGATAGATTCATTTGACCAATTTCTTTTCAAATCAAAAGATGCATCCCTTAGGTTTTCAGAACTTGTTACTAGAACCATTCATAAAGGGAAATATGTTGATTTGAGTCAATTAGGGAACCTTGAACCCATTATGTGGTTTGCTAACTTAGAGGTCTTACCCATTTTGTAAATTGTTGAACCTATTTATCCACCCTTGATTAAATTATTTTATGCTAATTTAAGCGTGAATGATGATGGCTTATCTACCTATCTTCTAGGAAATGAAATTCAAATATTTGATAGTATGATATGCACTCTAATTGGAATTGTCGAGAAAGAGTTAGGATGCTATTTTAGAGGGAAATGGGACATGGACACAATCCTGAGCCACCCACTCCGAAGCCTTAGAAACCGTCTTTGCAAATCCAAACTTAGGCATAATTCCCAAGAGCTATGAACATTTGTTGTCTTTTAGCTCTAAAATTCTACATCACATTCTTACAAGCATTATCATTCATAAACAGTTTCATCATGATGAGATCAGTTTAACTGAGTTAAGTACCATATATTGGATCATGACCAAATAAAATTATTATTTTGGATACCTAATCCGACAACACATGATAGAAGTCATTTCTAAAGGGTTAATGTTACCATATGGAGGATTGATAACTAGATTGTTGCATGCCCATAATATTAGTATTCCACCTGATGAAGAAGTAGTACAAGTGGACAAATATAACATCATTAACATGAAACTACTTAAGAGACTTAGGTGTACATTTGAGAATGGAATAGGGGTTAGACAACCAAGAAGGAATGATATACCTCCCCCACTAGTAGAACATCCTCAAACACCAATCTTTAGGGAAGTGAATCTCTCCTCCTCGATCCCTTTGATACACTCCATCAAGACTAGCTTCAACTCCACCTTCTGATGATCCGATCATGAGAGAATTAAATGATGTTAAATTACAGTAAATTGAACTTTTGAAGGAAATGCGAAAGATGAACCAAAAGATAGATCACATGTATAGGCACTTTGGCATTCGTCTTAAGGAATAGTTTGTTGTATTATATTTTCTTTTTGAACGTTGTAAACTTTTATGCAACTTTGACATCTATGCAACTTTGAAATTATCTTTACTACATTTTATCTACCTTGGGCATTGTGGAATGATTCGATTTTTGAATGATTTCTTTTCCCTCATTTGTGATATTTTTTCGATATCTTTTTACATACCTTTAAATGACGCACTCATAATATTTTCAGTTTTCACTTGTTATAATATTTTAGATATCTTTTTATATGAATTTCTCTTTTCCTTTTTGTTGATGACAAAGGGGGAGAAATATGTGACTAGTGAATCCATTTGCCATGCTTTGCAAGTTATATGCTTGAAATGCTTATTTAGGTTCTTGATATATATGTGACTAGTGAATGCATTTGTCATGCTTTGCAAGTTATATGCATTTGCCATGCTTTGTAAGTTATATGCTTGAAATGCTTATTTAGGTTCTTGATATCATTTTAATTGTGTATACTTCATTGATATCATTTGATACCTATCTATTTGACATCCTTTGACTTAATGATGAATGTCTATAAGTGTCATACATCGACATTGTCATCATTAAGTAAACCATGAAGTTTCTCTTTCATATGATTGGACGATAAGTTAAACTTATCGTGTTGAACTCAAAGAAATTAAATTCAAGCAGTTTTTACTATCTATGGCATATAGATAGGGGGAGTTAAGTGTAACTCCATCATCAATTGATTGTCATCATCAAAAAGGGGGAGATTGTTGAATCTCGGATTTTGATGATAAAGTCAATTGGTGAAATATTTGTTCCAATATATATTGTCGAGATAAGTGTGCAGGAATAACTACGATGGGATGAAAACATAAAGCGATTTACTGTGGTCAAGTCCGTGGGGTGTTCAAGAGTTCATCGAAAGTCCGAGAAATCGTCCGGAAGTGTTAACCAACCAAGATCGAATCAGGGACTTACCGAAATTTTTGAAAGTTCATCGCAAAGATCATCGAAGGTTCGCAGAACTTACGGAAGATTTAGAAGCTAGCCAAGACTCGCTGAGCTCGCCATACAATCCGGAGTATGCTAGAAGTCCGACGGAAGAAATCAGGGAAGTGTCGAAGTCCACGGAATCTCGTCGTAGAGCGCGCCGGAAGTTGACTTAAAGAATGTCGGGTTAAATCACTTAGAATTATGTTTTAAATTCATAGTTTGCACGTGATTAGAGCAAGGATTTAGAAATAATCCGCTAAATCGATAGGGCCAATCGGGCTCTTACTGGGCCAACTTGGGCCTTAAACAAGGCCCATTCAGCAATTCTTGAATGGGCGGCGTTGAATCGCCTGGCACAGGCGTAGTACCGCCTGTTGTAATGGCTCAGGCGGTAGTACCGCACGTGTCGATCATGGACTTACAAGCGGTAGTATCGCCCGACACCGGGAAACTCAAAACTCAAATTTGAATCCATTTTGAGCCTATAAATACCCCCCCTTTCTCAGCTGCTTGAGAGTTAGAATTTTGAGAAAAAGTCTTAGAAAAATCTTGTCTCTTCTTTTGCTAAAGTGTTCACCTCCTTCTTCTCCTTGTAAAATCTTGTAAGAGTGTGAACCTCTTGTAAAGGGTTGTAAGAGGGGTGTTTGGTCCTTCCCCTTCAAAGGATTTGCTAGTGAAAGTGCGGAGCCTCATCGTGAAGGCTTCAAGAGTGGATGTAGATCATTTGACCGAACCAATATACATTATTATGTTCATGAATGTGTGAGTGTTTATATTTCTGAATTATTTCATTACTTAGCTGCAAATTATTTAATTCCTTTCAATTTCCTTTACTCGAGCAACTTCATTCAAGTTCTTTTTCGTCGAATCGAAATCTTCCTATGAACTTATCTTTTTACGAAATCGATTTCGAAATTACAATATTAATCAGCTGCACTAATTCACCTCAATTTGTTATCCCTTTTTTTTAATCCCAGTGGCACACTTGATGTCAATTGCATAAAGGATTCAAGGAATCATTGGACCGTGTACATCTTTCGATAAGGATTGTCTATTTAAAGGCTAAACTTTATCAACTGATTTGACATGAGATGCCTTTCTGATGGTCCTGTTGAGAAAATTGAACTTCCCTTATTGAACACTTGCAGAAGGGAGCTCTTTGTGCCGACAGTGTTGTAGGACAAGGGAATGCAACCTCATGGAAGATGTGTGGTCTTGACAGGACTACTTGTTTGGCTGTGTTCTTTGACATTTCACCCAGTGAACCATCAAGTCAACCTGGAATTCCAAATCCACATTTGTATATACAATTCCTGACGCAGTATGGTCTCAACTTGTTTACTATTTTCTCCATTCCCTTTATTGATTGCAGATCTTTTCAATTATTAAATCGATCGTCGCTTGCTTGCAGCTATCAGAATCCTGAGGGCCAAATGATGCTAAGGGTTACCACAATTACTAGGAGATGGGTGGATGGTTCCAACACAGAGGTTGGTTACAAAATGATCTATCCTATGTTTCGTCTTATTTTCCATCAGTTGGTCTTTATGGGGGATCTTGTTTTAGGACAGAATGATGTTCAACTTGAAGTGCGAACAACTGATGAGATTATGGAATGTGCGTTTTCCAGCACTGAATGTATCTTTTTCTGCATTTTTTTGCTTATGGAATCTGGATATGGAATAAATGTGTAAAAATCTGGAGTATAGAAACTACAATTACACTTGATTACTTGTCTGGAAGATTACTGCACGTGCAGGAACTAGTTGAAGGGTTTGACCAGGAAACAGCAGCTGTTGTGTTAGCAAGATATGTCTCCTTGAAAATGGAGATGGAGGTGAGCACAATTTGCATACCCATGATCAAATGTTTTGGAGATCCCTTTTCACGGTTGATAAAGTTTCAGTCTTGCTTTTATCTTTCTTATTCTGTGATTTTCTGGTGCACTGACAGTTGTTATATGTGAAATACTCTAGTGCTAGATTGTTGCTATGAAGTATGTTGTATCTCTACTTCTGCCTGAATCAGATTATGCTGTTGAAGTTGAATACATAAAATTTTGTGATAATACAGTCAGAACCTTTAGAACTTAGTGGAAACCTTAGTGATTAGAGTTCAGCTGTTTTGTGTCCTTTGTAACAGTAAGCTTTTTCTTTCCAGAAAGAGTTTGATGCAACAAGATCTCTCATCCGCCTTTGCTCACGGTTTGACGATTACCGAAAACAAGACCCTGCTTCATTTACACTACATCCGAATTTCTCAATATTACCACAGTTTATGTTTAACTTACGGCGCTCTCAGTTCATTCAGGTAGTGTCTTGCATAGTCATCACAAGTTTTGTTAATTACAGTTCTTTTAAGTGTTTTTTCTGATATTTGTTTGCTATAGGTTTCTAAAAACAGTCCCGATGGGACAGCTTACTTCCAGATGTTATTGAATCGGGAGAGTATCACCAATTCTGTTGTTATGATCCAGCCTTCACTGCTCTCTTATTCTTTTAACTCGCCTCCTGCACCGGCATTGTTGGACGTGGCATCCATATCTGCAGATCGTATACTGTCGCTTGATGCTTATTTCAGTGTTGTTATTTTTCATGGTATGACCATTGCTCAGTGGCGCAATATGGGCTACCAGAATCAACGAGAGGATCAGGTAACTTCTATGGCATAATTTTGTTGCATATTTCATTTTTTTCTACTCGGATAGATAACTCAAAATTATAGCGTATTGTGTTGTTCCTCATGGCTTACCATGCCAAGTCAGCTTTAGTTCCACGTCTCTTTTTTTTTTTTTCTTATTTTCAACTTTTTTTTTTTAGAATTTTGATCTTTGTATCAATATATAACTCCACGTTTTCAGATCTCCATGTGTAATAACAACTTATAATAAACTTCATGCTTGATAAAGGGGCCCTTTTTTTTAGCTCAACTGGATTAAAGAAAATATATACTGCATCATATGAACATTGTATAAATATCGATCACCTGCTCATTGCCAGTGAAAGATTCTCTAACAACTTCATTTCTGCTTATAAGGTCCATTCATTTCATTTGACCGTTGTGTCCATGGTCAGTGCTGCTGCCATCTGAAACGCTGTGCCATTGGATAAGTGGTGCAAGTGTGATGGCAGTACTCGATCATCCATCCTTGGATTCTCTTAGTCGACAGCTTGGAATAAGACTCGTTATTCATATTATGATCTGTCTGTCTCTGAGCATGTTTGCAACTATTTTTAAGTCTAATTGCCAATTTTCTTTCTATACCTCCCACATCTATATCATGCAGCCTCCAGAGTGACTGAAGCTTAAACCATTTGTAACTGTTAATAGCTTTAAGCTATATCTGAAATTTACTGCAGTCATCATCTTGATCTGGTTCCATGTTTCCATAATCATTTTTGGCGGTATGGATGCTGTTTCACCGAGAACTCTGTTCTACCTTTGAAAATATAGATTCCTAAAGAACTCGTAATGGTTGTCCACTCTGCTTGGACTGAAACGTGTTCATTTTTTACTATAACGCATTGTCCCAGATCACACTAGTGTAGTGGTTATGTTGGCGCTACTCAAATTCAATAAAAAACCAAGTGTTTGAAATTTCCATACATGTTGAAAAGTGAATGCTTAGTGAAAAAAAGTGTGGTATACAAGGTGCCATTTGCACCCAAAAAAGAACAACTAGAACAAACCTTAACATAGTGGACCTTTTGCAAGCGTGAATTTATCATTAAATATCTCTTCTTTAAAATGGACATTTTCACAGCAAAGTAGGTGTGACATAATCGGATACTATGCAACAAAATTTTGCAGATCCCGGGACGAAGATGGCGTTCAGTGTTACGAAGTGTATGCACCAGGTCGTGGGCCCCGTGATTGACGAGTAACTTTTGCTTGTTTCTTCTACAGGCAAGATTCTTATTGGCGAAGTTGAACCCATCAGCCACATATAATTCTGTCTGGGGGTGATGGCATCTTCACTGATGATGCCAGTCTTCAACTTTTCAGTGAGCATCTTCAGATGTTGGCTGTTCAGTGATGAGAACATGTTGCAACCATTTCTCCCCCTTCTTGTTCCCATGTGTCGTGCCTTATTTGGGTTTGGAAGTAAGATCATTATGTGCATAATTTTAACTCTCTCTTCTTCCCAATCATATTCTATAATTCCATCAAGTCATTTTTTGATATTTGACTAGTAAAGCTCAACATATTCAATTTCTTACATATATTCAGCAACCTCTTTCTAGAATATATGAACATGCCATGGCTGGCTTCCTTGTGGAACTAAATTGAGGTGGTGATGGTTTTTCCTGTTAAATCTTGTTGGCTTTTAATATAATGTTAAGATCAGGCTAACCAAGAGTAGGCATCATTTGTCAGATATCAAATTCACTGTTTTATTTATGGCCAGAATATAATTTGTATGAAAAGTGTGTATACAGAGAAGAAGCAGGCAATGTGCCTCTTAGTTTTGTGGAATTCTCGAAGCAATTTGTCCAATACAGTGACAATGTATCACTTTTATCTGATATGTTCTGTGATCACTATTTTATGCCGAACATTAACAATGAAAGGTTAAGAAGCTGTCATACTTCTAGTCATCAGTTTAACTGCTGCAACAGCTTATTGAACATTGTCTCATGCTAAACATTGACAGTGACAAGTTTTAGAAGCTGTTGTCCTTGTAGTCACCCGCTGAACATCTGAAACAGCTCATTGCTGCTCATTTAGCAGATTTGGAAATTTGTGTTGAAGCTGTGGAAAAATTGATTCAAACGTCTAATTAGAACTGCAATTTATAATTAGAAAATGTGGGGAAAGGAATTATTAGATCCATTCCAAGTGGGAATGGGTAGGGTTATTAAGATATATTCATGGTAATCACTTATTTACAAGCTTCGTGTTAGGTTAATAGTTTGTCTTCCATGTATGGAAGACTCACTTCGTACTATCTATCTTTAGAAATAATTTAGTAGTAGATTCCGTGGAATTAGAGGATCTTATTTGACAAATAGTATAGTTTTATCTTTCCATGAAGCCTGAGTAAAATTAAGTCAACAAACTAGCTAGCTTAGGTGATATCCTAGCTAACTTAGGCGATAAAATCTTGTCATGTCATCTTAAGACTGTGAGATGAAATCTATCTCAAGTCCAGTCTTCATGTGGCTGTGACGTGAAGGATGGATGCCGGATTCATGACGATGTGGAGATCCGTACAGTTTGAGGATGAATTGGATTCAAACAAAGTAGAGGGATTTGCCACAGCCTTTAGTTTCTCAATTGGCAGAACGGGTAAAGAACAGCAGCATCTCTTTGTTCACGAGTTTCCCGCATCGCCAATTATTTGCCGCAGAAGCAAGTTTTAATAGGTTTGCCCAAGTAATCATACAAAGTAGCCAAATATAAAGGAACTGAATTCCTCATGATTTCATTCATTACTGTTTCAAACTTTTTCCTCCACAATCAAATTATATTTATATATATAATCATAAAATATAAATTTATATAGCATTAAAATATAAAAAAATATATCAATTATTTTATAATATTTTACCTAAAAAGATCTACGAAGATGAAGGGAAAAATGAGGTGACAATAGGTGATGTCATCCGTAATAAGAGCAAAGACAATGACAAAAAAAAGGAAAAGAAACTAGAAAAGGCGATGGACAGATGAAAAGCAACATTGATCATGATAGAAATAGAAGGTGGTTAAGACAATGGCTCGAGAGTAACTAAAAAGAAAGATGAGAATATTTTCATCAAATTAATAAAAAAAAAATATTCCAAATAAAAAACAATTATGAGTCATTATTGATAAAAGAATTCTTTTTTAAGGTGAAATGCTCATCATGCTAACCCACTGTAAACTTGATTTCAAGGTTCCAGAACAAAATAAATCCCATCTCGAGAGGAATGAAGTAATTCTAAACAGAGCAAACCCCATCTTAAGATAGAGATAAGCCTATGATTCTAACATTTGCAGAGCAATTAAGCTCAATCTTGGTGGAAGTTTGTATGGCTGATCTCACAAAAGAAATGAAGTATTATGCACTAGTGGTGGAGTGTGGGTGGACGCAAGCAAGCAAGAAAGCATGGACGAGGTATGGAAGACAAATGTCGTCATGAATTGGGTGACAGTGACAGAACAAACTCAAGCTGGTTGCCAAGTCTCCTTAAAACATTTACCCATCAGCTGGTTCAGGTAATTTCATTTTTCATGTCCTAAAGACTTGGCCTTTCTCTTTCCTTCTTGTTTGCTGATCATCAACTGTCATGTGTAATTACAAAGCTATACCGGTTGATCTATATCAGCTTGATCACTTCCTTACATCTCTGGTTCTAGTCATGAGAAGAATGACCCAGTGGTGCGGTTGCATAGCTTCTCCACCATGGCAGAATACCCTTTTCTTCAGAAGGTGATAGAAACAACCTCATAGCTGCAAAGAACAAGGATTAACGGTGTCTGCTAATTGGAGAGGCAGTTTTCTTGATCATTTCTAGTTCAACATTAACAAATCCATCAAAGACCAACCCAGCAGATACTCTTATCAAGAGGAATCAAGATGATTTACAAATCTTCCCAAAGTTCAGTAAACTTGAGTAGTAAAAGTAACCTGGATAATCAAAGAAAATCGATACATCGGAGAGTTAAATGCATAAATTCCAACAATATTTGATAGACAAATGAAGATGGAAAATTGCTCAACAATTATAGTTAATGGGAGCAGCAAAGTAAATGTGTTATTGCACTTTGAAAGACATTGCTCAGAATTTAGTCGTCTTGACAGCATATACAACAGAATACAAGTTCAACAAGAGTTGCGTACTAGAGTTGCTTAATCATTTGACAAAAATATGTAGAGAACTACAGGCTACAGGTACAAGAGGCAAAGCCTATTGTGGATACTGTATCGGAATCTGCCTCAAAGGGAGAACATCCTTGGCTTGATGACTAAGAATGTTTTCACTTTGTTGTTTCTTCAGATTTTGTATTAACAAGCATGCTAAATTTTCTGTTTAAGGACATGGCGCAACTGAATCTTTTGACTCTCCAACCTTGCCTCCATCAGCTTCGACTTTAAACTGTGCTTTTGATTGGCCCGTGGCCATTCAATACAACCTTTCATTCCTCGATTAATATGAGGATTCAGTGAGTCAGGAGAGCTCCACTGTCCTGGGCTTAAACCAACTTCACCCAAACCTATATCAGGAGATAAAGTTACATTGGAGATCCTTCCATTTGACAGCCTTCCATTCATATGCTCCACTGAAAGTTTCTTGTATTCTTCACCATTGTTTGAAGATAAGGTTCCATTGGAGATCCTTCCATCTGACAGCCTCCCAAGTTTCACCTCAGCTGATGTTTTCTTGAGGTCCTCAACATTATCATGAGCTGCCGATCTCCAAAGTCTACATATCGAAGACACCTTTTTTCTTGACTTTGTGTTTGTAGAACAAACCTCTATGATCTCATTGTTTAGTATGTTGTTCCTCATACCATCCTCCTTCCAGTCTGCTTCACTTGCTGAAGCATTGCTTTCTTTACAGTATCCATTAACAGATGGTTCACTTCCATCAAGTGCATTGCTTGAGCCTTGCTCCTCAGGATGACTCATGGTTTCCCAGTCACTATCATCGTCTACATCATCATTGCTATCTACCAAATCATGTGTGTGCTGTTTTATGGGATGTTCTAGGAAGACATCTGTTTCAGGACTTGCTGTGTCAATCTTGGAGGCATGGCTTCTAGGGCTGTGACCACCACAAGGTTGGATGTATCTCTCGTTAGTTTCTTGCGCAGGTTGGAGTTCTTCAAAGACAGCATAAATGTCTTCTGAAGCAGGTGGCGGCTGGTAAGACAACTCTTTTATCTCATCAATGTTAACTGAGTTTGCTTTTTCTTTAAGCAACTCAGCTTTCCTCATCAATGCAACATCCAAGTCGTCAGTCGTCTCTGCAGCCAAAAATGCTTCTAGCTCCATTATTAGGTCCCTCAGCTGTGAGTATTTCTCCTCAAGCATCAGCTTTGCATCAATTAACTTCATCTGAACTCTTTCTTCACGCCATACCTCCGCCATCTGCAGCATCCTCTTCTCCTCCTCAACTTCTTCTTGGATTTTCAATGTTTCCATCCTCAGCGACTCGATTTCAGTTTTGTCTTCGCCAATCTCTTTAGCAAGCTCATCACAGACTTCCTCAACAAGCTCACGAGATTTGCATTCTTTTTCATAATCCTGCAAGAGCCGCTTCGCAGTTAACTTGGCCTCAGCAAGCTCATTGACCAGCTTGTTATGGACAATCTCTATCTTTTGCCGCTTTTTCCTCTCTCTATCAAGGTCAGCCTTTATTCCCTCAATTATAGCCCGGACCTTCTCATGCTCTCTGCTCCGCCATGATGCCTTCTCCTCAGCAAGCCTTTTCAAAAATTGGTCCAGTTTTTTCTTTGCTGATCTCCGCTCATTCTCAAGCTCATTGATGCGGGCATGAGCACTTTCGAGCTCAGTCCGGAGAGAAGAAACAATAGAAACTGTGTTCAGCTCCTGATCTTCAAGAAGCTTGAGGTGACTATAGAACCGATATACCTCCTCCGATGTCATTAAGTTGCCAGGGTCCCATTTAGTTGCCTTCTCCATTGCAGAACTCTGAAGTCCAGCAAACTGTTCAGCACGAGAAATATCAACCAAAAACAGAGTAGCTGTCTAGAAATCCATTTAGTCCACAGAAATAAAGAGTTACCTTGTGGATACTGCCATATTTTGGACTTAGGACCGAGACGGGACTGGCAAACTCTTTCTTTATATTCGGTTTAGTGTGGATGCCAGTGCTAAGGGGATTATATAGCAGCTGAATTCCTTGATGCCCAGGGACAGGCTGCGATGTAAAAGGAGAGGTGGAAAGCGATGAATAACAGCATTCAAATATCCAAGTGCAATATGCCATCTTTGAGAGAGAGAGAGAGAGAGAGAGAGCAAGCATCATAGTTTATGAACCTGCACTATAACCCATCATCATGACTAAACTCTAGTTCCAAGCCTAAGTCTCAGTCTATCTTGATGTGGTGAGAGCAACACTCAAACTGTGCCACTAACCAAAGATATCAACGCATCACGTTCTTCTATAAAGGGATCTGGTACTCTTAACTGCTGGAGATCCTCTTTGATGAAAACAGCAAAAATCAAGAACAAATTGGTAAAATGAGTTTTTGGTGATAAATCATCCATGTCATTTGCCAACTTTCTAAAATTTCTTCAAGAGATCCTTCTTCCTTTTCTGAAAGGACGTTGAAGATATTTACAGGTTCCATTTTGGATGGTATCGGACAAAATGAGCAAGAAAAACTTGGTGTTTTTTTCACACAATCGTACCACCAAAATGTGAACTTTTTACAAAATCCATATCAATCTCCACCGCAGAAAAGAAACCCTAGAAAGGGAATGCAAGAGTGGGGATCTTGATGCTACCGTACCTCTGGAGGAGCAGGGCGGCCTTCGCCATCACGGAGGCCCCCACCGGAATCCAGAGGCCGCAGATGCCAGATCCCAGCCGCAAGCTTTCTCGCTGAGACCTCGGCAGTGGCGGCCGCGGCGACTCACCGGCGCCGGCATCGTCAACCTTCCGGCCGGGTTCCGGCGCCGGTTTCTCGTTAAACTTCCACCGAAGCAGAGGGGTGGCGGGGCCGCTCCTCCTTCCACCGGAACCTGCGCCGCCCTTTCTCGGGCGGGCTCCGACAGCAGCGACGGGGAATGCAGGGTTACGGATCCGGCGGCGGCGTTGGGGCTTCCTTGCCAGTCGCAGATCGGCGTCGTGTGGTGGCGCGAGGGCTTTGGAGGAGGGAATCCCCGCGAGGCGGCTAGAGGAGGTCGGCATTGGCCACAACGTCACTCCGACAACATTGAGAGAGAGAGAGAGCAGTGTGCCTGCTCACAAAAGAAGAGTAGAAGAGACGAGCGATCGCTTAGAGGCGTTTACCAAAAGCTCCATACCACGTGCTCCAAATAAAATTACCTAATTACCCACGCAAGGCACGGAGAAGGGTAATATGGTCTTTTGGAAAACGATGTGGTAAAATAATTAAAAAACATAAATTCACATGAATACACCAAAAATAATGAAATTACTCTCAAAGCTAAAATCAAAATTGAACGCAAATAATTTCCACATAAATTTTAAAAGTGGAGTTCTGTAAATTTCCACATCTGTTTGATTTTCCTGAAAGAATCACATAAAATCATGGCAAGGTCTTAGTTCTTACAAAATCAGGAATAATTTGCCATAACATCTTACATGTGCTTTTCTAATTTTGTGGAAAATCACAATTGTTCTCATAATTTTTTTAAATGTTAAAAGGGTATTCATGCATTTCTTTTGTTTATGCTAATTCCATGTGAAATTTTGTGCTGCTTACTGTCAAATTAAGGGCATAAATGAAAATCCACTATAAAAGACTTCCAACTCTCTCGCCAACAGATTGAGAGAGAGGTATGGAAACGGGTACTCGGTTACGACATTTGACTTTGTGCCGCAACTTCCACAGCCACATCCTTAAAGAACTATTTTCCTTTTTTTATTCAGATTAATATTCTTTAATTTTCTATGCTATATTATTATATGTTATTGTCAGGTTCCATAAGATAAGTAAATGACACTATGCAGGGGTGTACGTGGCAGGATCATGGTTTTATTTGCGACTCCTGTTTCGACCGCCGACCCTGCGGGGTTTCGGCAGTAAGCTCCCACTCAGGAAACACGCTTCGAGAAACCAGCAAAGCGGCCGAACGCGTGTCCTATTGCGGACGTGTTGGACTCCGAATCGATCGGCATAACGTTTGCTGTGTGGAAATGGAGGCCCGTCGAAGATTGCTCCGAGAAGCGAGAAGGGAATCCGAGGGAGGGGAGGTGGGTGCGGAGCGGGGAACAGAGTGCAGGGAGGACCTGGGGAGGTGACCTCTCGTCCCGCCACGTCGGACAAAGCAACGAGGAGGATGACGCAGTGCGGCAATGGATCTGGTCCAAGCAAAGAGTTGCAGCATGTGAGAACAGAACCACCTTTCATTATCTTACTGTTCCCCTGTTTTGGCTAAGTGTAGATAAAACTATTATTTGAATAGGACAAGTAGATTTGTTGTCATCCTATTCGACTGCACATGAGCTAACTGTAGGTAGGGAAGGCCGGACTGATCGCTAAGATGGCGATAGCAGGGATGGCAAGATGGAATTTGCACAAACACAAATAATATTAACCTAGATTTATGGATCCTTCCCAACATAATTCAATCCATTTTATAAATTATATCTTGAATTCATCCTATTCTGATAAATATTTTAATTAGATAATATCATAAACTCATTCCCCAAACTAATATGTTATCGGTTAACTAGATATTAGAGCATCGATTCTACGAGCTCCCAATTCATATAAGATTATACTAGGGGTATACCGGTAAAATTTCTCTAATGCATAAACCAGTAATATGATTAGGAAGATGAGTTTAATATTAAATCTAAGAAAAATTTAATCGGATAAGAGATAATTCACTTATCAAATGATCATATACTTTCGAGCTTTTACAATATAATAGATGATCACGAGAATTAGATGAGTGCCCACGAGAATCAAAGCTGAAAATTCAAAATGACACCCCGAGTTATTCAATCATGACTTTGTGTTTATTATGCAATTAATCAGAATATCTTACCGTTAGTAATGGATCCACCGTTGACTCAATTGTTTTCTCTTGTGCGGTGCTAAAGTGGCAACTTAGTTCAATTCTTTTGTTAAAGCTTAAATCAGTGTTTTTAATCTCTTTATACAATCTGTGTGACTTCAATTATTTTCTTAAATTAATATGTAATGAGTGTTCGATTCCCCTCTTTGACTTTATTTAACTCCCATCTTTCCTTTAGACATTTCATTTGATTGTGTACATGGGCAGAGCTTCTTGATACTTAGTCACTGATTGACTTTCATCTACAGATATGAGCAACCAAACTCATATCAATAACTAATAATCCTAATAAATTAAACGGGTAAGAATAAGCCCAATATGTATTAGTATTTAATATCTCCTATGTGCAAGTCGAATTAGGTTGGATATACAAAATCAAACCAAAGTGCATGAAACCGGTCTAAATGAGGAACCAGAATTATGCAAATATCTTAATTAAACACAGGATGAAATAAAGAGGATCGAAATTTAACATTTTCTACTACCATAATAAATATCTTGATCAGATAACAAAAGAAAAAAAAAATCTTTTATCATGTTATTGGAGCACATCATGAGCTTGAAACTTGTATCTGCATCTTATTATTTTACTCTGTGTTCAATTATTGCTCGTTCTTCACTTGGATTTGCTTTCACGTATAAAACCTAACCCGACTTATACTTTATATATGGTCCTTCTCTAATAGTTCTGTCTTTTGGAATTATTTGCCACATCATTGAGCCGGATCAGCGTATCTTAACATACATATAAATATGAAGAATTATGCGAATACAACACAAAAAGCAAAAGCTAGCACAAACAAGTAATTATTTGAAGAATTATATGAATATCTTTGTAACATCTCTCCTTATTATTTGTTTGTGTTTCAATCTTGTTTTCCTTATTAGTAAGTGATATTTGCTATGTTTGTTGATAAAAGAGGATAGATTGAGTCAGATCAATATATTTACACATATATACAAGAGGATATGACACATGCCGGCAATATGTCATATCTATCTCGCACCCTATTCACCCAACGTATGATGTGAGATTCGGGCCTAAAAGACTAATACTATGACACCAATAAAAAAATAATAATAATTCAGCTCCAAATGCCGATCACGTTAGCGCCGATACTTGTACGCATTGGTCACATAGCTGGCCATGCAGTACTCGACGAGCTTGTAGTTGCAGCCAATTATGGCTCGGTAAGACGACGTAGCTCGATGTTATCGAGGCGGGAAGACACAAACAACATTTCTACATTATAATTGCATCGACAACAATAGCACAATACAGCTGCCATACCCATGGAACAGCGAGCTGCGGTAGCTGGCCGTGCTTCGACAAGGCGAAGAGGCAACGGCCGAGAAGCAACCACACGACATTGCCCGATTTGCAGCTGTTGTGTATCATGCCCCAGTGATTGGGCCAACCAGGCTCACACGAGACTGCAACAATAGTCGGCCACCACCACCGCACACACCTACTACAATAACGCTAAGACGTGCTTTGGCAAGGCACGATCATAAGCTTGGCGGAACCGAGCGACATTTGAAAGGACCATACTACGCATCGTCCAAATGCGATGGCATCTCGGCATCTCCAAGCAGCAGCAAAAGGAGGCTGCTGCAGTTGTAGCTCTGCGGATAAAAATAATAATAAATATAAGAAATATTTTTTTTATATAAACAAATACTAATAGATCGTAATACATAGTAAAATTAAACGAAAATCATAATCAAATAAAACATCAAGATTTATATGAAAAAATTTTTCAATGTGAAGGGTAAAAATCACGAGGTAAACCAGAGAAAATCTACTATATGAATAATAAATATACAATTCTCAAAATCTTTTACCCAAAACCCAAACAATAATCACAAGAGAATAACTGGGATACAAGGATCACGTCACTGTGCATAATATCTAAAACCTTCCTAAGCAATCATAATAAAAATTCATTATAAATCTAATCTAACTTGAGATGAGAACTGTTTGAATGAATGAAAACAATTTCTATGTTTTTCTTGTCTTCTTTCCTTTCGTTTTCTCTTATTTTTCTATCCTTTTCTCCTCTTTTTGAATCACCATGCTACTGCTAAAAAGCTACCCTTTTGTTGTAATTTTGATCTTAATTTTACAATCATCATTAGTCCCCAAATTAATATTAGGATTTAGGTTAAAAGGGGAGCAGGCTATGGGCTACTAAAGCTCATATGGACTAAATAATTGGTCCGCCCGCCCAATACCGAGCACTAGTGAAGAAGACTACATTTCGACATGGTCGTGCATCTCTTCAAGAAGGCATGTTGAGCTACAACATAAAACCGATGGTCTCAAGAACAGTGGTATGGACAAGCATTGACTTTGCAAGGCTCAATAGTCATAACCAAGTTTCCCAAGAACATGAAGCCTCAGGCAAGTGGATGCTATACTAAGATGAGGGTGCTTATTGGCACTGCCAGATCATTACAAATTGTTTCTGGAGGTTGAGCATCATTGTAGCACGATTGCAACTTTATCTCATCTCTAAGATCCCAATTCTAGCCACAATAACTCAAGAATCTTGTTTCAACATCAGAGTCATATCGATCATAAAGTAATATCCATGGATAACAATACGATTAAATATAATCATGAAGTCTTTTATCCCTCGTAATGACATTGTCAAATAAGCTATAAAATAATCTAGATGATGATGTAACTAAATCAATCAAAAAAAAATTTTACTAAAATAACACAACTAAATCAACTTATGAAGCATCCGTCTATAATAATGTATTTCTCAATACAACCAAATCAACTAAGAAATATCATTATATGATGAGATGACTGAATCAACCAACAAACATCTTGCTATAACAATATAATCAAATCGACTAATAAGCATCCCACTATAATGATGTAATCGAATTGACCATAAAACATTACTTTAGAACGATGTAACCAAATCATCCACAAAACATTCCTCCATAACAACACAGCCAAATGAAGCATCTAATAAGATACTCAAAATAGACAATAATATAATGGACAGTTCATTATGCCTCAACCCTACTTCGCATGTCAAAACACAATAAGGCGACAGATGACAAGGGGAATATTACTCATGGATAATCATAAAAAATAGCATCCTCATCTAGCCAACACTCCAACCCCATTCAATTAGCATGTCATGTGAGGTCTCAACCTATAAGGCTGATAGTGTGGCATCAATAAGGGAATCAATTTGACTCCGCGAGATTAGGCACTCATCACCAATGAGAAAGCTTATTTGACGTGTTATTACTTCATACCCCTAGATTCAACGCATAACTTTATAACCCTATTAATGGTCGGACAATGCACATAGTTGTTCTTGATATTAATTGTAACTTTAATCCAACGATTACATACCGCATTATAAAAGGGACTCCAAGTGTATACTTAAAGAGATATTCTTTAATTAAATACAGAGCCCTTTAAATTATTTGAATCCTATAATACCTTTTCGAAGTTAATAACTTAAGTATTAGCTTTTTTCAAACATGCTCTCGATATAGTTTTTACATATCCTTTATAAAAAAAATTTTACATATCCACGATATATCAGACAATAAAATTCTACTTTTCCTTGTACAGAGAGAATTGCTTAAGCTTCTAATGAGTACAGCACACAAACAGAGCCAAAAGCTAAGGTAAAGAGAAAGGAAAGAAAACATCATTTCCTAACGTATCTCTTATTTTTTTACTTACAGCCAACATATTAAACTATGGTTTGAACCTAGTTTTTTTACTAACTATCAACATTTATTTTTGGATTAATTCTCAGAAAATACCCCTAACTTTAGCTTTTTTCAGTACAACATCCATACTTTAATAACTTTATCCTTTTGTCCCTAGGTAGAAAAGCCACTGATTTCTCGCTCAAAATAGTGACTTTTGGACCGTGGGTTCAATGTTGGATTGATTCACAGTAGGTTTAGCATGGTCGAGGAAACATGTACAGTGCACGATAGTTGTGGCTGTAAGGTCGATGTGTTAGATTATGTGGTCCGTTATAATCGGATAAGATATTTGGTATAACTAATTGGATTCTGATATCAGTATCGGTCAATAGAAAAGAAGTTCATATTATGAAGGATATCTTAGGGGATGCCCTTGATGGAAGGAACTCCCCTAATAACTTATCCTAAACCCTCTGCTCTCGCCTATAAATAGACAGGAACTCAGGGGACTTAAAGCGTGAGAAGCAACACAGAAGCATCTAAGAGTTGCGTAAAGATTAGCAACTAAGATGCATCTAAAAGTTGCATAAAAGAAAATATTTCACAGACATAGATTGAGAGATTACGCCTCTCCTCTCAATCTCCCCGAGCCATCAATTACAAAGTGGTCCTGTGAAAGGATAGGAAGAGAGGAGGAGTCTAGTTCTCCTTGCAGATTGTCACAGGCATTGGATCTAAGGAAGGTATTCAGATCTTTCCTCCTTTCTTTGCGGATGGCATCAAAGGTACACATCGTAAAAACAGATCTATTGTTCTTTGATTTTGATCCTAACATTAAAGTTTTCCGCATTACAGAAGCATGATTAAAGATTTTTTATCTTTACAATTGGTATCAGAGCCTAGGTTCTTGAAATCAAAACTTTAGATTTGTTGTTTTTCTGATTTACGATGTTTGATCCGAATTCTGTCAAATTTGTATTCCTATCGATTTTGATTTATTGTCATGGTTTATCGTCTGCTTGTCGACGATATTAAGGAAACAATGACGGTCTGCCAATCTCGTTGCGTATGGTCATAAGGGCCGCCGGCGATCATGTAGCACCGATCGAAGAATTGGCGCACGAGCGGCGTAACCTCGGGATGCGGCGCAGCGACCAGCGCAGGCGCACTAGCGGCAACCGAACGCACCGCACGGCCAGCCGCACGCACCGCACCGACGTCGCGCGACACGCAGCCCGCGCGCCGTTCGGGGCAGCGCGCACCATGGACGGCGCGCGCCGGTAGCATAGCATGAGCGGCAAGCGGCCGCAACCCGCCATTTCGACGGCATCGCGCGCTACGCGCTGCGTTCACAAGCGCATGCGCAGTGGCCGCCGTGTAGTTGCACTGTGATGGCGTAGGGAAGAAACAGTTTTGGCAAAAATTACAGTTTTGCCCTTGGGTTAGGGTTTTGCCAAATTATAGTTTTGCCCTTCTGTATTTTATTAATACTTTTAATATTTTTGATAGTTTTGCCCTCTATTAATATGAAAAATTATAGTTTAATCCTGTCAATATATTTACAGTTTTGTCTTTATGAAATTGAGAATTTTTTATTTATATTCTTAATTATTAAAATTGATAAAAAAATAATTAAATTTGATCATGATTGTATTTTGAATTTGATATTGATCAAATTTAGAAATGATTAAATTTTGATCAATATTTGATTTTGATCGACTAGTTTAATTGGGCTAATAGTTAACCCAATTATGGGCTTACCCAATTAAATAAGATTGATTGGTATAATAGTTCTTTTATAATTTTCTCATATGAATTATTGATTGTATTTTATAAATAAAATCTAATTATTGTTCTTGGATATTTATTTAGTTATTCATATGTATTTATTTGAAATTGTGAAATGACAATTATCTTTCACATAAAAGTTTTTCATGATTTATGTGTTATCATGATTATAGTTATCATATGAATTTTCTTTATGCTGATCAATATATATGAATTATTGATTACAAGTTAAAATAATAATAATAATAATATCCAATTATTGTTCTTGGATATTTGTTTGATTATTCATATGTATATATTTGAAATTGTGAAATGATAGTTAATTTTCACATAAAGGCTTTTCATGATTTATGTGTTATCATGATTATAGTTATCATGGATTTTATTTATGCTCATGAATATTCAATAATCATTATGGTTGTTATTGTATTATTGAATTGTTTAGCATAAATTGAATTAAAAATTTAGTGAATATTATTTGTAATTCATCTTCCTAAGTTTTATCTGACTAGTAGCTACCAAAGTGGCCTGGGATGATAAGCTTATGAGATATGAATTACAATAAAAGTTTTATCATTTAAAGGATATTTTAGATTGTATTTTATATTTATATATTGGTCTTGCAGCCACCAAAGTGACCTAGACCAATAATTTATAAAATACATTATGGAATTGATCCTAAATGATATTAAAAAAATTTGATAAATATTATTTGTAATTTATTTTCCTAAGTTTTATCTCGATCGATGAGTAGCTCGAGATGATAGTCTTATGGGATATGAATTACAATAAAGTCTTATCATTCATAGGATATTTTAGATTATATTTTATATTTTAGTATTGGTCTTGCAGTCACCAAAGTGACCTAGACCAATAATCTATAAAATACATTATGGGATTGGTCCTAAATGATATTAAAAAAAAAATATTCACAATGGCACACATAATTAGGAGATTTAGATAATCCCAAAGAAGAATCTATTTTGAATAATTATGTGATGGGGTAGGATGATACTGTTTTGGATATCCTTGCTGTTTAGTATTTTATACCTGTTAGGGGTATTAAGTATGACGTGACATCTGGTCCTAGGTCGTACACCCGGATGACGTCATCGCCCCTCCTGCGCTCCATTACTCCTACGATTTGATCGCCCGACGTCGCTTCTCCTCTGCATCGCCCCAACTACCCGCCAAGTTGACCACGACACCGGCCTGCGAGGTCAGGCCTGTACGCCACCCGCAGACGCAGCCGGAAGCATGCCATCCGTCCGACCTATTTAAGCCGAATGGGTAAGACAGGCATGGGGATGAAGACTCCGAGAGGTGAGTAGACTCGAACACCCTGACACATTGGGAGCTCGGCCGACGGGCAAGGGGCGACTTGAGCGTCGGAGGGTCGGCGGAGCATCCGACCCGCCTTGCTGCAGGTCTCGTTCCTGACGACTTGAGCGTGGAGCTGCCTTTCGGAGGGGTCAGGAGGCGGGAGCAGGAGCCATCGACGGGCCCGAACCATACCGAGACGACCCCCCGGCTCCCGGATTCCACGCCGCACGCCCCGGGGTCACGGTAAAAAGCTGTTTCCCACAACAGATTGGCGCTAGAAGGAGGGCCTTCTGTCGAGGGTCTACCTGCTCCGCCTTTAACGACACATGGACGAAAGGTCGCTCGGCCGGCACTCGCCGAGGTCCCATAGACTCGAACCCTGGAGGGACGATCCTGCCGCGACCGCAGATCGCTACTGGAGTTTATTTAGCGACAGCAGACTCCACCCGCCGAGTCGGGTTCCCCCGCTTCTTCCCCCCGTCACGGCGGAGGCTTTTCAGGACCTTTCCCAACAGGTCCGAACCCTGGCAAGTGCTGTCCAGGCCGTCCTCCCCCGCCTACTTCAGGAGGCGGCAGAGCCGACCCTCCAAAGGCCGGAACCCCTCCCCCGGCATCATGAGGCATTCCCACCGGCACCATCTTCCCCAGCCTCCCGCCGGGTTCAGGACGGAACCCGGGCTCTCGAAAACCTGGACGTCCCGCCTGAACCCGAGGCGGTGTCCTCAGATTCGACAAATTTATTTCGGGCTCAACCGCTCCATCGCCCGCTTGGATGAGGTGCAAAGGACGTCCGTAAGTCCAAAGAAGAGCAGAGGGAAGCGCCCCACTGGAGTCCCCGTCACGCGACATACGGAATACCCGGTGCCCTTGAACTTCCGCCTCCCTCCATCGACCTTTATGATGGAGTCGCGATCCGGATCACGCCGCCGCTTCGAGCTCGGATGGCCCTATATGGAATCTCGACGCCTTGATGTGCCGTCGCTCCTACCACGTTGAAAGGATCCGCCAGACGTGGTACAAAGACCTTAAAAAGCGGACGGTAATATCCTTTCAACATTTCGCCAAGGACTTCGAGCTACATTTTTGGCGCTTATGCGCGACTAAAGCCTTCTCGTCGCACTCCTCCCGGTTTGAAGCAAAGAGGGCGAACCCCTCCCACTTTGTGCGGAGGTTTACCACGGAGGTACGGAGTTATCCGATGCTCACCCATCGTTGATGCAGCGTTTATGATGGGGCTGCGACCGTCAAGGTTTCTGGTCCTTGGTGGAGCGACCGCCCATCGAGGAAATGTTTCAGCGTGCAAGTCAATATGTGGCGGCCGAGTCCGGATGTCGGGAAGAAGGGAAGAACGACCAGGGGCATTCTACTCCATCCCGATCGGAACGACAACTAGGCGGAGTCCCCGCACTGTGGACACCGGGTGGGGCACCCCGACCCATACGCGCCGCCACCTCCCCCCTTGAACGCGTCTCGGACGCAAATATTCCTCCAGATAAAGGAGCGGGGAATGCTCAGGCCGCCCCGCCCGATGAAGGGCCGACGAGAGCTGGCCGATCATACCCGGTATTGCCGCTTCCATCGGCAAAACGGACATGACACGGAGCAATGCCACGAGCTGAAGCGGCAAATTGAGGAGCTGATCCGAAGAGGTCACTTAGATCAGTACCTCCAGCATCCACGGGAACCATCCCTGCATCCCAAAGGCCCCGCCGAGTAACACATCGACGTAATGGGGGCCCGCCACCGAGGAGGGCATAGTGCCGGTCGAAGAGCTTACACCCATGCCGCGCATCGGGAATACCACCTCCTCCGAGCCAGATCACATTCCTCGGGGGACATGGGAGCGATGAAGCATGATGACGCTACCGGTGGTGTCGGCCCGAATAGCCAACGCGCAGTCCGAAGGATTATGGTCGACATCGTAGCTCGGCCGACATCCTATACTTGAAGCCTTTTTGAAGCTAGGGCCGAAGGAAGCCCCAAGCCTGCACTCGGCGCTCACCCGCTACCGGCGACTCGATTTCGCTGGCGCGGTGACCCTACCGTTAACTCTCGGGATTATCCAAAGACCAAAACTACACTGGTGAGCTTTCTGGTGGTCGACCTCCCTACCGCGTACAACGCCATCCTGGGTCGGCCTACCCTCAACAGGCTCAGGGCGGTTATATCTACATACCACCGGACTTTGAAGTTTCCGACCAGTGCCGGAGTCGGGGAGGTCCGGGGAGATCCTCAAGAATCCAGACGGTGTTACTTGACGGCGGTCTCCCTCGGTAAGAGAAAAGGCCGGGCAGCCCTCGAGGACCCACGCGGACGCCACACTGCATCGAAGCGCCCCGAGCCGACAACCCGCGCGATTAGCGCTTCACGCAAGATGACCGCCCCGGACGGACGGCCGGGATCGGTCCCGACTGATGATCAAGAGCGCATGCTTATCGCCTCCTCCAGAAAACACCGATGTCTTCGCCGATACCGCCACCTCCCGGAATCGATCTCAAGTTTCTCAACACCATCCGCATATTTCGACCGCGCTTCGGTAAGACAGACCCCGCCTGGGCCCCTCGAGCGCCAACAGTGTGCAAATGGAAGTCGACAGCTCTTGGCGTCGACTTCATTGAGGAAGTCGGTATCCTCGATGGGCCCAATGTAGTCCTCGCCAAGAAGCCTAATGGAAGCCGGAGGATGTGTCGACTACACCGATCTAAATCATGCTTGCCCGGCGAAGGATTGCTTCCTTGCCTAGGATCGACTGGGCTTGGTCGACTCAACCGCAGGGCACGCCCCCTTACCCTTCATAGACGACTACTCCAGTTACATAATCGATCCGGATGGCCCCGAGGATCAGCAACATACGGCCTTCCACACGCCCCAAGGAGCTTCTACAAGGTCATGCCGTTCGGATTAAAGAACGCGGGCGCCACCTACCAAAGGATGGTGAACAAGGTGTTCGCCCAGCAAATAGGGCGAAACATGGAAGTATATGTTGACGACATGATCGTAAAAAGTCGCACAGGGGCTGCACACCTTGATGACTTGCGGGAAACCTTCTCTACGCTAAGAAGATATGGGATGCGCCTTAATCCAAATGGCGCGCCTTGGCGTGACATCGGGAAGTTCCTCGGATTCATCATACACGAGAGAGGAATTGATGCCAACCCCGAGAAGATCCGAGCTCTCACCACATGAGATCTCCAAGAATGCGAAAGGAGCTTCAATGCCTTAACGGAAGGATAGCGGCTCTGTCCCGCTTTTGTCCCGGCCGAGATAAGTGCCTTCCTTTCTTCGAGTCCTCAAAGATCCGAAGAACTTCCAATGGACGGCAAAATGCGAGGAAGCTTTCACACGCGAAGACTTATCCGAGCTCCCCGCCTTACCCTCGGTGTCTACACCGAGAAACTTAAACTCTACCGGCGGCATCCCAAAGATACAAGAAGCTCGATCGTGAAGGAAGCTTCCGACGCACTCAACATCCGGTCTATTACACCACCACGTGTTGCGTGGTCGAGCAAACGCTATCCCCATCGAAAGGTTGGCATTAGCGCTTATCCTATCAGCTCGGAAGTTACGCCCCTATTTCCGTGCCCATACGATTGAGGTAATGACCGACCAACCCCGCCAAGTTCTTTCTAAGTTTGACGAAAGGCATCTTCTAAAATGGTCGGAGCCATCCGAGTTCGACCTGCTAAAGCCGAGAACGGCCATCAAAGCCCAGGCCCTGGCCGATTTTATCTCAGAGTTGACACAGCCAGAAACAGAGTGCGTTGAGCAAATCCACCGACCGGACCGCACGCGTGGATGGGTCTTCCAGCTCAGTGGGTGCCGCGGACTCATTCTAGAGGACCCCGACGACACGCTTTGGCGCCTCCGCTCGGTTTCGAGGCCACGAACAATGAGGCGGAATACGAGGCGCTTTGGCAGCCTCCGCTGGCAACCGAGATGCACCGAGATCCCATGTTCTCACGGATTTCTAACTCGTCCGCCGAACAAGTTGGCGAGAGTATCGGGCGCGGATTCGACTATGTCCAAATACCACCAAGGTAAAAGCCCAAACCTCTAACTTTCCTCGCTTTCACTCTGTGGTGCCTGTGTCCCAAAACGAGCGCGGACCAGCTCGCTAAATTAGCCTCGAGCCGATCCAGCAGGAACATCCCGAGGTCGAAGAGCTCACACACCTGGCCGGTGGCCATCATGGAGATAGGGGACCCTGAGTCCCGACCTCTCCACCCACGTGGACTCGTGAAGTGCCAAGTATAAGCGCGATGGGATCCCCGCCCGAGGATGAGGTCAAGGCACGGCGGCTTCACGAACCCAGCGTGGATCGCGAGATTGGCGATCGGCTCTACAAAAGGTCGCTTTCCCATCCCCATCGCGATGTTTAGATCCCGGCGAAGCGAAGTGATTCTCGCCGAGGTTCACGGCGGACTTGTGGGGAGCACATGGCGGCCGAACTTTGGCCTTCAAAATACTACGCCAGTATTACCATCGCCCACGTTGCACCGAGACGCCAAGGCTTTCGCGACGGCGGCGACACTTGCCGCCAGTTCGCGCCGCAGCCTCGCGGTCCCGCCACCTCCATGGATTGCGCTGGCCCTTCGCCAATGGGGAATGGACCTTTGGGGCCGTTTCCCGGCGCCCGGCCAGCGGAGATATATCATCGTGGGGATAGATTATTTCACTAAGTGGGTGGAAGCCGAGCCCTCGGCAACCATTACGCCGAACGGGTCGATCAGTCAGTATGGAAGAACATCGTGACCCGATTCGGTCTGCCCAACGTTATCATCACTGATAACGGAACCCAGTTCGCCAGCACTCGGTTTACGGAGTTCTGCGCGACTTATCAAATCCAGTTGAGGTTTAGCTCGGTGGCCCACCCCCAGACCAACGGGCTCGATGAGGTGACCAACCGATCTATCCTAGATGGACTTAGGAAAAGGACTTTGGAAGCCCGATCGAGCTGGGTCGACGAGCTCCCGAACATCCTATGGTCTTTGCGGACTACCCCGAAGACGGCTTCGGGCGAGTCCCCCTACAGCCTGGCATTCGGCGTGGAAGCAGTCCTACTAGCCGAGTTGGTCATTCCAACATTCCGGGTGGAGAACTATGAGGAATCCACCTCGGCCTGTGGAGTTCGGGCTGGCCTAGACCTGCTAGAAGAACGCAGGGCCGACGCCAAGACGTAAAGATGCCGGCGCATAATCGAGTGTTGCCGGTTATAACAAGAAGGTGCGCCGACCTCTTGGGATGGGAGATCTAGTATTACGCAAGGCGGAAGTAAGCGACCTCGCCAACTCAAGGGGCAAGCTTGCACCTAAGTGGGAAGGCCCCTACCGCGTAATCAAAGTTGTCCGACCGGGAACGTTCCGGCTCGCGACTATGACCGGGCAGCAATTCCCGAGGACCTGGAACGTCCAGAACCTTAAGAAGTACTTTGTTTAAAGGCCAAACAGAAGCAGGTCAATATTAGACTCAGGCAATTGGAATGAAGTCAGAGATTGTATTGTCATAAAAACAAAATTGTATTACCAAAGGCTTTAAAGTACAAAACGAGCCCCTAAAGGGGAAAGAAGGATTACAGAGGCGAGGGAAGGCCCTCCAAAAAAAGAAAAGACCCCTGCCGCGGCCGGCAGTGCTGCCGAAGGGGACTCGCCGGCATATCCACACCTCGTCTCGGGCGGAGACGGCGATCCTCCTCGACCGAGCCTCAAGGGCATGCTCGAACCGGCCAGGGCCACTTTGTACCGACTGCAGACGACACCGCCGCCCGGGTCCAATCCCGAGGAGGAAACCCTCCGATTTCTTGTAGGCCTCAACTACCTCTCGGTCCCTCTCCAGACGGCTGCCTTCCATCGCGGCAAGAGCTTCCTAGGCGGCCTTCACCTCGGCCTCTCTCGAAGTCAGCTTGGCGGCCAACTCCGAGGCCTCCTTGGTGCGGAGGCGGTTCTCCAGCTTCTCCGTCCGGAGAAGCTTCTGCAGGTTGGCCTCCGACGCTGAGGCGGCCTCGAGCTCGGTGGTCAGGCGCGTGACTTCCGCGCCCATGTCGGCCGCACGCTGCTCGGTAGCAGCAACCGCCTCGGGTCCTGATGCGTGCGTGGGCGAGTGACTCCGAACAGAAAATTTCAGGACTGCGTGATTTCGGGAAAAGGGGCGTAACTTCCTTGAAGTAGATCGGATTGACCAGATTCCAAAAGCCACCGATCAAGGAAAAAAAAAGGACCGAGATAATTGTAGTTCACCACCAAGGCTTAAAGGAAATTCCACCGGCCAAGGATAAAGAACTTTGATTCACCACCAACGATGTTGGATAAAGAATCGAGATAAAATTCAACTCACAAGAGGAATTTGCATTCATTCAACTTCCTTACAAATGAGAATATGTCTCATTATATAGATATTAGACTCAAAAAAATAATATGGGAACTACCCAAACAATAAAGACTAACAAGACTAACAAGACTAGAAGATAAAATTCGTTCACTAACAATAACCAATAAATATCTATTTCCAAAGAGTATTAAATCACTTTGAAACTTATCCTGAATAACTCCCGTTTGATATAGCATCAATCAGCAACGAATTTTGATATTGATATCATCATTCCTTATCCCACCGAAGTAAATTATAACTGAAGTTAGTTTTGACATGAATAAATACCGATAGTATTTATTTTGCCAAGGAATCAGCTCAGACTTAAGGATTGATTAGTAGTCTCGATGCTCCCGCATCAATCTCCGTTGTTTGAGATTTGTCCTCAACCGACAAATCATCATCGTCCAAGTAAGGAGAAAGATCACCTACATTAAAAGTTGCCGAAACTCCATATTCTCCAGGAAGATCAATCTTGTAAGCATTTTCGCCAATTCTCTCGAGAACTTCAAATGGACCGTCAGCTCTAGGCATAAGCTTATTCTTCCGCTGAGAAGGAAATCTTTCCTTCCTTAAATGTAACCACACTTCCTCCGATGTTTATTAGCTTTCTTCCTTTAAGACTCGTTAGCCTTCTCAATCTTACTTCGAATCTGCCATGGAGTTTTTTATTGATTCAGCTCGCTTCTTTGCCATCAAAGTTCACTTGTGAATTGATGGAATAGGAATTAAATCAATCGGTGTGAGCGGATTGATTCCATACACAATTCAAGGGTGATCGACCAAAGAGTATAACTCGCGATCGATTATGTTTAACTCAAAGATGTGCAAGCTTCAAATCCCAATCTTTAGGATTTACTAACCATTCCTCAAGTAACGAGTGAGAGTGCGATTGGTTACCTCCGCTTGGCCATCGGTTTGAGGATGACAAGTGGTGCTGAATAGAAGTCTGGTTCCAAGCATTCTCCAAAAGGTCTTCCAGAAATAACTTAAAAATTTAGAATCACGATCAGATACAATGGTCTTTGGTACTCCATAAAGGCGAATGATCTCCTTGAAATAAAGATCACCACATGAGATGCATCATCCGTCTTGTGGCATGGAATAAAATGGGCCATTTTAGAAAACCGATCAACAACCACCATAATGGCATCTTTTCCTCCGAGTTCTTGGAAGAGCCACAATAAAATCCATGCTCACATCTTCCCAAGGTTGTAATGGTACCGGAAGGAGTATACAGCCCTTGGTGGAAATGACTCTTGCTCTTTGACAAGTTGCACACCTCAAGATGATAGCATGTACGCTCCACTCATCTTTGGCCAATAAAAGTGCTCTTGAAGGATTTCAAGAGTTTTGTTCATGCCAAGTGACCAGACCTCCACCATGTGCTTCTCGGATCAACAATTCTCTAAATGAACTCTTCGGCACACATAATCGATTTCCCTTGAAAAGAAAACCATTTTGGACAGAATATGTACCTTGAATTCCATGTTTGCAACTATCGATAATAGTAGAGAACTCCAGGTCTTCTGAATATAGTTCTTTCATGGATTGAAAACAAAGAATTCTAGAATCAAGAACAGCAAGCATAGAGTATCTTCTTGATAAAGCATCCGCAACAACATTAGTATGGCCAGGTTTATATTTCGAAACGAAAGAAAAGGATTGAAGAAATTCTACCCATTTGGCATGCCTTGAGTTGAGCTTATGCTGGCCACTAATAAACTTCAAAGCCTCATGGTCGAATGAAGTACAAATTGTTTAGGCCTTAAATAGTGACTCCAATGATCAAGAGCTCTCACATTGACGTAGAACTCCTTATCATAAGTTGAGTAGTTCTTCTTCAAATCGGTTAACTTTTTACTGAAATATGCCAATAGCCTTTGTTCTTGAACAAGAACAGCTCCAATGCCAACTCCACTTGCATCACATTCAACTTCAAATACTCTATTAAAATTAGGAAGGGCAAGAACGGGGGACTCACATAGCTTCAGTTTGATGAGTTCAAAAGCGGAATGAGCAGCTCTTGTCCATTCAAAAGAACCCTTCTTCATGCATTCGGTGATAGGGGCCACGATTGTACTGAAGTTCTTCACAAAGCGACGATAGAAAGAAGCAAGGCCATGAAAACTCCTTACATCGGTGATGGATTTCGGAACCGACCAAGTCTTCATAGCTTCCACCTTGGATTGATCTACGGAAATTCCATCTTTGGAAATTACATAACCAAGAAACACAATGGTTGGAGAGAAGAACTCGCATTTCTCCATTTTGGCATAGAGTTTCTGTTCTCTCAAGACATTAAAGACCTGTTTTAAATGAGAGATATGCTCCTCCTCGTTCCTGCTATAAACCAGAATATCGTCGAAATAAACAACGCATTTAATCGACCAATAAACGAACGAAGAATCTCGCTCATAAGTCTCATGAAGGTACTTGGAGCATTCGATAACCCGAATGGCATTACCAACCACTCATAAAGGCCTCCTTGGTTTTGAAAGCCGCTTCCATTCATCACCTTCTCGCATTTTGATTTGATGATAACCACGCAAATCTATCTTTGAGAAGACAGAGAACCATACAATTCATCAAGCATATCATCAAGTCTAGGTATAGGGTACCTATACTTAATGGTGATGTTGTTGATGGCTCTATCAATGCACATTCTAAATGAACCATCTTTCTTAGGCATGAGTAGAGCCGAACAGAACATGGACTCATGCTTTCTCGAATATATCCTCTGGCCGATAAGTTCATCGACTTGTCTTTGCAACTCCTTTGTTTCCTCCGGATTGCATCGATAAGCTGGTTTGTTCGGTAGAGGAGCGCGGGATCAAATCAATTTGATGCTCAATACCTCTTATGGGAGGTAATCCAGTGGCAAATCCTCCGAACACATCTGCAAAATCTTTCCACAAGCGATGCATCTTTGGATGAATGGGTTGCTCTATCTTACTCTTTTCTCTACCATAAGCAAAGCAAATACATTCTTTTGTTTGCTAATGGCTCTCTCAACCCGTGTTTTATTTAAGAACAAACTTTCCTTACCAGTGTTTCCTTCCTGCATTGATTTCATGTATCAATGAAGGATTCAAGGGTAAAAGGGTGATGCATTTTTGTTCTTTCCGAAAAGAGTATGTGTTCTTACGACCATCATGCACAGCATTCATATCATATTGCCAAGGTCTTCCCAATAACAAGTGACATGCATCCATGGGAATCACATCACACAGAGCTTGATCTCGATAGTTCATCCCAATCGAAACGATATAAGAGCTCGTTTGGTTACCTTAAGATCATTTCCTTGATTGAGCCATTGGAGCTTGTACGGTTGAGGATGTTTCGTTGTCGGAAGCTTCAATTTGCCAACAAGGTTTGTCGCAACTACAACTCCCACCATCGATAATCAACATACCTTCCCGCTAATAGTGCAACGGGTGTGAAAGATGTTCTCCTTTGCTCATTCTCTTCGAGATATCTCAGCATGTAATGCTCCGTATCACCAACAACTCACCATCATCAGCTTTTTCAACGATATTCTCGGATTCTTCACTTCGTAATCATTCTGATCATATTCATCGTTGGCCTCTTGAAGTTCCAAATCGATCTTCTCAATTTCTTGAAGAGTCATAACTCTCCGATTTGGACAATTAGCTTGCAAATGCCCATAGCCATGACACTTAAAACACTTCCTTGTGTCACCATCAACTTTCTTGCTGGTTTCTTTGATGGGTTCCACCAACTTCTCATTACCCTTAGCGCTTGACTAAACACCTTCATATTTGCTTGAGGAAGCACCCTAAAGTAGGATGTCCCCTTCGAGGAGGTTCTGAAGAAAACCTCTGCTACTCTTTAGTTGTTTCTCAACCTTCATTGCTAGCTTGCAAACATCTTCAAGGACCAATAAGGCTGAAGTTCAACCAAATCAGCAATTTCCGATTCATGCCACCAAGGAATCGAGCGATGGTTTGCTCGGGAACTTCGAACTTCGTGATCTTATCATGAGTTGTTCGAACTCACGAATATATTCTTCAATACTCATCCCTTGTTGTCTTAGGGAATTCAACTTGAGAAACAGATCTTGCTTATAGGTATCAGGCAAGAACCTTTTCTTCATAAGTTTCTTGAGTTTGTCCCAAGACTTGATTTGGCTTTTTTTTTCTCTAGCTCACTGACGCTTTAAATTCTCCCACCATAGAGAAGCATATTTAGTGAGTTTGAACAGACCTTGCACTCTTCTCATCCGAGTATGACTTGAAGTCAAAAACTCGCTCAATGGCAAGGAGCCAATCAACAAAGTTGTCGATTGAGACTACCCTCGAACTCAGTGCATCCGCTTTAATCTCACGGTCATTCTCATGGTATCTTCTTCTTCTTCTCCGAACTCGTGCTCGTGAGCACTAGAGTTGCTCTCCCGGAATCGTAATCATCATTAGAATTGTGATGCGAATCTGATTCGCCGTGGTGTCGCTGATCATCGGACGCCTTGCTGGTTGCTCTTGTCTCTCCGGTTCTCTAGAGATTGAGAACTCGCTCCATTTGCCTTTGGAGATTCTCTATAGCACGATCTCGCTTTAAGTCGCGGCGCTTGCTCCAAAGTCAAGCCTCGAGAAACTTGGTCGTCACCCATGGTAAGTAGAAGATAACATCACAAAGGAATCACTCAAGATAAGTCCAACCTTCAGCTCGATACCAACTTGATGCGTGCATGCAGTGACTCAACAGAAAATTTCAGGACTGCGTGATTTCGGGAAAAGGGGTGTAACTTCCTTGAAGTAGATCGGATTGACCAGATTCCAAAAGCCACCGATCAAGGAAAAAAAAAGGACCGAGATAATTGTAGTTCACCACCAAGGCTTAAAGGAAATTCCACCGGCCAAGGATAAAGAACTTTGATTCACCACCAACGATGTTGGATAAAGAATCGAGATAAAATTCAACTCACAAGAGGAATTTGCATTCATTCAACCAGTTCCCTTACAAATGAGAATATGTCTCATTATATAGATATTAGACTAAAAAAAACAGCATGGGAACTACCCAAACAATAAAGACTAACAAGACTAACAAGACTAGAAGATAAAATTCGTTCACTAACAATAACCAGCAAATATCTACTTCCAAAGAGCATTAAATCACTTTGGAACTTATCCTGAATAACTCCCCTTTGATATAGCATCAATCAGCAACGAATTTTGATATTGGTATCATCATTCCTTATCCCACCGAAGTAAGTTGTAACCGAAGTTAGTTTTGGCATGAATAAGTACCGATAGTGTTTGTTTTGCCGAAGGAATCAGCTCAGGACTTAAGGATTGATTAGTAGTCTCGGATGCTCCCGCATCAGGTCCAGACCCCGCTCGGGCCTCTTCAAGCTGGCGGCGCAACTCGAGGTTGCGCTCGCCCAGACCGCCCACCAACCGACCGGCATCATGCACTCGGTCGATGAGGGCCGTGGTGTAGTGAAGATTCTGCATAGAGAGGAAAGGGTGAAAATGGTGAACAGTGCTTAGCCAAGAGAGTACACGCAAGACGGTGCTTACCCACAACATCGACTTGGCTGACTTGGCGATGAGTGCTTCCGAAGGGAGCGTGTATAGGTCCCGAGCAATGTCGGGATGGAGCGCCCCCCGGAGGTAGCTGGCCGAGGGCTCTCCCCCGACCCACACCTTGTCCCCTCGGGACAGACCATGCCACCGGGCCACCAGAGGGTCGCTCAGCGCCCCGGAAGGGACCTCACCCATTACTCGGGAAAGGAATGGCTGACCCTTCCCCGGGGGAATCCGGCACAGATCCTTCATGGCCGGGGCGCCGCCCTTCCCGGCCGTCCCGGGCCCGCCTCGACAGAAGGGAAGCGCCGGCCGGTCGTCTGGCGAGTGGAGCCGCAGTGCACCTCCAGTCCACCACGCCCTGGCCTTGGCCCTCTTCCTGGGCGCCCTCGTCCGGAAGCGCGGGACCCGCCCCGCTTCGCTGGAACGCCGAGTCCGAATCATGGAACGACCGTGAGGTTCACCATCTCTACAAAAATTAAAAGACAAGTCGAAGCGAGAATAGAATCTCGAAGATGTGAGGCGACAATAGCCTACCCCGAGAGCCCGGACTAAGTCCCGCCTCCACAAGCCACTTCTCTGACATGTTGCGGATGGCTTACGATGAAGGGAGGATGACCCTCAGCCGCTCGAGGTGCCCACGCTCCTCGGCATTGAGTTTCGGGGCGAGCACCGGTCCTTGACGACCACCGAACCCCGAAACCCCAGTCCTTCTGGCACTGGACGAAGAAGAAGCGCCTCTTCCACCCTTTGTTATTGGTGGGGGCGCCGCTAACCCGGAACCCTGCCCGGGCGGCAAGGAAGTATCCCCCCGACCCCTTGAAAAGGCGGAAGCAGGAAAGAAAAAGGTTGCGGGTCGGGGCGATGTTGGCGTAATGGCATTCCCGTGAAAGCCACGGATACCGCCAAGAGTTTGGGGTTATTTCAGTGAAGGCGAGATCCGCCACAAGGATATGCAGGATACTATGATTGGGTGCAGGGGAAGACGCAGGCCGGCCTCTAAGGCATCGGCGGTCAGGGCAAAGCCCTTAGGAATCGGGTCGAAAGCCCGCTGCCCAGCTTCGGGGGCCGAAAGGCTATATTCTTCCGGGATGCCGTAGCGCCGCCGGAGGATCCCTACCATGCGCTCATCCAGGGTGGAATCCTAGTCGTGCGGCCACATTATGGCCTCTGAAGACGCGCCGCCTGCACTCGAGGAAGGGGTGGAAGGAGGAGATGAGGGGAGAGCGCGACACGGGTTGTGACAGAGGGAGGAAGAGGAAGAAGTAGATGAGGAGGAGGTGGAAGGAAGAGCCATCATGCACTAACCTACAGTGGAAGGAATCGACTGAAGGGAGTCAAAGGACACCGGAGCCGAGGGAGAAAACTCGAAGGAAGACAACGGCAGGACTCGAGAGGGAAAACTCCGTTGATAAAAAGTGATAGAGTGTCGCGGAGCTCACTATTTATAGAAAGGGGGGCCTCGGCCTTTCGCCTCCCGAGGCAGCGACAAGATGACGCCGCATACCGCCCAATAGCATCGCATCGGCAATCGGGCAATCAAGCCGACGCCATATTAATGAAGAGGTGACGTGTCCACCACCGTAAGTAACTTACCCAAAGACGCCAACGACTCTCGATTCCAAAGAATCGCACTATCGCGAGCCGTTTGCACGCGCGACGGTTCGGTTTTCCGTGTCTTGAGCGACGGCTCGACCATCGTTTTCGGGTCCAGGCGCGGCTCGGCCCTATATCTCGAACGCGTTCGGTTATTATGGTTTTCCGTGTCTTGAGCGCGGCTCGACCATCGTTTTACGGTCCAGAGCGCGCTCGCCTTTATCCAACGCGGTTCGCAATATCGAGATTTCGGTCTTGAGCGCGGCTCGACCATCGGTTTTCTGGGTCCAGAGCGGCGCGCTTTATCCAACGCAGCGGTTCGGCGATATCGCTTTTCTGTCTTGAGCGCGCTCGACCACTAGTTTTCTGGTCCGAGGCTCGGCCCTATATCCAACGACGTTGGTTATTATGGTTTTCAGGTCTTGTGCGGGCCTCGAATTACTACCGGACGGCGGTTCGGCAACGGAGATTGAGCGTCGCCTCATCCTATATCCGAGCGTTCGGTTATTATGGTTTTCGGTCTTGCGCGGACTCGACTTATTACCAAACGACGGATCGGCAACAGGAGTTGAGCATCGCCGCCGCTTTACCGAACGGCGGTTCGTTACATGGTCTCGAGGTTACTCGACCATCGGTTTTCGTGGCCTTGCGCGGTCTCACTTCGACACGGACAACGGATTGGCAACGGGATTGAGTGTCGCCGATCTTTATCCCTAACGGCAGCTTTACATGGTCTTGAGCGACGCTCGACCATCGCTTTAGGCCTTGGAGTGGCTCGGGCCTCTATATCTCGAACGACGGTTCGTGATCATGGTTTTCTGTGTCTTGCGCGAGCTCGAATTTCTTATTACCGAACGACGGATCGGCAACAGGAGTTGAGCATCGCCGCCTTTACCTAACGGCGGTTCTTACATGGTCTCGAGGTTCTCGACCATCGGTTTTCGTGGCCTTGCGCGGTCTCACCGACACGGACGACGAATTGGCAACGGGGATTGAGTGTCGCCGACCCTTATCCCGACGGCGGTTCGTCACATGGTCTCGAGGGTCCTCGACCATCGGTTCTGGTCTTGAGGCTCTCGACTTCTTTATCCCGAACGCGGTTCGGTCACATGGTCTCGAGCTTCTCGATCATCGATTTTCCGGTCTTGAGCGCGCCGACCCTTATCTTGCATAGGGATTCGGCCAATTATGTCACGACACGGCTGTAACCTCCGTCCCGAGATCTTAGTCGGCAACCGGTTTCTCCGAGCACCACCCCCAACCTCAAAGACCGCCCCGCAAGAGTGGCTTTTGAGGGGGTAATGTTAGGGTATTAAGTATGACGTGACACTGGTCCCGGTCGACACCCGATGATGTCATCGCCTCCCGCGCTTCCATTACTCCTACGATTTGATCGCTCGACGCCGCTTCTCCTCTCGTGACGCCCCAACTATCCGCCAAGTTGACCACGGCACCGCCGCGAGGTCGTGCCCAGACGCCACCCGCAGACGCAATGGCATGCCATCCGTCCGACCTATTTAAGCCGAATGGGTAAGACAGGCATGGGGATGAAGACTCCGAGAGGTGAGTAGACTCGAACACCCTGACACATTTCTGGGGAGCTCGGCCGACGGGCGAGGGCTGACTTGAGCGTCGGAGGGGTCGGGCGGAGCATCTGACCCGCCTTGCTGCAGGTCTCATTCCCGACGACTTGAGCGTGGAGCTGCCTTTCGGAGGGGTCAGGAGGCGGGAGCAGGAGCCATCGACGGGCCCGAACCATACCGAGACGACCCTCCGGCTCCCGGATTCCATGCCGTACGCCCCGGGGTCACGGTAAAAAGTTGTTTCCCACAACAATACCCAAAGGTATTAACACTATTCCACAAGGATGGTATCAGTCCTCCATAAATGATTATATGTGTGAACAATAGATATGTCAATATTGAAAGTAAAATATTGATGATATCAATAGTTCAACATAAAACTCAAAGCATTGATGTTATATTATTACGTGGTACTTCCTTCATTGCATTTTTATAAATGTCCCTATATTTTCTAGAATAAATGGCTTCAAAGATATATAAGTTATATTGAATGAGTGAGACATTGATCAGATTATTTAAAGGAACACAGACTTATTTACTGAAAGTTCTGTGGAATAAATAATTAAGGTTACTGATCAGGAAAGGTCTGAAAAACTCAATTTGATGATACTTAGACTTCAGTACAGTAGCGCATGAGAATATTTAAGGATCAATATAAATTTTCTGATAAGTCATGAGTTGACACATCAATGAAAGAACTGACTAAAAATGAAAGTATTTGAGGAATTAAAGATTACCTCCTCAATATAATTAATAAAGTTGTAAGCTCAAGACTCATTTGAGTTCTACTCAAGGAGTAGGTAATAATAAAATAAAGATGAAGTATAAGCCACCTGAGTTTATAATTACTATATAAACTCATAAAGGAATTTCTTCATAATAAAGTGCTACTTGTGTAACAATGAAAGTTATATGAAGAAGAATTATAAGATTTGATTTGAAATGAAAAGTTATGTGGTTCAAATCAAATATTATAGAAATTATTTTTCTAATACTTGGTGGATTAATTCGATGCTTCAATGTATGTTACCAATAATAGAGATTTATTTTAATATTTAAAAGGAAAAGGAATAAAAATCAAACGAGATTGAAATCATTACAGGGAATCATCTTAAAGTGAAAGCAATAGCAGTTTGTATTTATCGCCTACGCCTAAAGATGATTTATTTGATGAATCTTGAGGATTCGTATTATATTCTTATAATTCTGGGAATTTGGATTCTTTACCTAGAATTGTTAGAATATTGTTTCTCCTTGATAGTTGTGAACTCAATATGATTCAATAAAAGTTAACTTTTGGATTCTGTATAATGGTCTATACAGAATTAACATGAATCTTGAGTTTACAATGATCTTATAATTAAATATTAAAATAAAATAAAAGTTCATAAACTCATTGAGATTATGCTTACATCTGCGAGTCATTCTATATTTTCGTCTCATTAAAGAGAGGCATTTTATCACCATATAGATAACCTATTGAGATATGATTTTATATATCTAATTCATGTAAAGTCTCAGGCCATTGATACTTTTAAAAATATGCATAAAAGAGGTCGAGAGACAATTAGATAGAAAAGTTAAAATCATCATATCTGATAGGGGTGATGGATTTTATGACATTCATGATGGATCTAATTATCATTCTAGTTCTTTTACTAAAATCCTGGAAAATCAAGGTATTCAGTATAATTTACCAGATGTGTTGTAGCAAAACATAATTGTTGAAAGGTATAATCGTATATTTATAAATATGATTAGGAGCATAATGTATTATTCTTTTATACCCAAATTCATATGAGAAGAAGCTCTAAGGACAACTATGTATATCTTAAATGGGGTTTTTGGGAAACCTAACTTAAGATATTTACATATTTTGGATTGTCCTGTAGAGATAAGAATCTTCAACTCACATAAAAGAAAATTAAAGTTAATAACTATTTTTGAATATTTTATTATTTATTCAGAAAAGTTTAAAAAAGGGTATATGTCTTATTGCTCTAATCATAGTACGATGATGGTTAAATCTGGTAATATAAGGTTCCTATAAAATAGCGAATCAGTGGGAGTAAAAATCTCGAAATTTAATTTTGGTATAGAGGAGATACATGTTGATACTCCTTTATTATTCGAGAGATTGTTGTTACTCAAATTATTAAATAATTTGATAAAGGTGAACAACAAAATAACATTACCAAACTCCCACATTATATTGATATCGCTGATAATGGTCTTATAGAATAACTATAATTGACAGCCTTGAAATTTTTTTCAATGGGAAAGAAATCCTGTCATTTATGATTGTGTGGTATATCTATAAGAATTATATTTTGATATAGGAATCAGAATAGATCCCTTATTGTTTTCACAGGTCATGAAAGGTAATGATTTTGAAAAGCAATATGATACAATATAAGTAGAGTTAAAATCAATAACCAGAATGGTGTCTGATGAATTCATCGAATTGTCCAATAATTGTAAAAGAGTTTGTTATATAAATATGACTCAATGGACAATGTCGAATGATATAATAGTCAAAATTTTAGTTTTATATGGTTATAGATTTTACTCATAAAGAATGTATCATAACGAGACATTTAATTTTTAAATGAACTCGTTAAGAATCGTCATGACATTAGTGACTCATTATGAATTTGAGTTATATCATAATGATATGAAAATAAATTTTGATTAAGGATCTAGTTTTCCATAAGTTATTCTGAATGACTCGCAGAGAAAATGAAAGAAATATATAATTTGATATGCAAATTCAGAAATTTATTTATGATCTTAAACAAGCTTCTAGACAATGATATATAAAGTTTCTTAATATCATTGATTTCTTCAGATTTAAGAGAAATACTATTAATCAGTATTTATATCTGAGGACTGGGAGCAAGTTTATTATATTGATCATATATGTGGATAATATTTTGCATTAATAGTGACTTGGTTTATTATACTAAACCAAGAAATTATCACTAAGAATTTAAGACGATTGATATGAATGAGACATCTTATATTATTAGTATTGAGATATTCAGGGATATATCTCAATGATTATTAAGACTGTCACAGAAAGGATATATTAACCAGGTCTTGAGATGATTTAATATACAACTTTGTTCAACAAATCATAAAAGTAAAATTTTAGTCAAAATTGAGTGCTTTAAAATGACTTGAAAAGAATCAGATAAAGGAAATATTCTTTATATATGCGCAGTTGAAAGTCTATGCTCAAGCCTATGTCAGAACAGATATCAGTTTTTGCAGTTAAAATACTGGATAGATATTTGAGTTATCTAGAAGTGAAAAATATTAAAGGACTGCAAAGAAAAATAATAAGATATTTGGAAGGGACGAAGGATTATATACTCACATGTATGAAATTATATCAGCTTGAAATGATGGTGTTTTTCAAATGCTGATTTTATAAATTGCCTCAATAATAGGAAGTCCACCTTATGGTTAAGATCTATATCAATTAGAGAGGCAATTTATTATAAAAGTTGATTTTGTGGTATGCTTTGAGGCCACTAATCAAACTTTATAACTGCGAAATTTTATCTCAGGACTTGGTGTGGTCAGACTTAATTGTCAAGTCGCTGAAGATATTTTGTGATATCGCAGTAGTTTTCTTCTCTAAGAATGACAAGTACTATTGCATTTCTATGCATTATGGTAGAAAGTACTTGATGGTTAGAGAAGATGAGTCCAGAAACATCTAATGTCAATTAATTACTTGAGTTCCACTGTATTGATTGCTGATCCATTTACTTAGGACTTACAGCCTAAGGTGTTTTGAAAGAACATGTTCTTATGATTGGGTTTGTGAGCAACCCATAAAGGATATGGTGATGCATATTTGAGTGGACATTGTAATTAACATTTTTACTTACGTACTTAAAATTATTTGTTTCTGCTATCCTGTTCACAGTTATGTATGTACATATTATGGTTGAATGTGATAATAGGATTGTCTTGACAAGATAAATTATAGGGGTCATTATGGACTATATTAGGAAAGACTAATAATGTTGTAGTACATAGAAGGGAGTATAACATTGATGATATACAACCGCTATAACTCGCATTGATGGTTGGACTTAATATAGTATTATTATGTTATTGGACTTATTGGCTTGTTTTAAAATTCATGGCCATGTATAAAATGCTTTTCAAAATTTTTAGAATCCAATTAGGTAAAATTGTTTTCAAACAAATTTTGTTTTGTTTATTTTTTATTTTGAATATCTTTTATATCTTATCAATTAATGGGCCAAGTGGGAGAATGTTAGATTATGTGGCCCGTTATAATTGGATAAGATATTTGGTATAACTAATTAGATTCTTATATCAGTATCGGCCAATAGAAAAGAAGTCCATATTATAGAGGATACCTTAGGGGATGCCCTTGATGGAAGGAACTCCCCTAATAACTTATCCTAGACCCTCTGCTCTCGCCTATAAATAGACAGGACCTCAGGAGACTTAAAGCGTGAGAAGTAACACAGAAGCATCTAAGAGTTGCGTAAAGATTAGCAACACAGATGCATCTAAGAGTTGCATAAAAGAAAATATTTCACAGACATAGATTGAGATATTACAGTCTCCCTCTCAATCTCCCTGAGCCATCAATTACAGTGGTCCTGTGAAAGGATAGGAAGAGAGGAGAAGGAGTCTAGTTCTCCTTGCAGATTGGTGCAAGCGTTGGATCTAAGGAAGGTATTCAGATCTTTCCTCCTTTCTTTGCGGATGGCATCAAAGGTACACATCGTAAAAACAGATCTATTATTCTTTGATTTCGATCCTAGCATTAAAGTTTTCCGTATTACAGAAGCATGATTAAAGATTTTTATGCTTATATTGGACAGTTGAACACCATGTTTTTATTTCCTTTGACACTTTTATTTTTGTCATTTTTCTTCTTTCTTCTGGCTCTTTACGTGGGTGGTGCTGCTCTTCTTCCTTCCCCTTCTTCTCTTTGTCTTTTATTTGTTTGAGCTCAAAGAAAAAAAATATCATATAAGTAAATTATTGCCTTTGTTTTTTTTTATCATTTAATAGTTATTTATATATGATAAAATGTGTTTCTCTCACAAAATAGTTTTTCAAAACCTGACAGGTATTTAAATCCTCATATTGAGATGAACATTGAATCTGGAAACTGTTATAACCAAATTTACTATTGTAAAAAAATTGCAAGGAAACTATTACATTTTTGTGGAAATGAGAAAATTTGAAGAAAATAGAAAAAACATTAAGAAGCTAAATAATCCTTCAAAATATCAAAAAATGGCAAACAATTCAGATACTATTAAAATATAAAAATAAAGAAAACAAAAAATAATAGATTATTTAGATTTTGAAAAAAAATTATAATTAAAAATATCTCAATTAAAAAAATTTCTTATAGAGGCCTATATGGTTATAATTATATATTTTTTAAAAGATCTCATATTACTCCTTGAAGTCGACACTCTAATTTTGGGGTTCAACAAAAATCAATATAATATATATCAAAATTTATTTATTTTATCAAATTTTTACCATAGCTTTAGGATATAGTATAAAAAACATTACATAGATCCATCATGTCTTAGTGAAAATGAAAAAAAAAAGATGGAAAAAAAGGAAAACATGAAACTGTTCAAGTATTGAATAAATCAAAAAAAGTTCTGAAAATTAAAAATTTATTATAGAGGTCTATCTAGTAGCAATCGAAACTTTTTTAAAAAAAATTAAAACATTTGGATCATTACTTGAGGTCGATATTTTGATTATGGATCCAATCAAAATCAAAATCAGGATATTGTATATCAAGAGTTAACTTTAGTAGATCATACTTTTATCAAAATTTGTTGACCTATTTAGAAGTTTAAATGTCAAAAAATAGTATATAGATCTATTGTGTTTTGTTGAAAATAAGAAAAAGATGGAGAAAATAGGAAAGCACTAAACTGTTCAGATTTTAAAAACTAAAAAATATTTAAAAATATTTTAAATAAAAAATATGTTATAGAGGTCCATCTAGTTATAATTGAAAGCTTTTAAAAATTTCATAGTATTTAGATTACTGTTTGAGTTTAATACTTTGAATTTTGGTCTAACTAAAATCAAAGTATAATATACCAACAGTTCAATTTTTTTGCACCAAATTTTTATCATAGCTTTAGGATACATTTAGAAGTAAAATATCAAAAAATATTACATGGATCCATCAAGTTTTGGTGGAAATGAAAAATATATATATTGAGAAAATAGAATAACACCAAATTATTTAGAAAATAAATTAATCAAAAATATCAAAAAATCTCTAATTTAGAAAATTTATTATAAAGATCTATATGGTTGTAATTGAAAGCTTTTCTAAAAAGCTTATAGTATTTGTATCGATCCATGAGGTCGATACTCTAATTTTGAGGTCTAACCAAAATCAAGATATCATATAGCAGGAGTTGATTTTGTAGACCAAATTTTTATCATAATTTGTGGACCTACTTAGAAGCTAAGATGTCAAAAAATAATATATGGATCTATCATGTTTTGGTGAAAATGAAAAAAAATTGGAGAAAATAAGAAAACATCAAACTATTTAGATATTGAATAAATCAAAAAATCTCAAAAAAAATCTCAAATTTAGAAAATTTATTATAGAAATGGAGGTCAACATTTTAGAATCATAGTTGGTACTAAGGAGGGAGGGGGGGAATGAATTAGTGCAATGATAAAATAATTAGTTGATTCGAAAAACTCGTTCGATAAAAACTTTCGACAATTAAGTTCATATTGGAAATGATATCAACTTGGAGTAAATGTAAAGTGAAGAATGCAGCTAAATAATAAAAGTAAGTAGCAAAGAAAGAACACATCGAAGTTTATAATGGTTCAATCGTTCAACCTATGTCCACTCCCGATTTCGCCTTCTTTAAGGCCATCGGTATTCACTAACGATCTTCCTTCAATAGACAAAGACCAACCACCCTTTTACAATTATTTTTATAAGATTTCCCTCACACTCTCTTAGAATACTCTCTATGCTTTAGAAGGAGGGACACTATACTTTACCAAGGTTACAACCTTAGAATCACAGAGTTTTGCTCTCTTTTCTTTCATAATTCTTATTGTGCTATGCAAAAATAGCTAGGTATTCATAGACCCCAAGTGGCTTTAATAATGGAGCCAAATTTTCAAACATCCTGAGATTTCGGGGTACTAGCAGTACCACCATCCAGTCTGGTGATACCACCGTCTGACACAATCTTGGAGACTATATCTTGGAGACTGAGCCACCAACGGTTCCATTGCCTATTCTAGCAGTGCCATCGCCTGACCCACCGTTTGAGTCACTATTTGGACCTTTTACTAGGCCTAACACAAACCAAACTTAGGCCCAATTAGCCCATAATTGAGTTGACCTAATTCCAACTCAATTACAACTTAAACCTACTTCGATCTAGATAATTACTGTAAAGATTGAATTATTTATTGTCCGGTATATTATTGGTTCATCGACGTTTCATCCAATCATTCGGCACATCACTCTCTCTCGTAGCCTATTGCCCAAGTGGCATGTTGACCCCATAATTTCGATCTCCTTAGTATAATTTTCACTTTTCTTAGTCCAATGCCTAAACCGATAGCACGAAGCCTTCTGTCGATACGTCGATCGATCCTTCAGCTTGATGTCCAACTTTTGACATGATCCACTCTGGCCCAACGTCCAACTCCTATTTTAATTATCTCTCCATAATCGAAGCTAGTTCTATGTTACTCAAAACAGATTAGATCATAAATCCTATCAATTGATTTCATTATCAAAATCTAAGATTCAACGGACTATTTTGGGCCATATGTTTACTATAGTTTATTAACCTATTTAGAATCTCAAATATTAAGAAATAATAAATGCATCATCATATTTTGATAGAAATGAGAAAAAAGATTGAGAAAATAGGAAAATAACAAATTGTTTCAAATTTAAAAAAAAATAAGAAAATATCAAAAAAAATCTAAATTAGAAAATATATTACAGAGATCCATATGATTACAACCGAAAGGTTTTTTAAAAAATTTATAATATTTGGTTCCCTCCTTAAAGTCGATACTGATTTTGAATACAACTAATATCAAGAAATAGTACCAGAAGTTGACCTTGTAAAATCAAATTTTTCACATAGTTTGTGGACCTAATTAGAAGCTAAAATGTTGAAAAACATTATATTGATCCATCATTTTTGGTGGAAATGAAAAAATGAAGAACATAGGAAAACACTAAGCTCTTCAAATACTGAATAAGTAAAAAAAATTCTCTAAATTAGAAATTTTATTATAAGGATCCATCTAGATATAATTAATTTTTTAAAAAAATTAAAGTATTTGAACCATTCTTTAAAGTAGATACTCTAAGTTTGGGATCCAACCAAAATCAATGAATTATAATAAGAATTGACTTTTGTAGATCATATTTTTACTATAGTTTATTGACATATTTAGAAGCTCAAATATCAAAAAATAATACATGGATCCATTATATTTTGGTGAAAACAAAAAAATTAAAAAAAATGCTAAAATGTTCACCTTCTAAATTAATCAAAAAATAAAAAATTCTCTAAATTAGAAATTTCTTATAGCATTTAGACTATCTGATTACAACTAAAAACTTTTCTAAAAATTTTATAATATTTGGACCATTCATGTTGATACTCTAATTTTTGAATTCAACCTAAATCAGGATATCGTATCTCATGAGTTGACTTTTATGGATTATACTTTTACCATAGTTTGTGGACATATTTAGAAGATCAAATTTCAAATATCATTGTATAAATCTAAATTTCTATCATAGCTTGTGTCATTCTTTTGTGGAATTTAGAAACTAAAAATATCATAACCTAATATACTATTATATTAGTTCATTTATGGAAATGTTATATTTTTGTTTATCTAACAATCTCATTGTAGGGATGATCCACTTCTCGATAAAATATTTTTTGTGCTTGATGAGATTGATATTCAGATATTATGTGGGATATCATTTTTGAGTGAAAGCCAATTACCAAATAGTTCTAAATCATTCCATAAACTTAAATGACCCACTATATTATGATGGAGATGATGATAGTAGCAATCTTTCAAAATGAATTGGTTGAAAAAAAATACAAGAAAAGGTTGAAGATGACACTAATCCTAATAATTATAATACATTAGATGTTGTTGGTGAGAGTTCTTTTTAAGTGAGCACATATATGATAATATTAAACAAGTGCTTGTTGAATACGATTATAACAAAGATGATGATATGTTAAATACATCACTTACACTAAAGATGATGATTTTTCCTATAATGATATTTTTGTTGGTTGGGTATGCTATTAGAAAGCCCCAAAATTATTATGTTGCATATTTTTATATATACTATTTTGTAATCCAAATAATATCATTGTATAAGTATTTGAGATATGGATGAATTTTAAAAGTCTTGAAAGACTATGTGATTCTAAGATACTTTGAGATTAAATATGTTGTAACTAGAAATTATTAGGATAATAGCACCAAGGGGGGATGAATTAGTGCTATCGAAAAATTTTGATGATTTAGAAAAACTTCATTCAATCAAACCCATATCGGAAATGTGTTTAACTTAAAAACGTTCATAAGAGTGGTGAGCAAATAAATTAATTTATAATATGAATGAAAAGCATAAAGTAAATGCAAATCGATTTTATAGTAATTCGATCATTGTGACTTACGTCAACTCTCGATTCCTCTTCTGTTGAAGCCACCCGCATTCACTAACGATCTTCTTTCAATGGGCAAAGATCAATTACCATCTTTACAACTCTTACTTTTCACGAATTTAGGAGAGAACCTTTATGAGTCTCACACCTCCCTTAGAATAACTCTAAACTTTTAAAGAGGAAGGGAATACTCAAGACTTTTTAAGATTTTAAAACTTAGAATCACAAGCCTTATCATTTTTTTTCACTTAATTCTTGCTATCTCAAGCAAGAAAGAGTATGATATTTATAGACCCCAAATGGATTTAACAATGAAGCTAAAATCTAAATTTTCAGATCTTCTGGGTACAAGTGGTACCATCATCGACATTGGATGGTACTATCGCTTGCAGAACCTGAGAGACCAGGCTCTGGTGGTACTACCACCAACCTGGGCATTATCACCGCCTGCCAGCATTAAGTACTGGTGGTACTACTACCTAATAGTCTGGGAGACTATGTTTTTTACTTTTCCAGGTCATAGGTAGTTCCATCGCTAGTTTGGCGGTGCCACCGCTTAACCCAATCTATGGGTCACTGAATGGGCCTTCCAATGAGCCCAACTTAGCCCCAAATCGAGCCCAATAGGCCCTTAATTAAGTTAGCATAGTTATACTAAAAGGTAACTCATTTTAAGACTTAACTACAATAATTAAGACCTAAACAATTACAAGATAAGAATCTAAGTTCTCCGGCATGTCAATGGTTCATCCAAACTCCTGACGAACTTTCGGTGCATCGTCCAAACCTTCAGTATATCGCTTGATCCATTGGCATATTGACTCCCACAATATTCGATATTAGTACAATGTCCGATTCTTCGAGTCTGATGCTTGATTTCTGACTACGACCCATCTATTTTTTCTTACTTTAATCATTTTACCTTTTCTGATCGAAGTTAGTCCTGCATCACTTTCTCAAAGCACATATTAGATCATAAACTCATCAATTGATTCCATTATCAAAATCTGGGATTCAATAATCTCCCCCTTTTTGATAATAATAATCAATTGATGATGGAGTTTAAACAAACTCCTCATATATATATATATATATATATATATATATATATATATATATATATATATATATATATATATATATATATATATATATATATATATATATATATATATATATATATATATATATATATAAACTAAATTCAAATAAAATATAATCCAAGTTAAAATAATTTTAATCACATGTAACATATTATATCAACATAAACATTATAATCATCATAAGTTGAAGTATTGCATGCATAATTCTAAATCATTATGTATAATTTTAAAATATAAAATCATCAAGCATGATACAAAAACATTTACATTCATCATTTCTTCATCATTATTTTCAACTCATTCATCACTTCTTCATCATTATTTTCAACTCATTCATCATTACTTCTCCCCCTTTGTCTTCAACAAAAAGGAGAAAAATACAATTATCAAGTTTTTGAAACATACAAGTTTTACATCACTTTAGAACATACAAACTAGCAAGTTTTAGAGATAGAAAAGTTAGTAATATTTGCTTCTACTTGAAATGTGCAAGCTAGAATTCTTGCTTCTCTTTTGAGATGTGCAAATTTGCAAGTTTTGTATCTGACAAGCTAGCACTTTTGCTTCTCTTGAGATGTGTAAGCTAGCATTTTTACTTCTTTTAAGATGTGTAAGATAGTACTTTTGTTTCTCTTAAGATGTACAATTTTCTTTCTCTCCTTTATCATTAAAAAGCAAAAGAAGTAGGAAAGAGTTTAATGGTATAAAAAAAAATTCAATCATCACATGAACAAATGAAAGATCAAATCATAAATCTGAAATATCATGAATCATTTTGACAAGTCTTCTTTTGTAAATAATGAAAAGATAATGATCTTGATTTAAAAAGAAAACTCAAATCATGAAAATCGAGAAATCAAAATAATGATCCAAAAAATATATAAAAAGAATTCTTGTATTTGAAAATTTTAATGTACTTAATTCTCTTCTAATAAAATCAAATTATTCCTCATTCAATGGTTTTATAAAAATATTTACTAATTAATGTTTTATATCAATAAACTCAAAAGATATAGCATGATTATTAATATGATCTCTAATAAAATGATGTCTAATATCAATATGTTTAGTTCTTGAATATTGAATGGAATTCTTTGTTAAACATATTGCACTAGTATTATCACATTTTATAAGGATATTTTTTAAGTAAATTCTATAATCTTCTAAAATATTTTTCACTTAAATAACTTATACACAATATGCACCTACTGCTACATATTCAGCCTCAGCCATAGATAATATAACAAAATTTTATTTTTTAGAAAACCAAGAAACAAGTGCATAACTTAAGAGTTGACATGTTCTATTTATGTTTTTTCTATCTATTCTACATCCAGCAAAGTCAGCATCGGCATCAATAGATTAGTAGTTCCTTTTAGGTATATAAACTTCCTTTTAACAATTTTAAAGTGAGATTACATAGGATTAGATTAAAATCTAGCACAAAATCCAACACTAAATATAATATCATATCTAGTTGCTGTGAGGTATAGTATGTTTGGAAATCCTTAAGGGGAGCGACATCACATGCGCAGCGGAAGAACAAAAAACAAAACCCCAGATTTTTCGTAGAAAGTTTCCGTCATCGTGTGAAGATCGGTGCGTCAAAAACAACCAAAAACTACACGTAAAAGAAGATAACTAGGAGATCGATATCTCTCAATTCTGCAGATCTGGGAGAGGATGAAGGAGGTCAAGCGCCCTCCTCTCTAGCAGATCCACACTGCAGGATTGCAACGATGCACCTCTCTCTCTTGGGAGAGGAGAATAGGAGATGGCTACCAAAAGAAACCCCCAGCCTATAGAGCTTTAGTTCCCTCCTATTTATAGAGGCCCCCTGAAAATCCTAATGGATCTTTTGCCCTATTGGGTATTGGATCTCCATCCAATTACCCAAGCCTCTTGGATTAGTGGGTCTCTACCCAATAATCTCTTATTAACAATTATCGAATCTCATCTCATGATTCAATAATTCATGGGCTTAATGGATATCCAACAAGATAGGGGGTTCAGCGGATATCTCATATCTGAACCTCTACTCGTCGTAACACCTACCATATGTGTGTAACCCTCTAGGCCCAATATCGAGCTAGCCATGACTTATACTTGTCAGATCTCCTTTTGACTTAGTGAATTATTATCTCTATAATAATTCACCTAACTCATCGACTACGGACGTACCAGGCCACTACACCGATGCCCCCAGACAATACAGGGGAATCCAATCCTTTGGACCTATCCGTCCCTCTACCATGTATCTATAGTCCCTCATCCATCCAATATCCCAAAGACCCTATACCGGCACGGTCGCATGCCCATACTGCCTTCTCCTTGAGTCTTGCTCTTGTCGGATTCTCCCGAAGAACTCTTTCTTTCTCAATTCGAATAACCTTAGTCAAGGATTTGTTCAAGCAAGAACACATAGGATATTCCTCTCATGATACCGAGAGTGGATGATCCTCTATTGACATTCAATAGCCCTCGTAAGGTTGGCTACCACTCTCAATAACCGGTTATACTAGATCTGAAACTTTCCAAACCTATAAGTCCAGTATCAAAGAGTGGAGTACTCATATAGGACATCCTTGGTGTCTTAAGTCTAAGGACCAGATACACTACTGGGACTATGGAATGGTTGTCCGACGTGAGGTATCAATAACCATCCAGCATTCCGTAGGCGGATCAATCAGTGAATTCATTCTCCAATGAGCATCCAGACTGCACTTTAGTGTCCCAACACGAGTAGCATGAGACCACTACCTCCATCATATGGATGGGTATACAGCACACCAGTCTATCTAGTTATCTCGATGTCCTTCTCGAGTAACCTATGATCAGGATAATTTAGGGCCTGTGTTTAAAGGTGAATCGGTCTCATTATCGTAATCTCATCACGATCCGATTCTCATTGCTCAGATCCAATGACATCACAATATAAGCAACACACAAGATAAAGTAATAAAACGCCTAATAATAAGCAAAGAGAAAAAGTGCATATCAAGTCACAAGTGTCGTCACCCATGTAATTAGCTTGCAGGGCACATATGACTAGCAATCTCCCACTTGACCTAAAGCCAATCACCAATATGTCTGATCCCCATCAGACCTCTGTGACGCTCAAAGACAATCTGAGTCAATGGCTTTATTAGTGGATCTACAATGTTATCGTCGGATGGAACTCTTTCTACTACTATATCTCTTCGGGCCATGATCTCTCTAATAAGTTGGAACCTCCTCAAAACACTTCTGATGAGACCTGGGTTCCCTTATTTGAGTAATCGTCCTGTATTTATCATAATATAAGGAATCAGCTCCTCGCTGCTCGAGATGACTCCTAGATCTATGATGAACTTCTTCATCCAGACTCTCTCCTTTGCTGCGTCTGCCACAGTAATGTATTCCGCCTCTGTGGTCGAGTCAGCAGTACTGTCTTGCTTGGAACTCTTCTAGCATACCGCTCCTCCATTCAGGGTGAACACATACTTTGAATTAGACTTGCTATCGTCGACATCGGACTGGAAGCTCGAGTCCGTGTAGCCCTCAATCCTGAGGCTACTACCTCCATATACCAGTAAAAGATCCTTAAGTCCTTCTCAAGTACTTAAGGATACATTTTACTGGTTCTAGTGCTCTAAGCCTGGATCTGCCTGATATCTGCTCATGACACTCAGAGCATGTGCTAAATCAGGCCTGGTACATAGCATAGCATACATGATAGATCCTATCGCTGATGCATATGGTATCATATTCATGTATGCCCTTTATTTAGGAGTCTTTGGGGATATACTCCTAGAAAATAATATTCCATGTCTCATTGGTATGAGACCTCTCTTGGAATTTTTTATGCCAAACCTTTTGACAATGGTGTCTATGTACCTAGATTGGGACAAGCCAAGCATTCTCTTAGATCTATCTCTATAGATCTGTATCCCCAATATGCAGGATACTTCCCCTAAGTCCTTTATGGAGAAGTGTCTAGATAACCAAGTCTTTACTGTGGAGAGCATTTCTACATCATTCCCAATGATCAAGATGTCATCCACATATAATACCAAAAAGGTAATAGTGCTCCCACTTATTTTCCTATACACACAAGGCTCATCTTCGTTCTTAACAAAGTCATAAGATCTGATCGCCTCATCAAATCTTATGTTCCAACTTCGGGAAGCTTGCTTTAATCCATAAATGGACCTAAGCAATCTGCACACCTTATCTAGGTTATCCCTGGACATGAATCCCTCAGGCTGTATCATATACACCTCCTCCTCGAGGTTACCATTAAGGAATACAGTTTTGACGTTCATCTGCCAGATCTTATAATCATAGTGTGCTGCAATAGCCAATAGAATTCAAATGGATTTTAGCATAACTACATGTGAGAAAGTTTCGTCATAGTCAACACCTTACCTTTGATGATACCCCTTAGCCACTAGCCTTGCTTTATATGTCTTTACCTTTCCATCTACTCCAATCTTCTTTTTAAAGATCCACTTGCAATATAATACCCTCGGGTGCATTAACTAGGTTCCAAACCTTATTGGAGTAAATGGAATCCATTTCCGAATTCATGGCTTCTTGCCATTTCCCGGAGTCTATGCTTATAATAGCCTCCTCGTAGGTCTGAGGATCAATATCCTCAACATCTTCTCTTTTGATATGTCCCACATATCTCTCAAGAGGATGGGATACTCTATCGGACCTATGTAAAGTTAAAACTTGTGTGTTAGGTATCTGAACAGACTCTGGCTGTGAAATGATGCTTGAGCTAGGTTCTCCAATCTCACTCAATTCTATCATGCTTCCACTGTCTCCAACAAGAATGTGTTCCTTCTCAAGGAACACTGCTCTCTTGGCTACAAAGACCTTTTGGTCCTCTAGGTGATAGAAATAATACCCACAAGTTTCCTTGGGGTATTCCACGAACTTGCACTGCCCATTCTGGATTCAAACTTGTCATGGTTATGTGGCAGCCCCAAATCTTAACAATCTTAAGATCAGACATCTTCCCATTCCATATCTCATATGGAGCAGACATCACTAACTTGGTTGGAATTCTATTCAGAAGGTAAGCTGTGGTCTCTAGGGCATATCCCCAGAATAAGATAGGTAGGTCGGCGAAACACATCATGGAACGCACCATGTCTAACAGTATGCGATTCCTCCTTTCTGGTATACCATTAAGCTGTGGTATATAAGGAGATGTCCATTGGGATAAGATCTCATAGTCTTTGAGGAATTGGGTGAACTCTGTACTCAAGTACTCACCTCCTCGATCCGATCAAGGGTTTTAATACTCTTTCTTGTTTAGTTCTCCACTAAATTTTTATATTTCCTGAATTTCTCAAAAGCTTTAGACTTGTACTTCATCAAGTACACATATCCGTATTTTGAGAAATCATCTGAAAGTAATGAAGTATGAGTAACCACCTATAGCATGAGCCTATTACATGGGACCACATACATCACTATGTATAAGTTCTAGTAACTCGCTGGCTCTCTCCAGTTCCACTAAATAGAGAGTTGGTCATCTTTCCCCGAAGGCAAGGTTCACATATCACATATGACTCATAGTCAAATGGATCTAGATATCCATCTTTTAGCAACTTTTGAATCCTTCTCTCGTAGATGTGACCTTGCCTACAATGCCAAAGATATGCATTGTTCACCTCTTCTCGTTTCCTCTTAGACTCACTTACACTCATGATATGTTGAGCTATATCTAGCATAAATAAACCATTATACAATGTTCCTCTCGTGATGATCTGATCATCTAATATTATTGAACAACTATTGTTCTCAAAAACTAATTTATATCCACTAACTGTCAAACATGAAATGAAAATAATGTTTTTGATAATATAAGGAACATAATAGCATACATCTAATGTAATAATAGCTCCACCAGGTAGATGTAAAGTGACCTTGCCAACAGCCACTATAGTAACCTTTGCTCCATTGCCTATCTTAAGATCTATCTCGCCTTTGTTTAATCTCCTAAGTCTTGCCAGAACCTGCAACGAATTACAGATATGATAAGCACTCCTGATATCCAATACCCATGTGTTATCATAAGATTCTGATAAATGGAGATTGATCATGAATGTACCTGAAGCTTCTCCAAGCTTCTGTTTTGCCCTCTCTACAAGGTACTCTTTGTAGTTCCTCTTCCAGTGCCCATCTTTGTCGCAGTGGAAGCACTGGCCTCTGTCCTTTGTTGGGTCTTTCTTGACAACCTTTATCTTACCCATTTTGCCCTTACCCTTGCCCTTCTTAAGGGTCTTCTCAGCCTTCCTTTTCTTTCTGGTCTCACCAGTATAGAGAATCGGCTTCTCTTTCTTGATGGTGCTCTCTGCTTCTCTCAATATATTGAGGAGCTCTGGGAGGGTCACATCAAGTTTGTTCATATTAAAATTCATTAATCGAGAAAAGGAATCGTAAGGACTAAAGCACAAGATCCACACACAGTTATCCTCTAGGACCATTCCTCGTCCTATGAGTTTCTCAATCCACTCAATCATCTTAAGGACATGATTCTAAACCAGTGTCCCTTCAGTCATCCTAGCACGAAAAAGACTTTTCGATATCTCATATAGCTAAGTTCTTCCCTATTCCTCAAATAGTTTGTGAAGATGTAGGAGTATGGAATTAGCATCCATATTTTCATGTTTTCTCTCAGAACTTAATAATCATAGAGGCCAACATATAACAAATGAGCAAGAGTGGAATCATCTAAGTACTTCACATAACGAGCGATCTCATCCTCACTTGCCCCTTCGTCAAGCGTAGGGATCATTGTATCAAGGACATATGCGATTTTCTCTACTGTGAGAACGATTCTCAAATTACGAAGCCAATCCATATAATTTGGACCAATGAGGCAGTTAGCATCAAGTATTCCACGTAAAGGATTTGAAAGCGACATTTTCTGAAATTAAAGATGTAGCAGAAATAAATAACATGTAAACTTTGAAAAAATTAAACAGTCAAGATAAGGACTTCTATCTTAATGTACTCCCACTAATTTTTTGCAAGACACACAACACCCTCCGGTATGTGAATCAGAGACCCCCGACAGATCTCTAGTGGGGATCGGGATCTGATCGACGTTTTAACGTAACCTCGAGGGACTTGACTAATCACGTTAAGCCCGTAAAGGTAGGCAACTCTTGCCAATCACAACTCCTTGTGATTCTCATTCTGTTCGGCCTCCGAACCATCATGGCCTCGAGGGACTCAACCAATCATGATGTTCGGTTAAGTCATCACCATCGTTACAAGATGAGTCTGATTCGGTGATATACTCTCGAGGGACTCGACCAAGCATACCATGTCCTCAGGTCACCGGTGACATCTCTATGTCGTAGATAAGATAGTGAGACACGATATAGGTGAGTCTTGAGGGACTCGACCAACTCAACCTACACCAGGAATCGGTTCCTAGCTATAACGATGGAAGACCACGTGGGTCAATCTAATTGCCTCATATTTACCGACTTAATATTATTAATGGAGAGGATTTTTGATTTGATATCCTAACATAATGTGTCACACACATACGCATTTAATATATATATCTACATCACATGCAAATATATATATACATATCTAGTAGGTGTATATCTAATCACACATCACATGAGCAATCACACCAGATGATCATGGACCACATCCTAATATGATCAGGCCCGAGCCAGTGGGCCCAATCACTCACATCAAGATCTATGTGTGCTTCGGCACATCTTTATGCCTTGTGATCGTCCATCTCGCTTTGTCGAATCCGTCAGCAGCTCAACGCATCTCCATGCGTCGGATCGTCCATCTCAACCTCATGAGTCACGCTACCGCTAGTGCTCCTTATGTAATTACAACATAATTATAGGCACGCAGGCCCGACAATAAATGAGAAAAGAATAGAGGCTCGCAGGTCCCAATAATAATAATCACATGTACACACATCACATCACAGGTCCATGATCATCTATCCATATCATACATCACATATATATGTTATTTTATAGAATTACTAAACAAAAATAATAGTTAATTAAACTATTTAATTAACATATTTAATTTTTTTGAAATCAGGGATATAAAGGGAATTTTTGAATTCTCAGGGGTATTTCGGTAATTCGATCAAAAGGGTAATTTAGCAATTCTATCAAAAGGGATAAATTTAGAATTTTTAAAATTTTGAGGGGTATTTTGGTAATTTTGTCAAAAGGGATAGAATCTGAAATATTTGAAATTCCGAGGGGCAAAATCATCTTTTGTCCCAAAACCCTAACTCCTCACCCTTACTGCGCCTGCGGCCGTCGCCACCCTGCCAACGGCACCCCTTGCGTGCGGGGAGGGCGGCGGCGCCACCACTGCCTGATGGGCACGGGCGCCCAACACCTACATATCATTTTAGGATCTAAAAATTCATGGGCTTAATGGATATCCAATAAGATAGGGGTTCAGCGGATATCTCATATCCGAACCTCTACTCGTCGCAACACCTACCATATGTGTATGACCTCTAGGCCCAATATCGAGCTGGCCGTGAGTCATACTTATCAGAACTCCTTCTGACTTAGTGAATTACTATCTCTATAATAATTCACCCAACTCATCGATTGCGGACGTACCAAGCCACTACGCTGCGGCCCCCAGATGATATAGGGGAATCTAATCCTTTGGACCTATCTGTCCTCAGTTACCATGTATCTATAGTCCATCATCCATCCAATATCCCAAAGACCCTATACCGGGCACGGTGCTGTCAGGCCCATACGGTCTCTCCTCGAGTCTTACTCTTATCGAATTCTCTCGAAGAACTCTTTCTCTCTCAATCCGAATAACCTTAGCCAAGGATTTGTTCGAGTAAGAATATATGGGATATTCCTCTCATGATACCGAGAGCAGATGATCCTCTATTGACATTCAATAGCCCTCGTACGGTTGGCTACCACTCCCAATAACCAGCTGTACTAGATCTGAAACTTTCCAAACCTATAAGTTCAGTATCAAAGAGTGGAGTACTCATACAGGACATCCTTGGTATCTCAAGTCTAAGGACCAGATATACTACTATGACTACGGAATCGCTGTTTGACATGAGGTATCAATAACCATCCAGCATTCCGTAGGTGGATCAATCAGTGAACTCATTCTCCAATAAGCACCTGCACTGTACCCTTAGTGTCCCCACACGAGTAGCTATGAGACCAGCTACCTCCATCATATGGACGGGTATATAGCACACCAGTCTATCCGGTTATCTCGATGTCCTCCTCGAGTAACTTATGATCAGGATAATTCAGGATCTGTGTTTAAAGGTGAATCGATCTCATTATCGTGATCTCATCACGATCCGATTCTCATTGCATAGATCCAAGGACATCACAATATATGCAACACACAATATAAAGTGATAAAACGCTTAATAATAAGTAAAGAGAAAAAGTACATATCAAGTCACAAATGTCATCACTCATGTGATTAGCTTGTAGAGCACATATGACTAGCATAATAAACTACCTATCATACCCCAACAAGTTTTTTGATCAAAATAATCTCTATTATTGTCCATATCTAATTTTATAGTGGTGTTCATTATGTTAGGACCGACATTGACACTAAGAGGGGGGGGTGAATTAGTGCTTATGATAGAAATATTATTTTGAAACTTTATTCTATAAAGCTAGGGAGGAGATTTGGGAGTGACTGATGATCTACAAAACCAACTAAGTCCGTGAATGGTATTAGGCATAAGCCCACTTAGAAACACTTAGCATGCAAATGTGGGGACTAGCGACTGCATTGAGGGCAGCCAACATAAACGGACTTGGAGTTGTAAGCGGGCATCCGAGAATGGCATTTAGAAGAATGGCCAACCTTTGCGCAAGAGGCACCAAGACAAACAAGCCAAGAAGAATTGCATAGCGCCAAAGGAAGCAATGGCTCAACGTTGGCATCCAAACTTGGTGCAAAGGATGAGACCGTACAAGGTGGATTGGGTTGTTCAACAATCGAAAGAGTTGTACAAAGCTCACAGAGGTGAGGGGAGTTGCAAACTCAAGGAATTCGATACTCATGCAAGCGCTTGCATGCGAACGATAGAATGTCCATGGCCATCCTAAGGCGGCCGAAGGTCAACGCCATGGAGCATTGAAATTTTCTCTGGCATGTGCAGGGATACTTTCATAAGAGGTTGAAGTGTGCATTCGATGTTGCTAGACCCAAATGTATGGCGAAGTGTCACAATCTAGCAAGTGCATGAAGACATGGGTACAATTTGTTCCACAAAGGCGGAGTAGTCCAAGGGGATGGTGGTCTCAAAACTTCAGAGGAAGGATGCAAAGAGAGAAGTTGCAAATATCAGGATAAGTTCATTCTCGGGGAGAATCATGTGCAATGAATCACCGATTAAGAGTACCTCAAGACAAAGCTCGGTGGATCGAGTGAGCAGTCATCGCATGATCTCAAGTGGTGATGCGTTGGTAGACGGCGAGATCAAGTGGGGAGCAACCCTAGGCAACACAAAGTGAAGGCACACTTAGAGCCGATAGTGAGATCGGACTCATAGGGTCGACGTGGAATGGTGGGCGTAGGGCCACCATTAATGCTCCAATCGAGAAGTAGAGTAACTTAGGGTAACTTGGTGAGGTACCCAAGCCGCATGCAGGGAGTTAGCTAGAAGATGGAACATGGAGTGGAGGCTTAGAACTTTTCTTAGACAAAGGTTAAGGACATGGACTCTTGTAGAGGCAAGAACAAGATCATGTCGCCCATGGGTTTCATATTCATATAGAACTCATCTTGCATAGTGCCAGAGACGAAGGGAGCTTTGAGGCACATGCACCTTATCTCGATAAAGCATTTGGTGGAGGAACTAAGGTGACACAGTTTGCAAAGGCAAAGTTGGTGTCAAAAAGGCCTTGGCACGGGCAAGAGGATGCAGAGGTAGTTACTCTTGAAGAATATACCACAGTGTTGCTATTCGAGTTACCATGAGGAAAGCGGTGTGTAGTGGAGATTGTGTTGGTAGGCGAGTCTGATCCGCAATAGTGCACCAATTTCAGAAGTCGGGGACTTTAGAGGAGCAGCGATGGATCGCCTAGAGCTATGCTTCTCAAGTGTGACCAGAGAGTGGAATCGATTGCCAAAGAAGTGAACAAAATCGAAGGTGGCAAAGGCCTGCGATGTGTTGGTGGAGTCCACACATTGAGATATCGATGATTCGAGTTCATACCAGGGGATCGAGAATGCGAGATGTCACGAGCGCATAATGTAGCGGATCGTGGTGGAATGGTTCGTGAAGGCGACACACATAGTGTGTCCCGTGAGAGACATGGTCATATGAAGTATGATCGAGCATAGAGCTCAGTGAACAACACGCAGCAAGAAGAGCTATTAATTCAAATAGTAAATGCCATGATCAGTAGAGGTGGGTCTTCCATACGCATCGAATCTGCATTGAATGAAAGCCTTGGGCATACCATGAATGCACTATCGAGGAAGAAAGTTGATACAAGTACCAGTGAGTCCCATAGGGACCAGATCATAGGTATGATCGAGTGGTCAAGAGTTGGGCGCTTAGAGTTCTTCGCAAGGGAGCCCGCAAGTGAGGACAAGGCCGAGTAAGTGAACGTTGTGACCTATGAAGCTAAGGAGAATAGAAGCGGTGCAAAGTCTACAACATGAATGGCGGTGGCCATACATGGGAGTTACCTTTCTAGCGACCAAGTGAGTTTCGAGAGAACATAGAGGTGTCGCTGTGTTCAAATGGGGTGAGGAAGCAATGATGAGTCTAGAGGGACTCAGATACCCAAGATCAATCATCGTTAGATTGAAGGTGGACTCAGAGGAGTGCCGCTCAGAGGCGGATCTACCGATCGTGAGGAAGGGACGCAGATCGAGACAACAAATAGTAGTGTCATGGGCAATGCGGTGCCATGTACCGCAGAGGGACTTTCGGGAAGTCATCGATCCCTTGCTCGTATAGGAGAGCGCTTGGTCGTGATATGGGCCATAGAGGAGGAGAATGCATTGGCAAACTCATGTACCAAGACAAGGCTAAAGGGTAGAGGCCAGAGAACTTCGTAAGACTAGTGTCAATAGACTTTTCATCAAGATAGCCATAAGTGAAGGACTTCGGATCGATGCAAGAGTGCATGACCAAGGATCGGAATAGCGATCGTAGTATTGTACCTTTGCAATTCAAAGGAGTTGACGATAGAAATGATAGAGAAAGCGGTACAATCCCAAAGGTGACCGAATCTTTCGGAGAATTAGTCCAAGTTGGAGTGATAACTTCTTGCATTCGTTCAGGCAATGAGAAGGCGAATCATAGTAGGCGATGGAAATCATAAATTTAGCAACTATACACCCCGATAGCTAAAGAGCTATGATACATATGGAATGCAAATTGACACCCTCCAACGAATTGAAACAAGGCGGATCGTTCAAGAATGAAGTAAGGGAAACTATTCTAATTACTTATCAATAGAAAATTGATAAAATAACTAGAATAGACTTTGAATTCCCTTAAGACGCCACAAACTAACAAGTCTGATAAGTCAAAAGAAAAGCAAAGATTTGGTTTGAGCATACAAGCAGAAAAGCTGATAAGTTCTAAAGTTCATGCAAGAACTTAAAACAAAACACTCAGGTGTTGAAGAATTGTTATACTTCCCAAATTATACTTCGAGAGTCAACCTCATTTATATAGTATGAGGATAGTACAAAAGGAATGAATACATTAAATAACATTCATATTCCTAATTCATGAATTTTGGTAAACATGGTTGAATGGACTTTTATTCTTCAAGATGAGGTCTTCAAATTTGTCTTTCTCTCTTCATGATCATATTGACCATTTTAGGCTCTTCTTGCAACCATAGAATCTTGATTGAGTCTTGACTAGCTTGATCTGGTTCATATCATTCCCCCTTTCTTGGAAAAGATTCGTCCTCGAATCATAGCCTCCATCACCTACATCAAACAAAGATAGATTAGAAACTTTGAATGTTGCATTAATGTTGCCATACTCACCTGGTAGTTCCAGCTTATATGCATTGTCATTGATTTTTTGAAAGACTTGAAATGGACCATCTACTCTTGGCATTAGTTTAGACTTCCTATGACTAGGAAATCTTTCCTTCCTTAAGTATACCCAAACTCAGTCACTAGGTTCGAACACTACTTGTTTTCGGACTTTGTGTTGTTTCTCATATTATAGAGTTTTCTTTTCAATTTGTGTTGGACTTTTTATGCAATGCTTTGACAAAATCAGCTTTTTGCTTACTATCCAAATTGGCCTTTTCCAATGGTAAAGGTAGCAAATCTATAGGAGTTAATGGATTGAACCCATACATAATTTCAAATGGGGAATGGTTTGTTGTAGCATGCACACTTCTATTATAAGCAAACACCACATGTGGCAAACACTCCTCCTAATTTTTAAAATTTTTTTGAATTATGGCCCTCAAAAGTGTTGATAAAGTTCGATTTACCACCTCCATTTGTCTATCTGTCTGTGGATGACAAGTGGTTGAATACAACAATCTTGTACCCAACTTACTCAAAAGGGGTATGCAAAAGAGGCAAAGAAACTTCACATCCCTATCACTCACAATTGGCCTAGGGATGCCATGTAACCTCATAATCTCTTAGAAAAACAGTCCCGAAACATGAGTTGCATCATCTATTTTATGGCAAGGAATGAAATGTACCATCTTGCTAAACCTATCAACAACAATAACAAAAATAGAATCTCTCCTCCTTTTGACCTAGGTAAACCTAAGACAAAGTCTATGGATATATCAACCCAAGGTTCATTAACTATAGGAAGGGGTATATACAACCCATGAGGTATTACTTTAGATTTAGCTTATTTACAAGTGATGTATTTCTCATACAATCTTTTAAAATCCCTTTTCATGCGTGGCCAAAAATTATCTATTAACACATCTAAAGTTTTTCTAACTCCAAAATATCTCATTAAACCTCCACTATGTGCTTCTAAGCAATTCTCTCATTGAACATTGAGAATCTTGTTTTCTTTGAAAAGAAAACCATCATGTCTAAAGAATTTATCAAAACTCCCTTTCTCACATGCCTCATAAACATTAGCAAAATCATAGTCAGAATTGTATAAATCTTTAATGTATTCAAAAACCAATAATTTTACATTAAGTTTAGATATTAGAGCATACCTTCTAGAGAGAGCATCAGTGATCACATTTTCCTTACCTTGTTTGTACTTGATGATGTATGGAAAAGATTCAATAAACTCCACCCATTTTGCATGCCTATTGTTGAATCTCGGATTTTGATGATGAAACTAATTGAGTGTGATTTATTGTCTAACTGCGTGTTGAGTTACGCAGGTCTACTATCGGCAGGAGGCTTCGTACGTCGGGCATCGGGCCAAGAAGTGCGGAGTTGCGCCATGGATATCGAGTTTGTTTGTGCTAACTACAAAATGGATGAAAGCGTAGCAAATCTATAGGGCGAGTCAATGCGATGGATCGTGGAGTCCGAGAGCTTCTGGCAGGATGGTTTCCATCGCAAGACAAGTTCGCCTAAGCTACTAAGAAGACTTGACTTGCACTTTGTAATAGCTTAAAACGTCTTTAAAATTCGTAGTTAGCACATATTTTGGGTTAGGATTAGATAACCCAAAGTGGGGGCCCATTGGGCCTTGATTAGAATGAGTTTGGGCTAAAACTTTGGCCCAAACCGAACCAGCTACGTGCATGCTACTGTAGCATGTTACTGTAGCATGCTACTGTAGCCATGTACTGTAGCATGTACTGTAGCCCGGCTACTGTAGCAGGCTACTGTAGCGTGCTACTGTAAGACAGTGCTTTGCTAAACCTATCAACACATAACAAAAAGTCTCTCACCTCCTGTGGTACCGCTCAACTATTGGAACTCCAAATTTATTTGAAATTATAGCCCAATTTGAATCCACTTTGGATCTATAAATACTCCTTTTGAACATAACCCTTTGAGCAAAAATTTCTAAGTCTTGAGCTCTAAAGTGTGTTGTAAAGTCTTGTTTTTGCTAGTGTTCACCTTCTTCCCTTTCTTGAGAGATCTTGTAGAAGTGTGAACATATTGTAAAGTTGTAAAGGTGTTTGATCCTTCCCCTCAAAGAGATTGCTAGTGGAAGAGAAGCCTCATCAGAAAGGCTTCAAGAGTGGATGTAGGTCATTTGAAACCACTATACATCCTTGTGTTCATGAATGTTAGTGCTTACTTTCTAAGCATTTCTTTACTTTTGCAAGTTATTTAGTTCATACTTATTTCCTTAAGCAAGCAATTTCTTTAAGCTCTCTTCGTCAAATCGAGATCTTCCTTGAACGTGAGTTTTCGCATGGTTTCAAGAGCGATTTTAATCTGCACTAATTCACCCCCTCTTAGTGCCGCTCGATCCCTAACACCTATGACTTAGCTTTTGGATTTCCTTGGTCTCTTCTGGGTTGCATCTATATGCTGGCCTATTTGGTATGCTTGCACTTGGAATGAAATCAATTTGATGCTCAATTCCTCTAATTGGTGGCAAACCATTGGGAACTTCTTTGGGAAAGATATCCTCATTTTCCTGCAAAAGATTAACAATAACACTAGGCAAACTTTTATCAATTTTGTTAGAAGAAATCAAAATGTCCTTGTACATAAGTACAAGTAAGGGCTGCCTCATGATTAAGGCCTTTTTTACATCACTCATTTTGGCATAAACACTCATTTTTCTTTCACTCAAGCCTTCCTTATTTTCTCTCCCCTTGTGTTTTCCAATACTCTTATTTTTATCACTCATCTCATCTTTTTCTTTTTTCTCTCTTACTTGCTCCCTCCCAAATGTTTTGGTTAATGAAGACTCAAGCTCCTCATATTGTTGTTTTATGCGCATCTGGTCTTCAAGAATTGTCTTCGGAGGCAACGATCCAAGTTGATATTTCTGTCCATCTATGATCAAGGAATAACGGTTCTTGAACCCATCATGTGTTACCCTACAATCATATTGCCATGGTCTCCCCAACAACATGTGACTAGCATACATAGGTACCACATCACACCAAACTTCATCCTCATATCTACCAATTGAAAAATGAATTAACACTTGCTGATTTACCTTTACTACACCACTATCATTCAACCATTGTAACTTGCAAGGTTTTGGATGTTTGATAGTAGGCAATTTCAGTTTCTCCACGAGCAAGATACTTGCCACATTGGTACAACTTCCACTATCAACAATCACATTGCACAACTTGTTAGCAATCAAACAATGAGTATGAAACAAATTTTCACGTTGTTCACCATGTTCATCATTTTTACTTTATAAACTAAGTATGCGTTGAATAACCAAAATTTCACCTTTAGCATACTCTACGTCACTAGTATCCTCTGGAATGTCATCATCATTCTCTCTTTCACTTTTAGATTCTATATTCCCATCTCTTAGAATCATAACTCTCTTATTAGGACATTCACGTGCTATATGTCCATGCCCAAGGCACTTAAAACACTTAATACCTCTACTTTGGTTAGGTTGATTCTCACCTTTACCCTTGTTGCCAAATTCATTTTTGCCTTTAATTCCATCAATTTTAGGCTTAACAATGGGTTTATCATCCTTTTTACTCCAATTTGGTTTCCAAGATGAAGAAGAACCCGAATAAGGTTTTGAATCATACCTTGTGCCTTTTCTTTTGAGTTGTCTCTCAATCTTCATGGCCATATTTACCATATCATCAATCTCCACTGTAATTCCACAAGATCACCAATGTTCTTGTTTAATCCACTTAGGAATCGAGCCATTGTAGCCTCACGGTCTTCCTCCACATTAGCCCTTATCATGGCTATCTCCATCTCCTTGTGATATTCATCAACGCTCATGGAACCTTGTGTCAAAGTTTGCAGTCGTTGATGCAAATCCCGATAGTAATGACTTGGGACGAATCTCCTTCTCATGATTTGTTTCATCTCTATCCAAGTCTCTACTGCCTTTCACCATTTCTACGCTGTCTTTACATAATTGATCCCACCAAATTATAGCATAATCACAAAATTCAACAGCTAATTTTACCTTTTTCTCGGAGTAGTTGTGACATTCAAAGATTAGCTCCACTTTTCGTTCCCACTCCAAATAAGTATCTGGATTATTCTTTCCTTGAAAAGAAGGAATTTTCATTTTGATGCTACCTATGTTTCTGTCCACACCATCAAAATGTCCTCTCCTAGTTTGTCTCGTAGGATTAACATCTTGACCAATTAGAGTGACTTGGTCATCGTTGAGGTCATCTCTGCCATTATTTTCATCGTGGATGAATACTGGTTGTCTCCTACGTCGTGGTTCACCTTCCAATCTATTAATTGCATCATCATGCCTTTCTAGATGATCTCTTACATCTCCCATCACTTTGAACATACGTTCAAATTGTTGTTACGCTTGAAGCAAAAGATCATTTGATGAAGAACTTGCATCTTTTCTTTAGACATGTTTGTAACCTGAAAAACAAAGTTAGAATAGCCTCACCAACACTCTCTCACGTCTTTCACTCAAGATTTGATTCACTCAACTCGTGTTTTCACACAATGTTTGGCTTTTCTCAATATTGATCTCACCACTCTTGCCTTTTACCTCTTGTTTTGTTCTTTGAGTTCTTAGATTAACTAAAGAAACTTAAACAAACAATTCAGATTGTGGCAATTCAAGGGTATTGAAATTGGACATAAAAGTAAAAAAAAATGTAAGCCAAGTTTAAAGGTGTGTGTAATACACTTCAATAATAAGCAAAGATTAGAATTCAAGTATCAAATGAATAAAGAAAATTTTCTGGAATAAAAAAAATTCCAAACCTGAAACAAGAATTCAAAATTATGAAGATAGAATTCTGTAATTTTCAAGAAGTCCCTGAATTCATAATTTTTTTTTATAATTTCGATCTCTTTCTTTCTTTCTTTCTTTCTTTTTTTTTGACCTTTGATCTTCTCCTCTCTTTTTTTATCTTGATTTCCTCTCCCTTTTTTGTACTTTTGATTTTCTCTCTCTCTCTTTTTTTTTTGAACTTTCTTTCTTTCTTTTTTTGACAATAAAGTGAGGGAAAAAATGAAGAACAAACAAAGAATAGCACAAGAAACACAACAATAAGGAGAAAGGAAGAATAGCAATTATGGATATTCGATAAGAGAATAGGAAAAAGTTAAAAGATAACAAATAAATGGATAAGCAAACCTCAAACTTGAGCCGTGCTCTGATACCAAATGATGGAAATCATCAATTTAGCAACCATACACCCCGATAGCTAAAGAGCTATGATACATATGGAATGCAAATTGACACCCTCCAACGAATTGAAACAAGGCGGATCGTTCAAGAATGAAGTAAGGAAAACTATTCTAATTACTTATCAATAGAAAATTGATAAAATAACTAGAATAGACTTTGAATTCCCTTAAAACGCCACAAACTAACAAGTCCGATAAGTCAAAGGAAAAGCAAAGATTTGGTTTGAACGAAAAAAGCTCGATAAGTTCTAAAGTTCATGCAAGAACTTAAAACAAAACACTCACCGTGTTGAAGAATTGTTATACTTCCCAAATTGTCTGTCTTACACTGAGAGTCAACCTCATTTATATAGTATGAGGATAGTACAAAGGGAATGAATACATTAAATAACATTCATATTCCTAATTCATGAATTTTGGTAAACATGGCTGAATGGACTTTTATTCTTCAAGATGAGGTCTTCAAAATTGTCATTCTCTTTACATGATCATATTGACAATTTATGACTCTCCTTGCAACCTTAGAATCTTAATTGAGTTTTGACTAGCTTGATCTCATCGTGAGTGACTCAAGAAGGATTGCAAACACTTCAAGTGCTTCGGAAGTGTGAGCTAAGAGCAAGCGAAGTCTAGTAATCAGTTCGATGCACGAAGTACAACCTTGAGGAGGCGGGCGAAGTCAAGTAACCTTTGCCTTCTCAACTCTCAAGAGAATGGGCGAAACCGAGTACCCCAACTCTCTTGGTTATCCAACAGAGGAGCTCTGCCCAAATTTGAAGGTCCTTCGAAGAGACTAATGGAAGTTAACAGTTTTCAAGTCCTCACTAATAGTGATCAGTGCTACTGAGAGTAGATTGTCCACTTCATTTCCTAATTGAATGCTAATCGAAAGCGAAAGTGATGCGAACCTACTTGGGCAAGACAACTAAGTGGAAGAAGATTCGATGGGTAAATTTTGTAGAGGAAGGACTTGAAAACTTCAAAGGTTGCGAGGCGATGCTCGTTAAAGCTCCAACAAGCATCTATCCAGTTCAATAGATAAGAAGAATTTAAAGACTGGCGCATATCAAAGATGGACTTTTTCCTTCATCAGATGAATTCGCAACAACCAACAAGGATCAGCACAACTCTGCCAACCCCACACCAGAGTCAGAGTCATTGACGAGTTGAAGCAGCATGGCGAATTAAAGTTCGACGACTCAACAACAACAAGCGGAGAACAATCGGGAGCCAAGGGGCGCATCACAAATAGGAGCAGAAGATCGAAGATCTAACAAAGAAAAGAAGTTACAGCATCAGCAAAGGCTTTGACGAGGGCGTCGAAAGAATAAGTGGGGGAGAATGTCATGGATAAATTATAAACAGCTTGTTCGAGGTAATGCTTATGTGTGTCCATGTCCCTTTTGATTTGTTATAGCTTATAAAGCTTGTAAAGCTTGTAAAGGGCTTGCCAAAGGCTAATGCCTCATTTGAGTGAGTTTGGCAGTCATTGTAGGCTTGTACATAAAGTTTGCGTCAAGTGAATACTTGTACTAGAATTCGATCTATAGTGGACCAATCTTATACCTTTATTGTGCAACCATTCTGAGCTTGTGATGTCTAAGGTTGAAATTTACTTTGGCTATAAAGTGTTTGCTGAAAGGGTGGCTTGTGGATCCCGTGTAAAGCGCTTTTGTTGTCCCGTCTTCTCTTTTGCAAGTCCTAAGGGATCGTAGAAGATTTCGGGGAGGCTGACCTTTGCGGTGACACGCAATAGTGCCGCACGGCTTAGGCAAAACTAGCTAAGTCCGTGACACTACATCCACTCCTGATTCCTCTTCCGTTGAGGCCACCGACGTCCACTAACGATCTTCTTTTAATGGGCAAAGGCTAACTACCATTTTACAACCCTTTCTCCTTTTCACAAGTTTAGGAAATGACCTTTATAAGGCACTCACCCCTCTCTTAAAACAGAATTCAACACTTGAGCTAGAGGAGGAGAATTCTCACAAGATTTCCATATCATTTTCCCAAGTTTTTACTCTTAATTCTTGTATATTTTGAGCAAGGACTGAGAGGGGTATTTATAGGCCCCAAATTGATTCAAATTTGGAGTCAAAACTAGTCTAATCCCGCATCTTCGAGGTACTGGCGATACCATCGCTAATGCTGGGTGGTACCATCATTTGACACACTATCACTAGGTGATACCATCGCCCAATCTAGCGATACCATCGCCTAATATATTCTTGGAGACTAAACTATTAGTAGTTTCATTGCCTATTCTGGTAGTGCCACCGCCTGACCCACCTTTTAGTCACTGATTGAGCATTTCTCTTAGCCTAAAACAGTTCTAATTTAGACCCAATGGACCTATAATTGAGTTAGCCTAATTACATTCAAAACTAACTCAATTAGCTCCATAAACTATTTTGATCTAGATAAATTATTACAAGCATGAATCTTATGTTGTTCGGTATGTCATTGGTTCATCTGACGCTTCGTTCTCTCTCACAGCATATTACCTAATCAGCATGTTAACCTCTGCAACTCTAATCTACTTGGCACAATATTCACTCTTTATGGCCCCACGAACTCATGGCATGAAGCCTTCTATCAGCATGATTTCCAATCTTCTAACATGTTTTGCTCTAACCTAACATTTGATTCTTCCTGCTTCAATTTATCTCTCCTTGATCGAAGCTAGTCCCGTGTCACTCAAGACGCAGATTAAATCATAACTTTATCAATTAGTTTCATCATCAAAATCCAAGATTCAATAATTTTCTCTTTTTTTGATAATGACAATCAATTGATGATGGAGTTAATCTTAACTCCCCCTATCATTATGCTATATTGATATAAACGAAAAAGAAACTTTGAATTCAGAAAATCATGAATCATGGCAACATGTCATTCATCATAAAATCATGTATAATCATAATTTCAATACATTATTCCATATATGATCATCATCATAACTTCTCCCCTTTGTCATCAACAAAAGGGAGAAGTGCAACTAGCAAGTTTTACATCATTTTTGAATATGCAAGCTAGCAAGTTTTAAAGATGTGCAAGATTGTAAATTTTGCTTTACTTAAGATAGGTAAGCTTTTCCTTCTCTGTGCAAGCAAGCAAATTTTTTCTTTTCTTTTGAGAAGTGCAAGCCAGTGATTTTGTTTTTTCTTTTGAGATTTGTAAGCTGGCAAGTTTTTTGAGAAAATGAAGTTAAGCAAAATTTTTGCTTCTCTTGAGATAGCAACTCGTTGCTTCTCTTTACAATGTGCAAACTAGCAACTTTTACTTTTCTTTACAATGCGCAAGCTAATAAGACTTTCTCCCATTTATCATTGTGAAAAGGAAGAGAATAATACAATGTTGTAAATATTTTTCTTGTTAAATCAATTTTTAAACATCACATGAGATATACAAATCATAAATGCAAGGGAATTATACATAATAACACTCAAGTTTGTAAACATCAAGAAGTCAATTGATATATCATGATATATTTAGATAAATATTATCTTTAATAAAATACAAGAATCATACAAGAATAAGGAGTAAGGGATCTTGATTCATATAAAGAAAATCTTAAGTTATAATTTCAAAAATTCAAGATTATGATATAAATAAAAACTTCTATATAAAAAGAGTCATGAGAGAACAAATAAAGGATCTCGATTTATGCATCATATGTCTCAATTTATCATATTTCATAAAAAAATTTAAGCTATAATTTCAAAAAAATCATGATTCATTTGGAAAATTCTCCTCTTTAGTAAATGATGAAAAGAATTCTTAGGAGATAAAATAGCAATGATACCAATCATGATTCATTTGGATAGTAAATAGCAAAAAGAGACTTAGGAGAAATTGATTCATGCATAAGAAATCTCAAGTCATCAAGCTCATAATTCATAAAAATTTTCAAATATCAAGTGTAAGATTTGGATAAAATTTATTCAAATTTAAATCATCAAAATCACTTTCAAGAGATTCATAAATAACAAAAATAGATTCATCATTAAGGATCTCTATGATGAAAACTCAATAAGATAGAGATTGAAAAATTTTCAAAGAATGTTTTTCTCTTTTTAATTGTTTAAATTCATACAATTGATTTCATATAAGCATACCCAAGTTTTTATACCAAAATCATGCATTATCTAAACCTAAAAAGCAAGTTTCATCAAAAAAAAGAAATCATCAAGATCAATAGTATAACACATAATAACACATCTTCAAACAAAAAATTTTGATTTATCATTATAATTCTAATGATAATATATTTTCCTTCTAAAGTGAATCTAACTTTTCATACTTAAGTGCAAGGAATTAGCATGTAAATGTCATGCTCATTTTTTTAAAAAAGCATGATTTTTTTTATATTTTTTATTTCTTACTAATTTAAAAACAACTCATGAAATACATCAAGTAATTTCATAGTAAAGTAAAGAGGTTTTGGTTGAGTCACTTATCTCGTTATCGAAAACTAATAAAAGCGTAATTTGCAACCTCGTCTTCGAATGCACTCGATTTATCCTTAAGTACTTTCTTTCTCTTTGGTAGCTACTTCTTTTTAAGTTTATTTTTGTTCTTAGTTTCTTGTTTTATGAATTTTTTAAATTTTATTATGAGGAGTTCAAAGTCATCATCATCATGATAATCACTTGAGTTACCACTCAAATAGTATTCTTTGGTTCTCAACGTCAAGTCTTTCTTGTTCTTTGGAAGGTTGTTCTCAAGTTCATCATATACTATATATGTCATTTCATAGGTCATCAAAGACCCGATAAGTTCTTCAAGTGAAAATTTATTCAGGTCCTTTGTTTCTTGTATTGCAATTACTTTAGGATCCCAACTTTTTGGAAGGGATCTTAGTATTTTATTAATAAGTTCAAAATTAGAAAAACTTTTACCAAGTGCTTTTAAACCATTAACAGCATCCGTAAAACAGGTGTACATGTCTCCAATGGTTTCACTTAGTTACATTCGAAATAATTCAAAATCATACATCAAAAGATTAATTTTTAAATTTTTAATACTACTTGTACCTTTGTGTGTGATATCAAGTGTGCATCAAATATCATGTGCAGCTTCGTATATAGAAACCCGATTAAATTCATTTTTATCAAGAGCACAAAATAAAGCGTTCATCGCTTTAGCATTCAAAGAGAAAGCCTTCTTCTCCAAATTATTCCATAAGTTCATTTGTTTAGAAGACTTTTGAAAATTATTTTCGATAATATTCTATAAATTCAAATCCAAAGAAAGTAAGAAAACTCTGATTCGAATTTTTCAATATGTGTAGTCCATTCCATTGAACATAGGAGGATGAGTGATACAAACACTCTCTTAAAAGCTAAAAAAAAGTAATCTCTCTTGAGTGTTAAACCAAATAAAGAGAAATATGGCTTTGATACCAACCATTATAACCAAAATCGATACTAAGAGAGGTGAATTAGTGCTACGATAAAAATATTATTTTAAAACTTCATTCTATAAAGCTCGTATCGAAAAATGATTAAACTTAAAAACCTTCATAAGAGTGCAGGGAAAGGTAGTATATAGTTAAATAAAAAGGCAATGAAGATAAACAACAAAGCAGAGATCACACCAGATTTATAATGGCTCGGTTATCATGACCTATGTCCACTCTTAATTCCTCCTCTATTGAGGCCACTGGCATCCACTAACAGTCTTCTGGGTGAAGACCAACTATCTTTTATAATCCTTTCTCATTTTCATAGGTTTAGGAGACAACCTTTACAAGACACTCACCCCTCTCTTAAAATATAATTCAACACTTGAGCTAGAGGAGGAGAATTCTCATAAGATTTCCATAATGTTTTCTCAAGTTTTTACTCTCAATTCTTATGTGTCCTGAGTAGGGATAAGAGAGATATTTATAAGCCCCAAATAAATTCAAATTTAGAGTTAAAACCAGTCTCATCCCTAGGTCTTCAAGTACTAATGGTACCACCACCGCCTGACACATTATCACTAGGCAATACCACCATCCAATTTGGCAATACCACCACCTAACACAGTCTTGAAGATTATGTCTTGGAGACTGAGCCATTGACAATTCGTGTCTTTCCACAAAATTATATTAAATTGCAAGTACAAACATCCTTTGAGGTAGTTATAGAATATTTAGAGAAATAAGTTCATGTCAGCATTTTGATAGTTTGAAAATTTCTTGTTCTCATGTGATGGTTGCTATTGGATATAGGAGTGCTAATCCATATTTACTTTGTGAAAAATTTTATATAATCACCTACAAGAAGACGTCCAATGATAAAAATTTTCTTATGAGAAGCAAATAGTATTGGATCGACAAAAATATGATTATGTCATATTATTCCAGAAACATGGTATAGGCTAGTAGAAGAAAGAAAGCAATAATTAAATCAACAAATAGTGGCCAAAAAAATAAGTATTCAAGGTGCTAACATTTAGATATAATTATCAATCATGTAAATTTTCACATGCATCATGATAGTTATGTGTAATGACAATTACAATAGAAATTTGGTTAGTTAGAATTGTAATATATGAATACAAAAAAGGTTTTGGGATCAAATCTGAATCAAATTCTGAAAATTTAATATATTGATGGACTGCTGTAACTGTTTGGTGGAAATGAGAAATGGGAAAACATTGCATGGATCCATCATGTTTTCGTGGAAATGAGAAAAAGATTGAGAAAATAGAAATAACGTCAAACTATTCTAATTTGGAAAAAAATCAAAAAAAATTAGAAAATTTGAGATAGAGGTCCATCTGGTTTCAAATACAAACTTTCTTGAAAATTTCATAATAAGCTTTGATGACATGATTAATGGCTATATAAAGTAAAAAGGGATTAGGGTTGATAATTCAAGACGAATACAAATTAAAAAAATAAATTTTCTAAATTAGAAAAAGTCTGATACATGTCCATATGGGTGAACTGTAAACCTTTCAGAAAGATTTCAAATTATTTGGGCTACTTTATGTTTTTAATTTTTAATTTTTAAATATTTGAGCTTATAAATATATCTCAAAGCTATAGTATAAATTTAGTCCCAGAAAATCAACTCATAATATACAATACCCTGATTGGTTAGATCTCAAAATCAAAGTATCAACCTCAACGAATGATCCAAATACTAGAAAATTTTCAAAAAACACTCTCAATTGCAACCACATAG